>JMRO03000078.1:0-81467 GCA_000743665.3 Scytalidium sp. 3C | reverse complement strand
TTATGCCAAATCAAATAAAAACCTCGAGGCGCAGGTGATCACCCTGTTCTGTCCAGGAACCTAAACTACGTTACCGTGATCTCAAGTACGATGGCTTCGCTCAAGATGTTGGAAAACGGGCTCTGATTGGTGTCTCTCTTTCGGCCTTCGACTGCTTCTCGACGTGCTAGATTGAGTAGTGGAATTCGATCTCCCTCGAGATGCGTTGGAGCTGCGACTAGGGACAGTGGGAAGAGCTCTGCTGGGAGCAGGTGCTGGAGGCGGATACATACCGTGATTTGTTCGTGGGTAACTTTGCCATTCATCCCAGATAATACCCGGCTCTACATTGCGGGTCCTTGACCGAGACGATGAGCGTTGTGCACGAGATTGGTGAGCGGCTGACTCTCGAACATTCCGGTGACTTCCTGCGTCTGATTGTGTAGCACGGTGAGTGGTGTTCCGGGTCGAAGACCTTCTTCTTGACTCTCGTCTTGCTTGCCCGGTTTCAGCATTAGCTCTCTGACTCCCAATGTCTGCTTTATATTTAGCTCGGTAGAACTCACTCAGTCTGAAGGCCTCTAGGAAGTCTCTCAGTCCATCTTTGCAGCAGAGTCCCTGATTGAAAGCTCTTACCTCGGGTCTGACAGTACGGTTTTCTGCTTCACAACAGTTGCAACGAAATGTCCTCATCATTTCCGCTCGTCTTCTATTACGTGCAGGGTCGTCGAATCCCTGGCTCTCCTCCTCCGGTGATCCTCCTTGCGGTGATCCTCCTTGCGGTGATTGCCCTCCTCTGGAAGATTGTGATGGCTGTGGTCTTGCTTGCTGCTCAGAGCTCTTTTCCTTGTCGGCTTTGCGTTGGCATTTTGGACAGAGTCCTTGCACCCTAACAGTTTCTGTGGAATGAAATACCGATTTGATTGCTCGTTCCAGCCAGCTCGGGTATCTCCTCCTGACCATCCTCTTACCTATGCCATCATAGTCTGGCGTCTTGTGCCCACAGGCGCGATGCTTTAGTATAATCTTCATTTTTGAAAGCGCCTGTTGCTTCAATATGACCTCTAAGAAGCAATATAAGTTTATAAATTGTGGTAAGATAAGTTGCTTCCGGTATTCTGTTATGGTTTAAGTTGATTTTGTATGAGTTGAGAGAGAATTTTGTCTGAATCGATGGAGGGTACGCGCACTGCTTTTATACATATAAGGATGTCTCGTACTGCCTCCATTTAACACAATAGCCATTGTGTTAGGCTTTGTTGGTTCTTTGTTCCGGAGTTGTGATGGTAATACTTTAGCACAAAGCGCATTGTAGCCGCTTACCCCTGAGAAAGGAATGGGCGGGAAAGGAATAGAGCACAGCTTTCGAAGAGATCCAGAGTGTGCCACTTCGACGGATATATTTGTTCAAAAACCAATTTCAATAGAGAGAATGAGAGGCTCAGACGAAAGTGCAAGATCTAATCATTCTTTCAAAAGTGGTGTCCTTCTCTGTTCTATTAGTTAACAACGGAGCTAGCGACCGGCGGAGCCAATATTACAGGCAGTGTTCTCATAAAGGGCGAATGTTCACAGCACATGTTGAACAGCACAGGGAAAACTGGATTTAGCCACCTCATTTATTTCTGTTATTTAACGTGAACCCTACTTGCTATCACAATCTCATCCTTTCTCCACCTTGCTAAGCAACCACCACATAGCATCTTAACTACTGCTTCCGTAATCTCCCAATCATCCCATCTTAATATGAGAAGGAGCCTCTCATAGTCTTAAACTACTTTAGAAAAAGATTTGTACATAGGAATAGCACAGGAGAAAGAAGCAAACTCATACACAGAGGGGAGTATTTCCTCTCTTCCAGACCCGTAAAAGCGGAGTTTTGCTCCCCTTAAAGAACCAAAGAAAAAGGCAAAATAAGCATTCTAGCAAGGAAAAGTCATGTAAATGACTGTCATCCAATCTCAATCCCTTTCTCACATGCTTCGAGGCTAAAGAAATGGTATAGCAGAGAAAGCAAAAGCAGAACAGGGAAGTGAAAGTACAATCTGTATGAAGCATGATCATGTTGCTCGTCATTTTTGCTCTCGTAATAATCACATTAGGCGTAACATATCCTCCACTTTTCTTCCATATTGATATTCGACAAGCCGAGCTGACATCTAGGATTAGAAGTCCCAGAAGTCATCGCTCTTCGACTTGTTGGCCTTGTTCCTTGCTGAAAATTTGCCGTGGAATTCGGGTTCAGCTTCATTTCCGGACTCATCGCCAAAGCCCCATTGACGTCCTGTACCTTTCCTTCCTCCCATGCCATCGCCGCCAGTTTTGATGCCTCTAGGCTGATCGTTGAAAGTGTTGGTTGCTTCTGCCAATGGTCCCTTGGATGATCCGTTCGAAGCAGTTCCTGTCTTGGCGCTCTCCTTTTGCTTGGGAGACTCATCAGCTAACGACCAATGTGCATCCATCATCTTCACCGCTTTCATTCGGTCCTCTGATATTTTCTCGGGAGCGGAAGGCTTTCCGGCCGGCGATTCATCGGTCATGGAGAAATGAGGATCAAAGTCCTTTTGCCTGTGCTTCACATCTGCGAGACCATGAGTGCTGGTGGGTCGAGTAGTCTCTGGCGTAGCCTCTGCTTCTTCGCCATAGACGTGGTTATGGTATAGGCCAAGTCCCTCATTTTGAGTAGCACCACGAGGTCTGACCACACGGGGACCACCCTGAGGCTCCCCATCATCAACGAATTCGAAGTGTGTTTCCGCGTCTTTGCGAGGTTTAAGGTCCTTCTTCACCTTAATTGGGCTATCCTCAACCTCATCGTCACTGTTCCCCCAGTGGCGCACATCGTTAGTACGAAGGACTTTGGAAGGCACAGCTTTCGCCGGGGTGTTGAAGTCATCAAACGTCCACTGGCTACCATGCTTGCTTCTTGTTGGTTTCGCCGGGGAAGGCTTGGGGATGTCTTTTTCCTCGTCGTCCCCAAAATCGAAGTGTTGGAACTTAGCGGGGTTGGGACGGTAGAAGCGTTCGTTGGATGTGGTTTTATCGGGTGAGGGCTCAGCTGGTGCCTCATCCTCCTCAAAAAGTCTGGAGGGTTGGAAATTCTTGCCTGCTCCAATCTTGGGAGGAACAGTTTTCGAAGGGGAGGCCACGGGCGAGTCGGATAGAGCTGAGTCTCCAACAAAGAGGTCGCCATAATCGCGCGGAGCGGGTTTAGCAGATGCGCGAGGAGCAACAGATCCGGGAGTAGAAGGCTCCTCCAGCTCGGGATCGCGGGGTGCAAAGAGGGACAAGGAGGCATGTGGATCGCGCATGATATTGGTCGAATTACCCCGAGATCTGACGGGTAACTCCTCGGCGGTGGGCTCGGATGCCGTCAACTTGACATTGGATGCGATCAGTTTGATTTGGTCTCTCCCATCACGAATCGGCCAATTGCGCCCAGTCTTGCCAATGACATCGACCAACTTCAGTAGTGATCCCTGGTCCCAGCTCAAGCGCACTTGTAAGATCTTTCCTTCGGCATTGAAGCTGACAATGTGAATCTGCGAAGTAAATCAGTCAATCTCTCTTCTGGTAGCATACCCACTGAAAAGATGGTACTCTCAGCAATACTTACAACAGGGAAAGTCACCACTCGATCTGTGAGGAAGTTGTCATCCAATCCAGGCAGATAGGAACCACCTCCTGCCTTGAATTCAATCGTGGTCTGAGTCTCGATTGCGAGTGCATGCTGCCCCTCGATGACGCTCAGAAACTTCTCTTCCTTCTTCTCGAGCAGGCGCGTCTGGCTGTTGAGATGCTTGATGATATCGGCGGGGCTGCCAAAAGAGAGGAGAGTGGTAATGTAATGTAGCGACGCGTTGTCGGCGAGCAGACCCGTGTTGGGCGAGGCCAAGAACTGCTGGTAGGTCTTCTGAAGCGCCATGGGGAATGAGCAGTTGACAAGCGCTCCGTGTGAGCGCGTCAACCGGTTTGATTTGAGAGATTCGTGGGATCAGAGAGCGCGAGGCTGCTGTTTGCGGCTAAGATGGGCAGTTTTTGCCTGGAGGAGAGCGCGTCGTATGGCAGGACTGCGCGAACAACGTAGGATTTAGCGGGGAGGGAGCAGCGATCTGGACCAGAAGCTGGTGCTTTGACTCCGAATGGTGACTGCTGTTGGAACAAGGCGCGGGGCTGTGGAGAGATAAAGAGCGCGAGAGTCTGTGGCTGTGATACAGAAAGAGAGAGGGAGGGAGAAGGGAGAGAGAGTATACGGCGGAAAGTGAGGGTTTGAGGTGTTTTTTTTTTTAACGGAAGATCTTCAGATTTGTTTTGAGAGGGAACACGGGAATCATAAAGAACGCAGAGAACAAGTGGAGGCCCAATTGAAACCAAACGAGCAAGCCTTAATTTATTTCTATTATTCTTGTGTCAACACCGTACTGCAATAATCCCATGTGAACCAGGGAGGTCTTTGGGAACCAGGGGGAGGCAGTTGCGACAGTCACGAGTTTGCGCCTGGAGAGAGCTTCGGGGGAGGACGTTTGCGGTTCTGGATGCTCTTTGGGGCATGGCTGCTGCAGCGACCTACCACCAATTCGCCCGTTTCCTCGGCACCCCCTGGGGCTTAGGGCCCTGTCAAAAGCTCCATGGCTCGCAGACGGGGTCCCGACAGGCTCTGGCAGGCCCAAGCCAGGCCTATTCGGGCGTAACCTGGTGCTGAACCAGGGGCAACCAAACGCGCGATGTACGATGCGGTCCCCTTCTACAGTCCACTGCTACCGTACCGTAACGACCGCAATGCTCCTCCGGAGAAGCTCACTGCATGAACCTGTATAGTTGGGCTTGCAGCTTGCCACTCCAGCTCCAGGACGCACACCACCCCGATGAATGTTGCCTGGCCGTTGCTCCCCCTTCGCGTTTCACATCGCTCATGGGGTCCGCCATTCAAAGTTGCTCAGCTTCCCCTACGCTAGAACGCTACCACTTCGGGGCTCTCGGGGCGGTGACTCGTGGCAGGATGGGAAATATGAAACATCCATCGTCCAGTAGCTCACCCATCGCGCACACGTAGCGCGCCTCGCTGTTTATGCTACGTGACGAGGGCGCCGCGAGCTGTGCGGAACCAGATTAGCGCGCCCCGTATCTCCGATATAAGGCGACCTCTCCTATGCATCTTGCCTTCTTCGTTATTACAGTGGTGCCGCTCGCTGATTACGATCCTGGGCCATGGGTATTTTGCCTGATTGGGAAGGTTTGGACACATGTTTCCTGGCGAGGTAGAAACCTTCTCACAAGAGTCGTTGGCAAAAAGAGCAGCGTGTCCCCAGTAGATTCTCATTGCCAGGAGACCTCGCAGTATGGACATTTCAACGATGGAATGTGCTGCCTTGGACTGCACCTCCTCTGAAGCTGCTCTCGAAATATCCCCTTCGGTTTGGGCCTTGTTTGCCAGGTTGTTAAAACACGGCACGTAGCATTGCATAGCAGTGCAATTTCATGCCAATCTCAGGCCAAGCAGAATCGACTTGGTGTCTTTGTTTCTTTCATTGATCTAGTTTTTAATTGACTCTGCTTGTCTTATCTGAGCCTGGTATCAAAGATGTAAAAAAAACAAGCTACTCCATATCAAACATGGTCCTTATAAACAGAACACAAACCTACAGTATTGTCTTACCACGTGCACCTTTCAGCAACAAGATATGTTTGCGATTATTCAGTTTGCATCTTTACCTAGTGAATGTCTTTTCCTTTATACGGCAATGGGCATATTGGACGTTTGAATCCACTGTCTTACCCAAAGAGGTACTGCCTTTTAGATGGGTGTGTGAAGACAACTTCTACAATTGTCTCTGTACTTTATCCTTGAGCCCTCAACATCCACTCTCCTTACCAAGGAGCATTATGTTACACATTTTTCAGTTTCATACCTGTAATTGATTTTATCTTTCATTTAGCTGTCTTAATTCCTCTTGTAGACAGAAGTTAGATGCTGGTGCCATCTAGCACCCCCCAATCTCGTTCCTTTCTCACAACTCCCTGAACATCTTCCCAAATTATTGAGGCTATATAAACCACAAGAGCGCAGATACCACCCAGCACCAGCAAGAGAGCGTCCATTGAAAACTTTTTTTTGGCATTCTACCGTAAAAATGCCTGCAAAAACGCGGGCAAAGCGTTCTGCCACTAGGCGACGAGCACAGCCATCACCACCATCATCACCAAAGATCAAGCATGAGGATCACCTGTCTGAAGATACAAATTTCACGCATGAAGAAAACTTGTGTGAAGATACAGACTCCAAAAATGAAGAAAATCAGGAGGACCACTCGGAGATGCCTGAGCGGGAGAGGGATCCAACTCCATGGTCCAAGCAAAACCCCCCATCCCTTGAAAATGATGATAAAACAATCGAAGACTAATAATTAAAGTAGGTACATCAAGGTGCTATACCTACTGCTCGCACACTGTATCGCCATCACCGTAATGGGCAAAGGATGGAGTATGGCAGATACAGGACTGTGCGCGGTGGCTCTAGCCATGGTGCTATTCCTCGAACGATGGATGAGCATACCGACCGAAAACGATCTTTCACTGGACCCAGCTAGGGTTCCGGAAAGATTATCAGAGGCATCTCGCCAGAATCCTCAGCGACCGCATTGCGACGACGACGAAGAGGAGAGTGCAATTGAATTACAATGGGAGATGGGTTAGTTGTCCCACTTTTTACCATCGCATTCTTCATCCATCGTTATGTAGTTTCTAGAGTTACAACACCGCGGGTATGTTTAGCTAAAACTGATATAGATCAAATGGCGAGATTGCCACGGGCGCCCATGGAGAGGAGAAACGCTATCACGGCATATGATTTGGAAGGAACACCGATGCAGGCGTTGTTGGATGGGAAGAAAGGACCGCGAATGGGGAGTTTTATTCGATAGCTCGGCTTGACCAGTGACTTCTAAATGGCAGTTATAAAATGGAAATCTGCTTAGAATGAACCCCCAAAATGTGACCTATTACTTTCTACGGGCTCAGGCTTGCGAGAAATCTAGATGGTCTGTGTCTGACCGAAGCTGTGCACCCCCCTTTTCGAGCTGAACCTCTTCTGGGCTATGGAGCCTGGGTCTTCTTATGGCTTCTTAGCCTTTATGATATCCTTCATTAGCTCCCCAAGCTTCTCGACTGCCTCGTCACTGATCTGATAGTGGACCACCAATCGCCCACCAGGCAGGATCTTCAGCCCTTTCTCTTTCGCCATCGCCGCAAATTCCTGCCCGGTAAGCCCTACATCCTCGAGATCGATCCATACCATGTTTGTCTCCACCGGCAAGGTCAGTTTCCCACCCAAGCTGGTCCAAGTCTCGCCGATTTTCTTTGCCGTAACGTGACTGTTCCTCAGCAAACCACCTTCACCGTTGGGGCCTTTGCCGAACGTCTCCTCGACCGCCACTCTGGCAGCGGAGGTCAACACGCCAACCTGTCTCAATCCGCCGCCAATACTCTTCCGGATCCACCTAGCCTTCTTGATAAACGCCTCGTCACCCACGATGATACTTCCAGCTGGCGCTCCGAGTCCCTTACTGAAACACAACGAAACACTGTCGAACTCCTTGCAGAACTCCGGAAGACTTCCCGCACCAGCCACGACAGCTTCCCATATTCTAGCTCCATCAAGGTGCATCTTAATGCCGTTCTCTCTAGCAAAGGCGCTGATCCGCTTGATCTCTGCAAGAGGCATGACCGTACCGCCCATAGTGTTCTCCAGGCTGATGACCTTGGTGGGACAGTAGTGGATGTTGTCGCTAATGACGACATTCTTCTTGACATCCTCGAGTGTCAGATAGACTCCATTGGAGGGGACCACGCCCTTGACCATGGCTTGACTCAACGAAGCGAGACCACCAGCTTCGTATTCCAGGATGTGGGCACGATAATCGCAGAGGACGGAGTGTGGTGGCTGGGTTAGGTGGACGCGTAAAGCAACCTGGTTACCCATGGTGCCGGAGAGAACGAAGAGGCCTGCACGATGTGAGGTGAGTTGAGCCATGTGGGCCTCGAATTCGGTCGTGGTGGTGTCCTCTTCGAACACGTCGTCCATGAGTGTGGTGTTTTGGATCGCGGACAGCATGGACGCCGTGGGCGTTGTTATCGTATCACCTTGGTGAAGAGTTAGCTAGAGGTTCGTCGGTCAGTAATTTGAGGNGTATTAGTACGGAGGACGTGCTTCTGAAATCGAATGCTGATGGCCCTGGAGATGCCCAGGCATTGCGAGTCTGCGCGGCCGCCATAGTGGACAGAGAACGTGTCCTCAGCGGAGATTTGGGTGTGTTATCTAGTTGAATCCGAGCTGGGCTGAAGAGAGGAGTGTGTGCGCGCGAAGGAGTCTGGCGACAAGATATTGAGTAGCGGGCCTCTGGAGTCGAATTTAAGCAAGTGGTCGTGTGAGAAGGGAAGAGACCGGGGACAGTTAGTTGCACTCACCTGCAAATCTATAGTAGCATCGACGAGGTTTGAAGTTTCTTAGAACAATATGGTGCTTCAGTACCATCGTATGCAGCCAATTCTCAAAGCATGCTTTGATTTCCCCTGGTGATGCATCCCACTGTAGAAATTGGAAGGGCGTGGTGGGACAAATGCCTTATCTTATCTACACGTGATCTATATGAAAGCTCTCCAAAAGAGGCAGCACACGTGACTAGGGTCGTATCTCCCCATCCACATTGACCACGCTCGTGCTCAGTGCGACGGCAGGATGGGGTACAGATCTTTGGCATCTTGACGTGTTCTAAATATAAAGTTCATCAGAAGGTGACAGCAACGATGAGTCTAGATTTTACAAAGGTCTAGAACGGGGTGGAGAAAATGTGGTCCATGAAAGAAAATATACGCAGACCGTTGCGTGCCATCTACGCAATAATCCTGTGACAGTACATACTGTGCAGTAACTTGTGTGGCACTGTAACGGATTTTCGTTGGGGTGGTTGTGTGCCTGCCAAGAGATGCAGATTTTGACCCGTGGATTCGCCGTAAATTATACAACGCTCCTGGTCGCAACAAATTGTTTGGCCCCCCTTTAGCAGGAACGGTGGTTTTGGCTCGAGTCATTTCCCACATCCCACGCCCAGCTCCGTTCGAGGATAGCGGCTGCAGATGCTCAGACTCTCCCAACGTCGATCAGTATCACGGCTACAGCAAGCTGGACCGGGAGCTTGGTTCACGTGGTGGACATGGAGCAAGATAAGTAGCTTCAGATGCACTATGGCACTCGGAGCTTGGAGACTTTAGCGGGTAGTTCATGTGTTATTTTTAATCCATTTATTTCCGAAGTATTGCCCGTGTATAAAATTTCGGGAGCAGAGGGACCCGGTTCTCAGAAGAAGCAAAAAGGGGACACAAAAAGAGAGGTTGGGGGTCTCCGAGGTGTCTGTCTCTTGAGATTCCACTCTTCTTGCCTTGCGACGGATTGTAAGTAGCAACAGTAGCTGACAGGTCGTCGGAGGTCGGAGTCCAAGCAGATCAAGCAGCTCCATGATCTCTGAGCTTGGCAGGCGTCCAAGATTTTTGCTTTGACTCGACAGCCACGACAAAACACATGCAGAGCAAGCAATCGTGGGATGCGATGGGCAAAACAGTGAGAGGAAAAGCGCCTCAATGGCGTTAAGCAGGAGGGCGTGAGAGGGTCAGCATTGAAGACAGCGGCATGAAGCAGCACGAAGATACCTGCGAAACATGGAAATGACGTACGGTGGAGGGTACCCGTCCAGAATCCGATACGAGGCTCCCAGAGGACTGCAGGGCCGTGACCGGGGCATCTGGGTGGTGCGCGTCGTTGGCAGTGGACCCGTGGCTGGCGGTGCCGCTCCACTGACCCACCGCCGAACAGCGCCCTGAACCACCGGGTCTCGCCAGTCACGCCCATTCACGCAGCCCCCAAGCGTTGCGAGCGCCCGGGATTCCCACCACGGAGCCTGCGAGCCGCAGCGCCTCCCCCTGGGCCTCAGGCCGCCCCCCGCAAGCCCCCCCCGAACGGGCGATTGTAGATGCGCCACTCACTACATCGCAGCTTCCCACTCCTCCCATAGTCCTTCCCTCCTTCTTATCTTCCACCGCGCGCTCTCCAATGATGGCCGGCGTCGAGGACCCTGAGCACCACAATTCCTCTTGGCTAACCCGGCAGCCTCCTGCGCTGATCGTCTCTAGCCGACCGCCTGCCGGCCCTTCTGGTGGTGGTGAGGGAGCTTTGCCTCAGTGGAGAACTGATGTGCTCCTCCGTCCCTGATAGAAAATTATAGTGTCCCGGGAAGTGCCTCCCAGGTGAGCTGTCTGGATGCGGGCGATCTTCGCCCAGAGCTCAGGGTTTCTCTCTTGACCTCTGTTGCTCTTCGGATTCTTCGGTCGTTTTTATTCTTCTACAGCACGCCTGCTCCCTCACAATTGTTCTCATTGTCACTTTCATTGTCTTCTTTACTCTCGTTCTCGCATCTCTCTGGTTCTTTCCCCCTTTCGTCATACACCTAAACGAACGGCAAGAGCACCTCACCCACGCACTTGCTGCTCTCGCTCCCTCCCTAGTCTCCATCTTTACCCCAACACAGCAGAAAGCGTGCAAGATAAGCTTATGAGCTTAATTTTGCTCACTTGAAAGCCTCGTCAAAGCTGTCAAAAGCTTTCCAGCCGGGGAAGCTTTGCACAGATTGCACGATCCACCACTGGACACCTCACATGATTGCGCAATGTCGACTCCCGTCTATGAAGAGGAGCAATACTCCTTCCCCACCCTTCCTCCCTCACGCGGTGGAGATAGCAGCCAGGCTCCCTCAACCCATCACACCCATCACTTCCACGAGGATGGTACGCTGCGGAAGGAGGGTGCAGAGGAACATATAGATCCGAACCACCTCCGTGTCACCACCAGCTACTCCAATGGCCCCGATCACATCACTACCCGTTTTCGTGATGAGTCCCCTTACTCGGCTTCGTCCCAACGTGAACAAGCCAGCCGCTTTGATGATGACCTGGAGATGCTCCGTGCCGAGCGAGTCGTCTCGAACATGGAGCGTTCCATGGGCGAGAGCGGCACGCAGCGATCCAAGAGTGGCACCTACCGCTCGCGGCGCGGCGCCCCGGAGCCCGTCGATGACTTCGATGTAGACACCACCCCCATGCACGAAAAGGCCAAGATCTATCAGCCCCCAGCACATCCTTCCACCAAGTTTGCCCGGGTGTTTAAACGTATCCACCAGTCTAGCTTTCTGGTCAGATATGCCTGCTACATTGCCCCGTTGGTGATCGTCCTCTTGGTCCCGACGTTACTCGGTCTTCTCGTATTCAAGAATGCCACAGTCGGCGGCGTGAAGCTGTTTTGGTTTGGAATCTGGCTGGAGATCTTCTGGCTGACGCTTTGGGCGGGACGAGTAAGTTCGAGCACATGTCGCTTCCTTGCTAGTCATCCGTCAGAATCGCGAACATGTAGCTAACTTGCATCTAGATCTTAGCCAAATGCATACCCTATCCGATGGGAATTCTCTCTAGTGTGTTCACAAACAGCAGCAAGAAGTGGAAGGACCTTGGCAGATCCCTCGAAATGCCGGCCACGTTATTCTTCTGGTGGTTGGCAGTAGAAATCTCCTTCTTGCCAACCATGACGAATCACCACGCCGACAACAGCAAGGCAGTCAAAGGTTGGGAGAAGACCATGAACAAGGTCCTCGTCAGCATCTTTGTTGGCACCGTCTTGAACTTTATCGAGAAGATCATCATCCAGCTTATTGCCATTAGCTTCCATCTGCGGACTTACGCAGACAGAATCGACATCAATAAGTTTCAGATCCAGAGCTTGGTCAAACTCTACGTCTATTCGAAGGAGAAGATCGCCATGGAAGACTCGGAGTTCGAGGTCAACGATACAACACCAAGCGCGGGCACCCGGACACCAAAGGCTTATATGCACAGAGCCCAGAGGAAAACACGCCAAGCCTTGAATGTGGTAGGTGATATTGCTGGAAAAGTAGCTGGTGACTTTACGGGAAAAGTCATAAAATCTAGCACACATCCACATCATGTGTAAGTCACGAGACTCTCACCTTCAAGTCGCTCGTCCCCTTTGCTAACATATACTGCAGCGTTTTGCAACTCCTGAGCTCAACAACTGGCTCCCAGGTGCTGGCTCGCCGTCTTTACCGCACATTTGTTAATGAAGGATCAGAGACTGTCTTCGCTGATGATCTGCGTATGGCTTTCGAGAACGATGACGAAGCAGATGCTGCTTTCACCATGTTTGATAAGGATCTAAACGGCGATATCTCCATGGAGGAACTCGAGGCCGTCTGCGTCGAGATCGGTCGCGAACGTAAAGCCATCACCGCATCACTCAAAGACCTAGATTCGGTTGTCTCAAAATTGGATGAAGTCTTCTTCTTCATCGTGTTTGTGATCACCCTCCTCGTTTTCATCTCACTGATTTCCACCTCTGCTGCGGGAGTCTTGACCTCGCTGGGCTCCGCCGTCCTCGCCCTGTCTTGGCTCTTCTCTGCCACGGCTCAAGAATTTTTGCAGTCAGTCATCTTCGTATTTGTAAAACATCCGTTCGATGTCGGTGATAGAGTTACCATTTATGGTAATACTGGCTCTCTCCTAAGAGGTGATGATTATTTTGTGAAAGAAATATCTCTTCTCTTTACAGAGTTCAAGAAGATGGAGGGGCACGTTGTCCAGGCTCCAAACAGCTATCTCAACACGCTCTTCATCCTTAACCAACGCCGCTCGGGAGCTCTCGCTGAAGCCGTTCCGGTTACCGTGAAATTTGGAACAAGCCTGCAGCAGATCGAAGGTCTGCGCAATCGTTTGCTTGAATTTGTGACGGAAGAAAAGAGAGAATATCAACAGAAGATCTTGACCGAATTGACAACCATCTATGAGGCACACTCGATTACCCTCAACGTTGTGTTCTTCTACAAATCAAATTGGCAGAACGAACTCCTCCGCCTTCAGCGTCGGAATAAGTTCATCTGCGCGCTCATGGTTTCCATGGAGGAGCTTGGAATTGAAGGGCCGAGAATGCGTCTTCCTGGTGCAGCAGAGCAATTCCCTATGCATCTCCATGGTGCATATCCGCCACCGTATCAATCTGAGCCCTCGGCTTCTGACCCAGCTGGTCCAGACCACGGCCCAAGAGCCCGCTCTTCTTCCTTCGCTTCCAGCCGTGGAAATGATCCAGCTCACCCAGCTATGCAGCCGCATCCATCCATCCTCCGTCCTCGTAGCAGCACATCTGCCATGCGACGTCGTGGGGAATCGTTCTCTCAATCCCATAAGCACGTTGATTTCTCCCTGGGAATGTCTGCACTCTCCTCCGGTGCAGACATGGGTGATGTCTTTGATAATGGGCCTCCAAAGCCGAAGCTGCCACCTATGTCACCACCTTCATTCGGCTCCGGTAGAAGGAGCAATGAACTGCAGAATATTGCGGAGAGTGGCATGGAAGAGGATGGTGAGGGGGTGACCAGATGGAGTAGTAGGGATAGTACCCGTGATGGCAGCAGTTTAAGAACCGGCAGTACTCGGAGACCCGGATTCTTCACGAGGAATAAGAGCAAGGCCAGTGGTACGTCTGGAGAGAAAGCAGTGAGGCTAGATGATCTAGAAGGAGTAGTTGTGGATAATAACCACCAGACTTCGAATGAGGCAGGGGTTTCTGATGAGAAAAGGGGCGACTCTTCGACAGATTTCAAAGAGAAATGACGGAGGGGAATTATCACGTTATGATTCGGAGGTTGATTCATTTGGAGTATATCGGTTTGGCCTCGATGGGTTCTCTCCCTGTTCAAGTACTTAATTTTTGCTCTTCGCTCCTTTTAATTAGCCTAGACGTTCCTTCTACATATTTAAGCATGGAGTAGATTGTTGGGTATAGAGATAGAGAAAAAGATAGCGTTCCTTAGTACATCGCTGGCTCGCCTTTTGCTTATCGTGACCATTGTCCTGGCTCAGACAAAAAAGTTGGAAGGATGCCGGAAAGTGTACCCAATTGTCAGTAAAACAAGTGTATAACCAAAATGCATAATATATATAACCTCCCCCTCCTTTGCCCCACACCTCATCTGCCCTCCCTCCTCAAATGCTAATAAGTCAAAAACAAAGATGCTATGCTTTTGGGGGGGTGAATTACACATGAGAATCAGCTAAATACCGTTGTGGTCGGGCTGGCTCATAAAACGCTCAAAACTACAAGCTATCTCTTCTGGTGCACTTATTCAGTACAACCCCTCATCATCATCCACGCTCCCTGGGTCGAAGAATCCGCTTCCACCCCCACCACCACCTCCTCCGCTAGCAGCAACGGCCTTGCCTTTCCCCTTATTCCTGTAATGCTTGCCAACGCCGTCCTCGACATCTCCATCTAAGTCCTCGTCATCCATGTCGTCGTCATCGTCATCATGCCATCCTTCAACTGCTTTGCCTTTGCCCTTGGATTTGCTGCTCAGCTGACCTGAGGAGGCCGAGGATGGGATGCGGCCTTTTCCTTTGCCGTTGACGGCTTTAGGTGGTGAGCGGGCGTTGGATGCTCGCTCGGAAGATGGAACTATAGTGTGGCCGTTCGCAGCCGCCCCGGAAGGGGAAGACGCCGAACTATAAGCTTGATTCAATGTGGTGGCGGACGAAGCCGAGGACGTTGTAGTGCCTGTTGTAGCAGCGGAAGAGCCATTGGTATTGTTACTATTCGCAGCTCCCTCCTTCTTGTTCTTCTCGCTGTTCTCGAACATCTCTCTCACGCGCTTATAGTGCTCGAGCTCCTTCGCACTAACACTAGGTACCAGCTCGCGTTCTGCATTGATGAAGTCCTCTTCCGTGACCATGACGGCGACATCCTCCTTCGTAGCGTAGTGGTCGAAGAAGTAGGCCGTTGTTATCTTGCTTGGTTGATGTGCCTGGTGCTCTGATTGGGCGAGTTCAGCATTCAACTCGCGGATGCGTCTGTCGACTTCGGATGCTTTACGAGTCACTGCCTTCAACATGGCATCTGAGCAGAGAGCGTAGAAGTCTGCACCTGTGTAGGTGAAGGGAAGACGAGAGGCCACGCGTGAGAGCGAGAGCGAGGGGTGGAGGGTAAATCTAAGTATAGTTAGTAAAGTTGTCGCTAATGACTTAAGGCCAAACAAGAAAGGAGATTGGGGTAACATACTTCCTGGTCAATGCCTCCATGATGGTAAGCTGCTTCTCATGCGTATCGCTCACGCCCAAATAGAGCATCTTGTCGAATCTTCCTGGTCTTAGAAGTGCAGCGTCGAGCAGATCAGGTCTGTTCGTAGCGCCGATAACGAACACACCGCCGCCACCATCTTCACCGTCGGACATGCCATCCAATTCCGCAAGCAGCTGGCTCACAATTCGATCCATAACGCCTCCGCTATCACCCTGGTTTCCTCTCTTTGGTGCAACGGAATCCAATTCATCAAAGAAGACCACGCAAGGTCTTGCGTCCCGGGCACGTTGGAATACACGCCGAACATTTGCCTCGGATTCACCAATATACATATTCAGTAACTCCGGTCCTTTGACACTGAAAAAGTTCAAAGAGAACTCCGTTGCAATAGCCTTTGCCAAAAGCGTTTTTCCTGTACCAGGTGGACCGTAGAAGAGGATACCAGAACGCTTCTTCATGCCCTTCGCGAACAGCTCAGGACGTTCAAGCGGGAGTTGAATGGTTTCAATCACGGCTTCCTTCACATTCGTCAGACCACCAACATCATCCCAGCCTACGTTGGGGATCTTGGGGGCACCGATTGAGTCTGCAAAGTTCTTTCTTGCGGCATCCACGGCATAGTCAAAGTCAGCCTTCGTGAGACAACGTCCCGATGGACCACCGGCAACAAGGACGTCTCGGACTGTGACGGTTGTGCTTGGAGAAGTGGCTGAGGTGGCCAGGGACTCGAGGCGGGAATTGCGTGCAACTAAGGCCCGATCTACAACGTCGACCAGGTCGCCAGCTACCAACGCCGCAGTTTTGACTGCGACGGAGCTCAGATCGACATCCGGTGCTAGAGGAACGGTCTGATTATCGATTATGGTGCGGAGGATACCTTCTCGCTCCCATTCGTCAGGGGCAGTCATTTCTATCTCATGGGTGAAGAGACCCCGAATTCCGTCTGGGACTTTGTCCACCTCAGTCGTGGTAGCAATGAGGACGCGGGCTCCTGCGAGAATCTCCTTCAGCGTGGCAGCCATTCTATCGGCAGTCAAAGCCTCAATGTGGCGAATAAGAATGGCACAATATTCAGGACCGCAAGCCATCGCTCGTTCAGTCCGTGCTTCAAGAAGACCAGCAGTCTTAACATCACTTCCAGCTCCACCTTCGCTCACAACATCATAAGCATCAATGGGGAACGTATTGAGTCCTATATCTGCACAGGCTTTCTTTGCCAACGTGGCTTTACCAATATTGCGCTGAGTTGAAACCAGAAGGATGGCTAACGGTGGTAGCTTCAGATGGATAGCTCGAGGACTCGTGGCAGCTGCTAACAGCTCCCTTAGACGGCGTTGAAGGGTCGTCACATGTGGACGTCTAGGCTCCGGCATAGGCGAGGAGTCAAGATCAGATTTGCATATAGACTTCACTCCCAGATAATGTTCCCACGTATTATTCATGGTCTCAGGCAAGCGGCAGTTTTCGCTACCCGATTGCATCATTCGCGTCGCCGAAGCATCGATTGCTGCGACACCTCCCCAGACGTCTTCCTCGTCGACGAGGTCAGGAGTTTCGCTTTTCGGTAAGCCAACATAGCCTACTTTGAACCAACCGACGCTTGTAACGTGTGAAGACTTGTTAGAGTTGATATCGTCCATGCTGGGGTTTTGAAGAAGATCGTCCACATCCAGGTCATCATCTGTGGTAGATGGTTGATACAATGTCCGCCCCAAATCCTCATCAATGGGAATGGCAATCAAATCGCCTTTTCTTACAATCCTTGTATGCCTGGAGAAATGACCTTTCAAGCCTGCGAACAGGACATTCTGCATGGTCCGATCAGTGGAGACTGGCGTAGCGATTTTTAGGAGGGTCAATTCCCTTGCAAAAGGAGGGCGTGAAGAACTAGTGATCTTCGCCTGGGATCCCTTCACTGGATATGGCGCAGAGCGCCTAAGAGGAGAAATCCGACAGTATGGAGGGCTATCAAGGTTTGCAAGGAGAAGGGGTGACAGATACGCCGTGGGGTTGGTGGGCTTCTGGATTTGGGATTCAAAAAATGACATCCTTCTTGCCTCGCCTTTGCTGCTTGGGATTCTCGTCACACGACGTTGCGAATAGCCCTCAGGTAATCCGTATACCTTTACTGGACGCCATACTGCATCGTCATCTTGGGTGGTGCCAAAACTTCCCAGTCCCCAGAGACCCATACCGTTCGCCGGTGGTTCGGAAGCTGCTTCAAGACGGACCCAATCGCCTGAAAAGCAGCCGATCTTGGTCAAAGATTGTATATCCACATAGATTCGAGCTTCCCCATCATCATCACTGCTGGGCTTCGGGTGTAATAACTCGTCTGGGAGTGGCTTCATTAACCCTTGAGCTTTAAACAGCCGACCACGCGGGCCGCCAGGACGAGCTGTTGTGGACGTGAAAGTGGAGAAGACAGATCCTGGGGTCTGTATCCCCGAAGGCTTACGGCCAAGGCCAATGGTGTGCGGTGTGCCAGGCTGCATTGTCGAAACACCACTAGCATTCGTAGGATTCAGCACCGGTGCCTGCAGTGAAATCATGTCATCCATTGAGTCGTCAGATAAATCGTCGTTCTCTGCCTCCGAAGCTTCAGTTTCAGTTTCGGTGACTGTATCAAACCCTTCGGTTACAGCATCGGCATCAGTCTTGTATCGATCCTCGGCAGCAGAATAAAAAGCATCATTTGCTGTATCGTCATCTTCTTCGGCGGTATCCTTCAAGACGCGGTTAAGAGGAGGCGGCTTTCGTGAATCTCTCGATCGGTGGTGGGTCTTGGTGACAATAACCTTTGTATTTGGTGACAAAATTCCTTGCCCTACGGGCTCACAAAGATTGACCTTCCCGGGTGGAGGTGGGACATGGGTAATTGGATGGGGTGCCAAAGGTAAGGAGAAGAAGTCACCAGTATGAACCACTTTGAGACTGGCTAGAGCTTCCCTGATGGCCGCCGTCAACCTATCTTCAGGTGTAGCCGGGACCTTTGCCTGGCTGTATCCGTTTGTTTGAGGATGCTCGCCATGGAAAGTGCCTTCGCCATTTTCCAGTCTCTTGGCCAATTCGCCCTCAATTGTAACAAAAACGGATTCTAGCTCCAACGGCACTACATCCAAGATGCGAATCTCAATGCCACTGCGGCTATGACTGGTTAGCTTCGAGGGCGAAATTCTCTGCAGGGCTTCCGCAAAGCCCTGAAGAGCCAGAGATGCCGGAGAAAACTGCACCGTAGAGTGTGCAAGTGCGCTCGACGGTCTCACGGTAACAACTGTCCACGAAGCATCCTCGATCGAGTTGGAAGGCCCAAGTGGGGATATTGCGACATGGTGGACATCGTTGGGAGACGGAGAGCTGCTACCATCTTCCTGAGCTGGAGAGGCGCGCTGTCAGTTACCGAAGCATGCATGCCTGCTCAGAAATCTCACGTACCTTCTGATAAAGCCGGGAAGAGGTCGGCGAAGAGGTCCTCTGAAATGATGCCCACGTCGCCTTTTACATGGTCATCCAGCACCAGTCTCGCTGCGATGGCGGGTTTATCCTGCCTCCTCCGCCTCTTGCGCTTTCTGTGATGCGGTATGACTATTTGTTCCGTCATTGTGTCTTTCTCATATGTGATGGTGGAAGGAGAAGGTTGAGACGCCCGCGCAGCAAATCGGCGATGCACCGGGATCGTGCCTCGTGAAATGAGGAGTCGAAGCGGCTAGGCAAGGGATAGCTGTCTCTCAGACAGGGCCCGTGGGTGCTCAAACAAAAGGATTGAAGCAGACTTATGCGTAAGGATCCTCAATCCCGCGAGCACTGCCGTGACAATACACTGATTGCAATTGCTGCACTGGCCTGTATCCAGCTGCGACGCGGATTTCCAAGACTACGAGGTTGTTACCTTCAGTCGGGCCTCGGCTTTGCAGTAGGGGCTTAGTATGAAAAGGGTTTGGTGCCGAGGGCGAGCCTCCCGAGTCGGGCTAATCCGAAAAAGGTTCCGAGAACGCGTGCACAAGTGTATGCGACTTGCACATGAAAGTTTTGCAGCTGTCACTCATAGCCCTTTTACCACAAGCAGGCTGAATATCGATCATGACTGTCCTTTGTACTCATATATAAGATATCTAGCCATATCTTCCTTTCATCATTCTTTTCCCCTTTGACGCTTCGCTGTCAACGAAGCTGCCGAGTGTTTTCCCAAGGAAATTCTGTTTTCTATTTTTTGCCCCAGTGAAATGTAAATTAAAATGACGTCAAAAATGTGCCTTGGACAAGTCCTACTACTAATCACCAACCCTCAAGAGATGCCCAAAGAAGAATGCAGACAAGAAAGCCCTACTCTTCCACATTAATCTCACGACGAGAATAGCTGAGAGTAACTTTTGCATAGAACTATGCATCCACGACACCACTACCCCAAAGCCACTCCTCTTGTGACACTGGCTGACCGCCTCTTGTGCAGGTCAGAAGACCGCATCTCAAGGCCTTTGCGGTGTGCTTCTGCCTTCCCCACACATGCACAAGTCCCAAGTTGCATTAATCCCCCTGTGTGGAGAGTCGATCTTGAAGGTAGAAACTATGTTCCAGCTCTCCCAGGATCACATACCCACCCATAATATAAATTTGCTGTTGATCTATCGACACGATCATCGGTCCCTGAGATTCGACTGTCGTAATAATGTGGCGGGTGCGAGCCTCTCCCGCCTCTCCATCGTGTCCAGACCCTCCAATGAGAGAGCCCGCAAATGACTTGAGTAACAAAGCCTGCGAGACACCTATACGGGGCTTAATAAGTTCGTGCTCCCGGGTCTTAATTTTCCTTGCTAGCGGTGTGCACTGCCCCCGAATCAGGTTCCCGGGTCACATTGTAGTGATCCTCTGACGTTACAGCAGCCCTCTGCAGGGCCTCCTTATCTTCTGACAGTTCCGCCTCACATGCCCAAGTTATGCTGTGAAAGTGTTTTACAGTGTACATAATATCTTCCTTCACGGAGAGGAAGCTAGTTACCTCCCAATTTCAATTGGCATTTTGGAGGTACTTCATCAGCGGTCTATGTCGGTCTTTGATAACCCATTGCGATAACGAGTAGCGCTCGAGACACCCCGCTGCACCATGAGTGTAGCCACCACTACAACTCGGTCTAGGACCAAAATATTAGGAGAGCCAGAGAAGAGCCCCGCGCCTGATAGACCCGCGGATGCGAATTCAGAGGAGGTGGCCATACAATATGCGAAGCAGGCCAAGAAGCTTTCATCCATCCCACCAGAAGATGAAGACCGCCAGTCGGGTACTGCAGTCGAGGCCCAGTTCGTCACGCCTAGAGATCCCGTGGTTGTAACGGCGGATGGAGGCAGGTTACCTGGGGTGCCGGTTACGGAAGCGCATGAGCTCAATGAGCTGAAGGCGATAGTTGAAGCAGGATCTGATGAGGTGACTGAGGAGCAAATAGCAGCAGAAGCAGCAAGTTATCAACCACCCAAAGGAAATAATGCAGAGTTACACACGGAACGCGAAGGCTCTCTCCGAAAATCTTCGCCCCCTATGCGCACGCATCCTCTATTCCCTCCCCTACCCGTTTATGGCCCTCCTTCGATCCTAAGGAACCTGCAATACTCCACCTTCCGCGTCACCTCCTTCTTCCTTTCGCTGTCATTTCTCGGTGTCATTGTGCTGGGCGCTGCATTCACCAGTATACCTTTGGAATTGAAAAATGTGTGGCACAGACTTACGAGAGGAAACCCCGATAGGAAGCGTCCGTTTTGGGCAGAAGAAGAAAATAGAAAGAGGCTCCGAAGACAACAGGAGAAGAACTGGAAGAAGCTCCAGTCGAGGAAGAGGAGATCACGCACAAGGATGCATGAGGATAGTGAGGATGAAGCTGTCTACGGTGAATACGTGCCTACGGAAGGCGGTCCCGATCCCTTAGTCTGCGACGTGGGCTACTACGCGCGGCGTGTAGGACTCGATGTCGAGGAGTATAAAGTCCAGACTGAAGATGGCTTCATCATATGTCTCTGGCATGTCTATGATCCAAAGGAATACACTGCTCGACCCGAGAGTGAGAGAACGCATCGCGGGCCTGATATCTTTAGTGATAATGAACCTGGCCAACCAGCACCCAATGCCGCAAACAAGAAGAAGAAATACCCAATCTTAATGATGCATGGGCTCCTCCAGTCCGCAGGTGCATTTTGCGTAAACGATGATGATTCGCTTGCATTCTACCTCTGCAAAGCCGGCTATGATGTCTGGCTGGGCAACAACCGCTGCGGATTTCAGCCAGAACATACGATCCTCTCTTACTCCGACCCCAGAATGTGGGCATGGAATATCCGGCAGATGGGTGTCATGGACCTCTCGGCGCTGACTTCTCGGGTGCTCTCGGAAACAGGCTTCGAGAAACTGGGCCTTATAGCTCATTCACAAGGCACAACGCAGACCTTTGTCGCTCTTGCCAAGGATCAGCGTCCTGAGCTGGGAGAGAAGATCAGTGTTTTCTGCGCTCTCGCACCAGCAGCATACGCCGGACCATTGATCGGTAAGATGCACTTCAAATTCATGAGGATAATCTCGCCTGGGTTCTTCAGGCTTATGTTTGGCATCCATGCGTTTATACCGTTTATGATGACCATGCATCGTCTTCTCCCTGGCAAGCTCTATGGTATAATGGGCTACCGAGTGTTTAGTTTCCTGTTCAACTGGACCGATGTGCGCTGGGATAGACAGTTAAGAGATCGTATGTTCCAATTTGCTCCTGTTTATGTCAGCGCAGAGAGTATGTGGTGGTGGCTTGGGCGTGAGTGCTTTGCAAAGCATAAGTGCATCCTTGCTACTAAGGAAGAGACGTTGCAAGAGGAGAGAGAGTCAGAGGAACATCATTCACTCATGGCAGGGAATGAGGAATACGGGAGGGGCTCGGCCAAAACCAGTCTGGAGCGAAAACATCGCGCACATGATGGTCACCGACATCATCGTCCCAAGGGTAGTACAGCATGGTACAATACTCACGTACCGCCATTCGCCTTCTGGGTGTGTGGCTCGGATGACCTCGTTGATGGGCGCAAACTACTCAGGCGATTCGAGCATGGACGGGAACCCTATGCCCGCATCGTACATGCCAAGATTATCGATGAATACGAGCATCTCGATGTTATTTGGGCTATGGATGCCGTGGAAAAGGTGGGCAAAGAAATTAAGGAAGTTGTATGGAAGACTATGCCGTCGAGTATCAGAGGCGCTGTTGTAGTGCCTAAGGGATGTGAAGAGGTTGAGGAGTGGGTTGATGATCGAGTCAAGCAGGGAGAGAAGGAACGTAGCTGGGAAGCGAAGCCAGAAGGAGAGGAAGAGGAGGAAAGTGAAAGCACAAGTGAATGATTGAGATACCAAAAAGGGTGGGCGGCCAATTTGGTTGGAGTTCTGCATGCTATTTGGGTCTGAGCATTTACAGTTTTTGAGCAACGGGCAATAGCATTTGATACCAATATCTTAGATGAGATATATACGTTATATATATAATGATTTAGAATATTGTTGAATAAATACATAGACATGTGTGATTTTAGCTCTATATTCGACAGGTCGATTGCTTCTTTCGAACTTTCCATAACAAAGGCGCTGAGACATGCAGTGAAAGCGGCAGAATCGAGCGGTGTAAGGTGCCCGGGAAAGGAAATCCGCGACCGTTTGCCCCTGAATGTGGTGGACCCCTTCCGCTAATGACGCACAGACCCCGGATTATTGGATTATTCTGGGCTTCAAGGACAATTTGGATGTGTCCAGACAAGCTGGGAGGTGTCGAGGCTGGACACAAGAGAACCGGGTGCAGGCCAGACCACAGGAGACTGCCGACGACCGATCCTTTCAGACACCTCCATCCTTGAATCGTCATCGTCACAGTCCATCTCATCCAGCACAAAAGGCCATGGACCAGACAGATATCCCCGCGTTACTCGCGCGCCTCTCCAGCGACGAAGATGCCATGCGCAAGATGGCTGTCTTCAAGCTGCAGTCCTCGATCAATGACCCAGCCTTCGCAGACGTCTTCATATCTTCTGGTGGCCTTGTCGTTCTGCGTCGATTAATCATGATCACCGGCGGCAACACCCTGGCTTATGCTCTGCAAAGTCTCAGTCGTCTCTTGGAGGTTGACATGGGCTGGGAGGTCTTCGAGAATACGACATCGGGAGAACTGGTAGAACGGATAGTTGAATTGATTGTCACGCATCCATTGGTCAATATCTTGAGAGGAGCCATGGCGATACTGGTTGCCGTCGTGGGCCATACTCAGTCTCCTAGCGCGACAGTACACGTTCCCGGTGCCTTCGGATTTCGTGCCCTCAAACCCGCTGTTGCGGTATATCCTCAATTTTTTGAGATGGTTGTCGCCCAGCTAAACTCGGCGGATCATGCTCTCTGTGCGAATGCGCTGATGTTACTGAATGCTCTGATGCGAGACGCCTTAACAACGGAGTCTGGTAAAGGCGAAGGTGGCGTAGGTAAAGTGAGCGGGACGGGGGAGGAGTGGCCGAAATTTATAAAGAGGTTGCAGGATTTGGGGGTAATCAAAGAGGTTTATGTCTTAATGCAAAGCACTTCGCTGCAGGACTTAGCCCATCCATTGTTGGATTTCCAGGCTTTGACGAAACTACTGCTGCGGAAGTGGAGGGATGTGAGAGTCGAGCTGGAAAGGCCCGATCATAGGAGAGCATTGAAAGGGCTACATCTTGCCAGTGCGCCCGAGAAGAAAGAACTCAATGGTGTGAGCAAGGAAGAGTTGGCTGACGCTGGGAAAAAGGGGAGTAAACGGCACAATCCAGAGAAATGGCGCCGGCTAGGATTCAGAACAGAGAGTCCTGCTTCAGAATTTGAAGAAACCGGATTTCTGGGCATGATGGATCTGACGGACTTTGTACGGAAGCAAGAAGACGGGTTCCAGAAGCTCCTTCTTGAGCAGTCGACGCGGCCGTTGCATGAGAGATGTCCGATCGCCAGAGCAAGCTTGTCCGTGACATCCATACTTTACGAACACTTTGAGGTTGATTCTGCGGATGCAGAGGATGCTAAAAACTATCTTGTGTTGGATGGGATGAAAAATTACGATAAGATTTTCACGCCGCTTCTTCTCCAGTGGTCGAGGTTACATGCAGCATGTCTCCAAGCTTTCTTCAAACTATGGAAGACAACTGGAGCTGAGCAAGACGATTTTGAAAAGGTCGCTGATTTGGTCCGAATCCTCGTTGAGCAGGTGGTTGGCCAAGCATCGCGGACGAAAGACGTTGCTGAAGTGGAAGAAGAGCTCTTGGAATTCGATTACACAAGGTTACGAGAGTTGCAAATGGAAGTCTTGGAGCTTACGTTTGATGACATTTGGGGCGAACACCTTCATCAGGTAAGAGAAGAATTGAAGCATGAAGCTTTACAATTCGTCAAAGAACAGCGAATCCGTTGCCTCCTGCAAGGCGCGTGGTTTCCACGCAATCCACAATCGAAGATAAGCTTAGATACGATGGGCACTGGTGCAAGGCATGCTCTGTCGAATTCATGGCACTTTGTCAAACTATCTCATAACCGCCGATATCTTCATTATCAGGAATTTGAATCGAAAACCACACCTGAACCTGGCTTGGATCAGCTTACTGAGAAGATTGACCTGGGCACCGTCAGTTCCGTTGTATCGAATGTTTCGGCCTCGAATGACGAGACATCAAGTATATCTAGCTCGTCAACTCTGAAAGATCCTGCCCAAACTACCGCTGCCAACAAGCCATCTTCTACGGCAACCACAAAGATAACCATCAACAGTTTCTTTCCTGCATCTGATGTCTCTCCTTCTCAATCACTGAGTGACGGCATTGATCAGGTAGAGCGGGCAATCCTCACTCTCAACCCTTCTAGCCACAGTGTCGCTTCGGAGTGGTTGGATGGCTTACTCATGCTGCTAAATCAAGCTCCCATCACGGCAGAGACAAACAAACTAGTTGATCTCGTTGGACAATACGGTTTGAAGATCCGGTTATTAAACGTGCGGTTGGAAGATGGGATCGTCGGTCTAGAGGAAGGAAGAGGCGTTGTGCCATCTAGGGAGGGGTTGGATGATGATTATTACTATGAGATTTAGTGCATCGCGTTCGTTGCATATAGCGGTGAGATGGTTTCCTGTTGTGTTTGCGAGGCTGCTTTGATATTTCTGATACCCCCAGCCTGGAAGCATGGGCATGATGTACATTATTACTTTTGCTTTTTGTTACGGCTGCCAGTTTCTTTTTGAGATGTTTGTGTGAGCATGTTCAGCATTTTGAGCGACATGATTCAGGTTACTATGTGTCTTTGGATTGGCTGGAACATGTCTGGTAGTTTAGAAATGCTCGGAATTGTTGAAATACTATGATATGAATATACTGCTTTGGCACTCATTTTTGTGAAGCCCTGAAGAGTGTTTTCCACCAACGCGTGCACGTTTTCTCATAAGACAAATTCCTAAACGCTAAGTCTACATGAAGAAAAGATAAAGGAGATCAATTTATGACAGGAAAACTAGGGTATATGCAGCAACAACGCCGTAGGTGAAAAGCTATCCGTACAGCAGAAGATGGTGGACCCAAATCCTAACATTTACTCCCAGGAAGGATAACCGAATCTGCTTGATTTCTAAGGGGACCAGTGGACCATACCTACACATGTACCCTCCACGCTTAACCCCCTCCATTAGATACCATTAGAAGTCAACGAAGCAGCCTCTAGACGAGCAACTAGCTTCTTCACGTTGGTCCACTCTTCGTTCCGCGCGCTCTCTTTTCCTCCTAAATCAGTTCCCACTTCGAAGACGGTTACGGTACCGTCAATCCCTCCTACTGCCAGCCGCTTCCCTTCGTTCTGTTCCCAAGCTATCTTGTTCAAACTCTTGCTCATCATGCTTCGACCACCGATTCGGGTGCTTGGAGAGGCCTTCGCGACGGGGACCTCAGTCTCCACTGTAATGTCCCAGACCTCAACATTTCCGCCACCGTCGACGAGCGAGAAGACACCGGGTTTGACTGGGGACCAAGCAGCGTCGTAGACAACATCCTCGCGGGTAAAATCAATTATAGGTGATACCGTTAATTTCTCTCCCGTTATTCCAGTAGTGGAGGTTGCGGCTGGAGCACGTACTTTCCAGAGCTTCACGCTCCAGTCCAAGGAGCTTGTAAGGACCAGATCTCCTAGATCCACCGCTCCTCGAGCTGGATGGAAATCCATTGACATGACCGGAGCAGCATGTCCCCGATAGCTAACTCTTTGGTCCACTCCCGCTTTTGCTCCCGCACGATCGTAGCGATGGCAGGGGTATATGGTGCCTTCTTCGGAACCGACGAGGAAGTAAGTGGGATCTGTTTGTGGAAAGGCCATGCATATTGGACTTAGATCTTCGGTCTTCGCAGGAGGTGGCGTTGTAAGGATGAGGAGTTCTTGAGGCTGAGAGAGCATGTCTACTGTCCAGCCACAGACCACACCGTCGGTGGAACAAGAGATGATATTGTTTGCATTTTGGGTGCCAACAATATCCACTGAGTACACTGGGTGAGTGTGACCGGCTCCTGTTAGAGGAGTCTTTTGCACAGGTTGTGCTTTAGCTCGATTGTCCCAGAGGAGGACTTGCCCGCTATAAGTACCTCCTATAATGAGATTTGGATGGAAAGGAGAGAATTTAGCGGCAAGAACATCAGACTGAGCATGAAAGACAAATTCTGGTCTGTCGTGTAGGTGCATATTCCAGACCTGGACGAGTCCATCCGGCTCATGAGGAGCAGTAGGGTTTTTGGTATATGCAGCAAGTAAAAGCTCTGGCTGTTTTGGAGAAAAGTCAATGTCGCTTATCATCCTCTTCTTTGACCACCTCTCATCATAGAACTGAGCGATCTCTTTTACTCTTCTCCGTCTAGAGCCTCCAACTTCGGCATCATCATCATCTATCCCATTCGCACCGCTCAAGGCATAATCTGTCAAGATGTCGTACTCTTGATCTAATGCTCTTTCTATAACCTTGCTCGATTTCTCAACAAATTCCATAAAATCATCCGAAGATATAACCGCATTCAGTTCCTCATTTGTTAAAGTTCTTGATGGAAAATTGGCCGATGCTTTTTGTGAATTAGTCTTCAGAGGACCATCTGCCACAGGCTCTTTGATGGCCTTGAGTTCCTCCTCAATCTCCTTCTTTATTTTTTGCCGCAGCTCTTCTTCCCTTTCTCTTGCCCTCCTGCTCAACCGTTTATTAGGGGACCCCAAGGGACTTGATCCAAGTTCTTCATCATCTGAATCGAAGGCTCGAGGCTGCGAGGGCTGCGGCGCCAAATCGTCACTTGTCTGAACACCCTTGCTATATGAAAAGATCTCTTTGACCGGGGACGGTGGTTCTTCATGGAGAACCAATGGTATCGAAACCGAAAGTGGATGGGGGGTTTGGCTCGTTGAAGGGGCTACCAATTCAGAAGTCTCATTGCTAAGTCCTCCAGCGCTCACAACGCTGTTTGGACGGCTGCCTTTTCCAGCAGGAGATCCAGCACCTCCTGGACCGGTTGAGCTTGGCCTACTATCACCGACAAGACTAGATATCAAACTGTCTATCTCTCTGCGATTATCTGCCCGTCCTGGAGTGGGAGAAGCAAGCTATCGTCCATCAGTCCAGTTGTGTTCTAGAATCTGCAGCAAACTTACATCACTGCTACTTCCTATACTCTGTCTGTTTGCAGATATCTCCTTAGACCGCAGCTCCCTCTGTCGTTTTAGCTCTGCGAGCTTTGCCTTCTTGGCCAAAATCTCATCTCTGCGTTGCTGTTGTTGCATCATATTTGACCATATAGGCCCATCTCGGTGGGCAAGCAGTGTAAGGGTCCTAATCAAAGGGGCGGGCAGTTCCAGCACCCTTAGGAGGTTTTAGACACAACTTCTGCAAAAAAAGGTCCGTGACATAGAATCCCAGAAACTAGACTCCGTTGTCCCGAACAGATTTAATGCGATTACAGTTAATAAAACGTATGATCTTGCATAAGTGGTCGCGTCAAAGGTACCCCGTAGCCGCGTCTGCGACTGGAAATTCGCGGTCACGTGAAAAATTACAGTAGTCGCAAAATCTCGGGATTAAACCTTGAGATCTTTCTCGCGCCTCAAGTAACAAGCTCCGCAGTTGCCCTCACCGACGCCCGGCGGATATCGCTCTCTCATTCCAAGCTCAATTGATTCACCCCAACCTCTCCGCCGCTATTCTTGAGCTCTTAATTTATCTGCCATATCTCCCTCTTAATCCTCATACCATGGCTTCTACAGGAGTAAACGTACGTTTCATTCCACGAACCATCAACCTCAATTTCTAATCATTCACTTCTCAATTGTTTTCTGTTCGTTTTATCCGTGCATATTTCTAACATTCTCCTCTTATAGGTTCTCAGATGGTCCGCTCTCGGTGCCGGTGTCTTCTACGGACTCTACCACCAAGCATCCTTATCATCCGCTGCAAAAGTGGCTGCTGCCCAAAGGGAATATGAACACAAGCAACAATTGATTGAGAAGGCAAAGGCGGAATACCAGAAAAAGACCCAACCCCAGCCAGAGACGCCGAGTGGTACGTTGCCAACCAGCGTGCCGGAACTCTTTATCGAGTTTGGACAGCAGGCTATTTTGTCTTATTTACTAATTGTATCAT
Source organism: Scytalidium sp. 3C (assembly GCA_000743665.3). NCBI lineage: Eukaryota > Fungi > Ascomycota > Leotiomycetes > Scytalidium > Scytalidium sp. 3C. The sequence continues at coordinate 52,637 of JMRO03000078.1, read as the reverse complement.
AGTTATAAGCGATCCAAACGACTCGAGATTTGATCTGGAAAAGTACCTGAACAGTGTTTTCGCGGAGGCTAAATAGGTGAAGGAAGCTATGAATGTAATGATTGGAGGAAGGTATCATGAAATGGCTGTGATCCGTCATTTGGTATATACCAGTGTCTTACGGTGATATTTCGTATAATAGCTATAGAGGTCACCGGGCATTTTCTTGTACAATGTACTATAGCAGATATAAGCACTGTTAGGTTTTTTTAGGAGCTGAAGAGATCAATTATCCTGATAGTGATACTATGCACGTATGCTATGTCCCTAGTTCGTGTAGATAGTACTGGCGCCAGAGGGGTAAGGAGGCGACAACATCCTCCAGCCCAATATATCAGATGAATAGTCAGTTGGTTGCTTAACAGACCCATCCTGTAGCTGGAATCCGAACCATTTACCCATTTCTGGGGTACTAAGGTGGCCCAGGGGTTGCCTGGTGGAAATTTTAATGCCTGAGCTTCGGGTCCAGACCGCTAGCCAATTAACGTCATTCGACTGGTAGCTTCCATGAAGTTCGAGTAGTTTGTAGATGAATTTGCAAAGCTTCCACATTTTTAAATCACTGAAACTATACAAAATCCAGCAGATACCGTCTAAATATTTGAGTAATGCTAACAAGATCTCTCATACGTGGAGGATATAGTTATTCTAGCTGTCTTCCCTTCAAAAGGTAACGGAACTCCCTGCACGAAATTCCACTCCAAATCCTATATTGATATCAAGCTTTTAGGCGATACCATTCCTTCAGGAAAGCTGTAGATCAAGCGATTGTGGTAAACTACAGTCATCCATTGCCACCTGCGAGGAATTATTCCGACAAGCACATTATCTCCTGTGCTTATACCTCAGCTACACCTTTCACTCACGGCAAGACATACTCGGCAGCAGCTCTGTGTGTGGACTTCTCGACCAATTCTATTCGTACCATTAAAAATCACCGCCTGTTCTCAACAGCAAATACCATGGCTTCACCTACAGACTCTAAGACCTTGAATGAGACCGTCCCACCCGATCCCGCTCTTGATGCTGAAGCAAAGCCGAAAGCGCTTCCTGCTCTTCCTCCTGCAGACGGCTCAACGCAGATCGAAGTCAACGGCGCAACAGTAAAACTTGACAGTCTCGGACCGATGGTGGTAAATCAAGACGGAACACTGTCCCGCATCGCTAATTGGGAACAAATGACGGATATGGAGAAGCGCAATACTCTAAGAGTGTTGGCAAAGAGGAATCAGCTGCGCTTAGCTGCGTTAAGAGGGGAGGATAAAAACACAGATCAAAACAAGAGTGAATTCTAGAAACCAGAAGGTTCGATTATATAAAGTTAATGGATTAGGGATATATCTGGGCTCGGCGTACTTGCTGGCATGTTTGTATAGGTACAGGTTTTGATATCTTTAGTCGGCGTTTAATGGGCATACCAAAGAGCATTGGTGGTCATATTTATCTAATCAAACCTCTTTTCCTTGGTTATTCTTAGCGAAACTGATTAAGATCAACTATTTGTAATTGTATGAATCGATGACTATATTTTCAACTCAGAAGTAGCTTAGTGCCATGTGGCAATTTTTTCCGCCCTGATCATATATTGAAGCTTTTACAAAGTTTCAAGCAAGTTCAAGCCCAAATACGCTTTTTAAAGATATAGAAAAGATTGAAAATATGACTTCAGCATTTCATTATTATTCGAAAGTATGGCTTGTGTCCTTGGAAAAGGACCGATTTGGAGCAAAGTCACAAACTCAGCAGCTTGATAGACGTAATTGAATAACTGATAAAATACGATACAAAATAATTGTAGCCCCGAGATAGGAGTGTGCTCAAATAAATTTCTACAGACCATCAGCCATGCATCTGTCATAGTATTCTGCGATGCTATTTGAGGCGCGGCCAAGCTTTTTAATGGAGGGCCATGCCAGTAGGGTGCCTGCGCGGAATAACTCGCGGCCCGCAACACCCCTGCGACCTGACGCGGAAGCTCCAGCCAGATTGCACGGAACAGATATACAGGAACTCTGGCGACAACCATCTTTCATCGACAGCCACCATGACGGCTTCACCGGTCAACCCCCTCCTCGAAGGGAATACGGGCAGGAACACCCGTGGCCTCCTTAGAATAGCCATTCTTTGCACAATTGCAGCAGCAGCTGTTTCCAGTCGTCTGTTCTCAGTTATACGTAAGTCTACTTCTCCCCAACCCCAATCATACAAGCTATCTGGAAAGGTCTATCCTTACCAGCGAGTGTGCAATTGTCCTGTGACTTGATAAAGATATTCAAGTGTTCAATTGCGCTAATTTTTTGTTCTTAGGATTTGAGAGTATTATCCACGAATGTCAGTTACTTCGACCTTTAATCGAACCCCCACATGTCTTACTGTCAAGAGTTTCTAAACTGACAATTCCCTAGTTGACCCATGGTTCAATTTCAGAGCAACAAAATACCTAGTGGAGCACGGCTTTTATGATTTCTGGGATTGGTTTGATGATCGAACATGGCATCCCCTAGGCAGAGTCACTGGAGGTACTCTATACCCGGGCCTCATGGTGACGAGCGGTGCCATTTACCACCTCCTCCGAGCTCTTACTATCCCAGTTGATATTCGAAACATATGTGTTCTTCTCGCTCCAGGCTTTTCAGGTCTGACAGCTTTTGCTACTTATCTCTTCACTAACGAGATGTCAAAATCTCCTTCCGCTGGCCTCCTCGCTGCTATCTTCATGGGAATTGCCCCTGGTTATATCTCCCGATCAGTTGCTGGCAGCTACGACAATGAAGCCATTGCTATCTTCCTTCTTGTGTTCACTTTCTATCTCTGGATCAAGGCCCTGAAAGTGGGTTCCGCTTTTTGGGGAGCTCTCTGCGCTCTTTTTTACGGATACATGGTGTCCGCTTGGGGTGGTTATGTCTTCATCACCAACTTGATCCCTCTCCACGTTTTTGTTCTTATTTGCATGGGCCGCTTTAGCGCAAGAGTATATGTCAGCTACTGCACATGGTATGCTCTTGGAACGCTGGCAAGTATGCAGATTCCGTTCGTTGGCTTCTTGCCCATTCGTAGCAGTGAGCACATGTCAGCTCTAGGTATGTTTTCCATTTACATTCCTCCTCCAACTCTCGAAACTAATAACTCCAAAGGTGTTTTTGGACTGCTGCAATTGATTGGCTTCGTTGAATTTGTGCGCTCCAGCGTTCCCAGCAAGCAGTTCGCGACTCTTCTGCGGGCATTCGTTGTTGCCGTATTCGTTATTGCATTTGGATTTTTAGTTCTATTAACTGTATCCGGTGTTATCGCTCCTTGGACCGGCAGATTCTACTCTCTCTGGGATACCGGTTACGCCAAAGTTCATATCCCAATTATTGCTTCCGTCTCCGAACATCAGCCGACTGCCTGGCCCGCATTCTTTTTCGATTTGAGTCTTCTCATCTGGTTATTCCCTGCAGGTGTATACCTTTGCTTCCTTAAGCTTGCTGATGAACAAGTCTTTGTTGTTGTCTATGCGATCTTGGCCAGTTATTTCGCAGGCGTCATGGTTCGATTGATGCTCACTCTCACGCCAATCGTGTGTGTTTCTGCAGCTCTAGTAGCTTCGCAGATTCTTGATACCTACTTGAAGATTGATTCCCCCGAAGAACCAGCCGAAACGTCCGCTGAGAGCAGTGCCAGCGCTACCACTGCGAAGAAAGCTGCGAAACAGGAAGGGCTCAGATCTATGCGAAACCCGTGGATTGGTATCTACAGCACCGCTTCTAAAGTTTTCATGGTCAGCGCGTTTACGGTGTACTTGCTGATCTTTGTGCTTCACTGTACTTGGGTTACTTCGAATGCTTACTCGTCGCCATCTGTTGTGTTGGCAAGCAAGATGCCGGATGGTAGCCAACACATCATCGATGATTATAGAGAGGCATACCAATGGTTGCGTCAAAATACAAAAGAAGATGCCAAGATCATGTCCTGGTGGGACTATGGCTACCAAATCGGTGGCATGGCTGATCGACCAACGCTAGTTGACAACAACACTTGGAATAACACACATATTGCCACTGTGGGCAAGGCCATGAGCTCCAGAGAGGAAGTTAGCTATCCAATAATGCGCCAGCATGAAGTCGATTACATCTTGGTCGTCTTTGGTGGTCTTCTCGGCTACTCTGGTGATGATATTAACAAGTTCCTTTGGATGGTGCGAATTGCCGAGGGCATCTGGCCTGATGAGGTCAAAGAAAGAGACTTCTTCACCGCCAGAGGAGAGTATAGAGTAGATGATCAAGCTACAGACACTATGAAAAATAGTTTGATGTAAGTCTAATCATACTGATCCTGAGATTATTCTAATACAAGTATAGGTACAAGATGTCCTACTATAACTACCAATCCCTCTTCCCACCAGGGCAAGCCCAAGACCGTGTCCGTGGTTCAAGGCTTCCAGAGGTTGGCCCAACGCTAAATACCATCGAGGAAGCCTTCACTAGTGAGAACTGGATCATTCGAATCTACAAAGTCAAGGATCTAGACAATGTCGGCAGAGACCATGCGGCTGCCGCATCGTTTGATAAAGGAAACAAAAAGAAAAAGTCGACTAAGCGGAGAGGACCAAAAGTTTTGCGAGTAGAATAAATAAGGGGCGGGTGTTGTACCATATTTTCCAAATTATTGTCTTAGGCACAGTATAAAATGCAAAGAGATTGTTTCTAGTTGAAAATCAAGCCCACTTGTTGCTGAGATATCTGTTGACGGCTGAAGATACGACTAATGATGTTAATCCGAGAACAGCGGAGATACGCTAAGTCCCCTGGTCCAATCCCATAACAGATATATCGTTCTAGATAACTGTGATCCTTGATGGGCGTAGACCTGACAGCTTATATCACTCGTCCTTGGTAATTTGGCGAACAAGTTCAGCTTTGCCTGCTTACTTCCCAATAAAGTTGTCTTCAAAGATGACTATTGCTGTCATTTGCCTCAAAAACATTCACTTGCTACTAAGAATCGGTATTTGTCCGTTATGGACGAGAAACAGACTGACAAAGTCATATTTGCTGGGCAACCTTATCTAACCAAAATAAATGGCAAACTGGTGATGGTGCGCAAGAAGCAGGACAAAACTGTCAGGAAAAGAACAAAGTCCCTCGATTTGGCTATACCCACTCCTATCACTTCTGGCTCTTCCTGTCTTGCTCAACAATCACCAATATTCACTCCAGTACTTCATCACAGTTTTTCTCCAGATTTAATCCAGAATGCGCAATTACAACCAATAGTGCGATATCCAACAGTTCCTCCAGGACCCACCCAGGGAGATCTTGATCTTCTTAAGTGTATCGACGCAGACTACCGTCGAAGATGCATGGAGGAAAGTCTTCAGAATACACTTATTCTTCAGAAAAACCGGGAAGAGCCACAGGAAAGAACAAAAACAACTATTTCAATGACGTTACACATCTGTGCAAAGTGTCAAAGACTGCGATCGCGGAAGTATCAGTATGAACATCCGATTAGACCTGGGGAGGTACCAGCTCCTAGGTTATGCCGGAAATGTCAGAGGGATGATAGCCCTACCAATAATTCCCAGAGCAAGAAACGAGTCCATGGTGATAGAAGGAAACACAGACAGGTACTTATACCATCCTTAAATATCGGTTGATTTGGATGCCTCGTTGTTTAGTTTGGCTCGGCTTCTTCAGCTCCACGTCCAACAGACTCCACTGACAGTTATGCTCACAGGAAGTTAGAGGCTATGATCGATACTACAAAGCATCATCACAAAAATACAGAGAACCCCAAGAAATTACAACCAAAAGGAGAGACTCATCACCAATAGAGATACATGTATCTCGGCATCCAAGATCCGGAAAATCCAGAAGATACGCCGTGGGAAAAGGGTATCTTGAGAATAAGGATGTTGCAGGACGTCCATATCGCCATCCAAGTCCTCAAGCTCAGAGTCATAGAAGAGCTGTATGTAAAGGACACTACCAAAACCCCGATGGCGGATCCAGATCTCCCTCTACAGAGTCTGTCTATTCTCAAGATAAGTCTCCAGACCTCCACTATATTTGTTACGCACCCTGTGAGACATACGAAGATGATTCTCGAACCGACTTTAATGTTGGAAGATACCCATACCTCAACATTGATGACGAAAAGAGCGTCGAAGTCGACCGATCGCGCAGATTAGACTTACCAAAACAAGAGAGTTTTGAGAGCGGAAGCTCCTATTCACCTAGGGAAGCTGCACAACGTCGACGACGAGAACGCAGGCAAGCCATCGTCCCAGAAGTAGGGCCTGAGCTCATATCTTCTACTATACAATATGTTACAGAGTCTTCTCCGTCATCTCCAACAGAAACGTGGTCTCACCGAGCACTGTCAAGTGGCAGTGGAGGATTAACAGAAAGTGATAGCGTGTTAAAGGAAAATTATCAGAACTGGCATCTTGGGAGCACAATAACTGTAGACACAGACAAGGCTTCCAGTATTTGCGAGCTGGGGAGTGCAATGGACAACGCACTGGTGCTTTCTCCGCAGGCAGGATATCGACACTCCAGGTCGGAAAGCTCGGAACTTGATAGTTATTTAAGTTCGGGACGATGGGGAGAGCCCAGGCAGACTGTGGTTGCCGGAATGCAAGCATCACAAACCGAGTCCTGGATGAAGGAGCAGAATCAGGAAAGCCACAACAACTGCAGATGGAAGCAACACCGAGAGATTGGAAAGTTAGGAAATATAAATCACCGCAACAATTCAGAAAGATTCCAGATATAAGCGGTGACACTGGTGAGCGCCTGGCACTGGAAGGAAAACAGTCTAGTAGCTTCTCTTTCATCGGTTCAGTCCATGGAGTGGGGTTTGGAGGTTGCAAACGAATGAAACAAGAGAGTAACTATTATACATTCCTTTCTATCAATCTCTATTTCTCCAGATCAATGAATGGGAGCACGAAGCTCTCAAATGCTTTGACTTCAATTGTATATTAGCTTTTGCCAGAGCCTATGTAATTACAGCAAGTTATGAATGTGGATTACCCCTGGCTGTTATCTGACCAATGATAACCCCGCTGCATTTCGGTTCTGGATAAACAATACACCGATGACAGTATTTGGGAGTGCAACAGCGCGCTCGAGGCTTAGAACCTGTGAATTTGTTCCCAGGTCGTGTGAACGACTCGGTGTACTGTCACCTGCCCAGACAGTCCACGACAGACAGTCATATTCTGCGGTGGGCCCGTTCTGGGCAACCTGCACACCAGAATACTGCAGTGTGATTCCCTTTTCTGGTTGCTGGGCTGACCGTTACTAATGCTGGTCTTGTAGAGACAGTGCAAGAACTCTGCCTGTCGTAACTTGCACAACAACGCTTGTGACGACTGATATGAAAATCGGCGAGACCCTTGATGTTCATCAATGTAACTAGATCTACATTTACTCTTGGACTCTCCTTTTATTCCGGCGAACCCCTCCCGGCCTTATGCCCTCGTTCACAGACTCGCAACAGTTGTCCGATACCACTATATCCTCATAAGTCCTGTTTGTAGTGCCTGGATACATGGAATTACTGCTTGTTACGGTGTCGCCAGTCGTTGCCTAGTGTTGTTTTGATTGATTCTCTCCGGCTCACACCTTCCCTCACTGATACCGCTCTTTCTTTCTCCTGCACTGCCATTGCGAGTAAACTGCATTCTTTCTCTAGGTCTTGCAAAGATGGAGGAAGAAGCAACACAACCAGGTAATCCAATTTCTTCACAAATGGCAGATCCCCAGAGACAAGTAACTTACCGTTCATGCTACGTAGCTACACAGCTGGTGATCGATCCCAGACGACTTGGGCAGGGCAACTCTGGTCTTGATGACGAAGACCTAGCCGACATCTTCTGCCTCCTCCATCCGTATTCCGCTCCTGCACGACGAGTCGCTACCCAGATTGCAAACACAAACCCTCACAATGCGATAAGTGTGGAAAGTGATGTACGGATCCGGGAAAAAGACGACGGGGCGGTTGATGAGGCTGAACTGGCAGCTCAAGGCTCCGACTCTTGTGAAATTGCTCTTCGCCTGTCTGCTGATCTCAAGGACCCAATCAGTGGTTTTCGATTTGGCAGGAATAAGCAGCGATGCGACTTTGTCATGGGACAAGACCAAGAGGTCAAAAGAATCAGCAATATCCACTTTCGTATATACATCAATGAGCATGGTATCATAATGCTTGAAGATCAGTCAACAAATGGGACTGCTGTGGATGGGGTATTGCTACGATACAAAGAAAAGGAAAACGGCCATGAATACAAGCATACCCTTCAGCAAGGATCCACCATCATCCTGAATATGACCCCACCACAAGAAGATTATAAATTCATTGTTCGGATTCCGCAACGTGACCATGCAGCAGAGATGGCTTACCAGGAGAACCTCACGGCGTATTATATACGGATCAATAATATCAAGTTAGAGAGACATGCCCGTGCAGCAGCTGCAGGCACGGGAGAGAATAGGGAACCCGTACGTAATTCAAAGCCGTTTGATATTCTTCTGCTGACTTCATGTAGCTTAACCTTTTTCCGACTCCGGACGGCGGTAACGGAACACTTTCAGCTTCTGCGAGCAGATATATAAAGGAGTGGAAAGGTGGCCCGAAATACAACAAAGTCTCGTGCATTGGCCAAGGAGCCTTTGCAACAGTATACAAGATCACTGACAAGTTCAATGGAGTCCCGTTTGCCGCCAAGGAACTTGAGAAACGTCGATTCATGAAGAACGGCGTGCTCGATCAGAAGGTTGAGATGGAAATGAACATTATGCGCCAAATTTCTCATGTGAGTTAAGTTTTCTAACTGGAAGGCTGAGTATTATTGACTGTTTCCAGCGCAATGTTGTCCAGTATGTCGAACATATCGATTGGGAAGAGTACTTGTACATTGTCATGGATTTTGTCCCTGGAGGAGATCTGGGATCTTTTATTTCCAAACGCGGACCGCTTCCTGAGATCACTGTCAAGTCGATTGCTACTCAGATGCTTAGTGCATTGAAATATCTTCATGGCATCGGCATCACCCACAGGGATATAAAACCTGATAATATCTTACTCCAGGCTTACGACCCTATCCATGTGAAACTCACTGATTTCGGATTGTCCAAAATGATAAACAGTGAAGATACTTTCTTGCGGACCTTTTGCGGTACGCTGTTATACTGCGCACCGGAGGTCTATTCGGAGTATCGCGAGTACGACACTGAGGGTAGAAGAACACTTCGAGGCCGGGATAAGAGATCACTCCCCCCACAGCGATATGGGCACGCCGTTGATATCTGGTCTTTAGCTGGGGTGCTATTTTATTCTCTGTGTGGAAGCCCACCTTATCCTGTTGAAGGTGGAACCTCGTATCAAGAGCTTCTGAACCGCATCATGACTACTGCTCTCGATATTCGGCCTCTCCAAAGAGCAGGTGTTTCTGAGAGTGGCATCAGATTCATTCGAAGCATGCTTCGTAATAGGCCGGAGCACCGTGCAACCATTTCGGAACTTGAAGGAAGCACTTGGTTAACTGGCGATCAAAGTCTTGCGCAATCCATCGAAGAGGATGAGGTTGACATGATACGTGAGTTCTCTGACGAGGAACACATTGAGAAAGGCGCATCCCAACTCAGCATTCAAGAACCGGGCACGGGTCCCGATGATGAGCGCTATGACGATGATGTTGTCGCCAACGACGCGGTTAGCGATCCATCTTATCACGGTAACAACACGTCGTCTCATGCCCAACAACTAGAAATACCGAGCAGTTTTGTTACGAGTGAGGGAGAATTTGATGAAAGTTACAGCTTCATTCGCAACATCGCCGCTCCTGTTGGGGGAAATGGCCGTTTATTTGGAGAAGTTGGGATTTCTGCAATAGGAAGTTCTGGCGTAATGCCATCAGACCTTCTTCCTCTTCCAACGCCAAATCACCGTCGACCATTGAGCAGCTCACACGTGTCTCAGGAGGTGGATGAATCTGGAAGGAGCGAATTTTACAGTTACTCAAACCCAAACGACGCACAGATCTTACAATCTCAGCACCCTTCCACGCCTAATAAATCATCTGCAATGCTGCCACCCCAAGCACCCGTCGGGACTGATGGCAGTAATGCAAATAGTGATAATGCTGTTGGAGTAACTAGCTTGTTGGGGACAGAATCTCTAGTGGGGCAGCTAAACATGGCATCACCTTCTCCATCAGCATCTCCCGCTGTGGAAAATCTACAGTCGCCAGCCACTGAGTTTGTCGAGGCAGTCACGAGTCTTCGACGCCGCCGTGAAGACGACCACCAAGCCGAAGGAGAAGATGGGGATTGGAGACCTCATGATCTCCCTAAAAAGCGTCGTGTATCCGGCCGGGAGATTGACTGCCCTGTCCCGCCGAGCATTTTCTGGGATCCTGCGGATAGATCGACGCACCATAACAACTATCCTCGCATGATGGTCTCTGATTACCGCGCGTTCGAAGAATATGCCAAGTTGAAGGGAGAAACCTTTGAGCCAGGTGGAAAGACTTTCGAGAATACCATGCAGACATTTCGAACCAGTCGAAGCCCATCTATTGAACCCGACAACGTGGTTCGAGCCCAGTCAGCGCCACTTCAAGATGGTGCTAGGCGTATGACCATGAAACGGGATGACCGCAAACTGGACGAGGCAGTCTCTGAACCGCGAGACCTCAGCCCAGCTAGAACTACAACCCTTGCTAGCTTGCCGGACACCGCCCAAGGAGGAACTGGTGAAGCGGCAGAAGGAGCCTCACAGGCATCGACTATTATAGACTTCCTAGCTCCAAAGAAGATCCTAGCTAAATTGGTGCCGGCCGCGAACAACTGCTTGCCGCTGTCCACGCTCAATATCACTGAATCACTTACGAGCTGGGGCCGGGGCGCTTCGAATACTGTCAAATATGCTCACGGCATGGAGGTGAAGGTCCCAAAGTATGCGTTCAAGATTGTTCTTTTCAAACCAGGCTTCGAGGTCTCTGGGCAGTCTAGCTCTGCTGATCCACGCCCATGGAGTGATAAGGCCAGCAATGACCAAGACTTTGCCTTCTATATCTCCTCCAAGGCATCCATGGGCATTCGTATTAACAATGTCAAGCTCGACTCGAATGATTGTCGGCATCCTGAGACGTTCTCTAAATACTGGGGTGAGCTTCGTCATGGAGATCTGATTACAGTGTGGATGCACGACCGAGACGAACAGCAGTTTGTCCGCTTCCGCTTCGAATGTTTCTGGAGTCGATCGAAGCATCCGCGACCACAAGGAGAGCAGTTCAAACTTTTGGACGAGGGTGCAGTCCTCGATGAAATTGAAAATGTTACTGTTGCACATGAAGCAGCCTTCCGCAAGGAGCTGTTGCAGACGGAGCAAAGAGACAAGTCCAATGGGAAGATCAGTCCGCCAGCTACCCTCCATCTGGGACACAGCGAGTCAGCTCTACCAAGACCACCTTCCAGATTCGCCGCCTCGGCCACGACATAATCGAATGCCTCCACTCTTCCATTCAGATGCCAGATCGCTGTCACTTTGTATTCCAGACTGGAATGGCCGTCGATGGCAAGATCATCGCCATCTTGTGCAGCTGGTGGATATCTCTGCGGGAAGACCATGAATTAAGCCAGTGTGGTCTTCGGCGCTCGGTCACGACAACTTCTATATATCTACTGTACGAATAGTTTTCTATGTTTTTCCCTTGGCTTTTTCTCCTGCGGGCCGACACCTCTACTTTTTTATAGCAGAGTCCCAAGACAGACAGCTCCGGTGATGAGAGAGTGATTGTCCCTTTTCCCTTTTTTTTTATTTCCCGCGGAAGGCGTTCATTCGGGGTGTTATGGTATTACTACTTGGGGGGCTGACCAAGAGAGGAGCTCGGCGGAAGGTAAAACTTAAAAAAGGAAAGATGGTCTGGTCTTGTTTTTCACTGCTTGCTCCTAGTCTCGGGTTCATCGGATGGTGCAGCGACAAGGGAGTGTCGAGCACTCAAGGTTCACGAATACAAATTGTTCCCCTTTAGCACACAGATAGATCAGGTAGCCAAAAGTAGAATATATATACACAATCAGATGTACATGATTACGGTGCTGTATATTGCACGAGCGAGTTGCAGAAGAGGGCGGGGAGAATACAGTGGTTCTGTGAGATGCGACCATGGCTACGTCGCGATGCGTACCCCGAACGATGACATGCAGGAGGACTAGCATCGCAGGACTGTATCAGGATGTCTGAGGTGGACACAAAATAATGCTGAACGGTACCGGGGTACTTCGCGCGTGCGGAAGAAAAGCACGAGCGGCGCCGGGTGCGTGCATGTGGAGGTGCCTGGCGTGCCTGGCGACTGACTGGGACGGGACCTGACCTTCAAGTCCGAGTCAGCCGAGCGCGCACCCAGGCTCTGCTGATTCAGTCAGCACCAGGGTAAGCTTTTTCTCTTCTGACCCGCGTGAGTTGCGCTCTGATGGCGTGCTTATGTACGATACATCCCACAGACCAGGGCGATGCTGGAAGGCAAATTACTACTTAGTATCAAATGGGCTTCACGGTCAACCTCTTCCATCCTCATCTTCCCTTGGGAGGTGGACGACGGATGATTTGGAGAGTTTGGTCCGCCAGGAACAGCAAAGAGGCAAAAAAAACCGGTTGGAAGGGGAGGCGCAGAGCTATCTATATATAGATACTTTTCCTGGACTTCCAATAGTAGCGCGAGCGAACTGCACCCACGTTGGGAAGGGGGAACATTAAATGGGTGTCACGGAATTTTCGAGATCTAGGAATTTTTTAGTGCGGGTTGCCAAGACCATGACACACCGAGATCGAGGGAGGAGAAGCTCGTGCTGGCTGGGTTTTTTTGTCTCCACGATGCCGTTCGCACGATGGCGCCATGGCACCGCGATCCGGGAACGAAGGAAGGGGGGAGATGGGTGGAAGAACAGGCCGAGCAGGTGCTCCAAGCAAATGGCGAGACTCACTCATAGCCCCTGGGGAAGGGTGGCCGCTCCAAATGGGTTCTGACTACTACTACTGTACAGTACTGGGACGATCTGGCTGTGTGATTACTTGAATCTTCTTGGCCTCTTTCGTCGCCAGTTGCTGTTCCGCACACGAGCGCGACACCAGCTCCAACGAGTGCAACCCCCTACCACAGTAGTGAGCTCGTGTATGTCGCAGCGCAGAGCGTTCTGGGGGATTTTCCTGGCGGTCGCGCCCGGCAGGGGACCAAAGGGGGGTTGACTTTGCCACCCAGCGATTGGGGGGGAGCGAGGGCCAAAAGGGACGGTCCCCTACCGTCACCCTGAGGGCGAAATCATGCGCTGGGAGTGGCCCGGCTGGGCCTGGCGAGACTGGCGAGACTGGGTGCTGCGCTGATGCTGGTCGGCTGCTGCAAACCCTCCGTGCGCTCCCCCAGCACTGCCCAGCACTAGCCGACGAGGTAATTAGACACCGTCCCACTCGGCGCCGCGCCAATGGCGTGCCCCCGTCCCCCTTCCTGCTTCGCTCCTCTTCTCTGCTCCTGCTACTTATACCTTCCCATTCGTGAATTCCCCCGTTTCCTCACTCATCGTCGGTCGTTCAGTCCCCGTACACTCGTTCACCCCTTCACTCGCTCGTCCTTTTCTGCTGCTTGCCGACTCGCTCTCCAAGTTTCTGTAAGTTCGCCCTGTTGTCAATATCTCCTCGATGCTTGATGCGCAGCTCCTCGTCCTTTTTCTTTCTCTCTGCTCTCTCAATCCTTGGTGATCGCGCGCTCGACAGATGGAACGCGTCTGCGGTGTCAGCAGGGAGCTGGTGTGACCACCTCTGCAAGTACCCCTTCTTGGATTCGAGAGAGGCAGAAGGAAGAGAGAAGAGGAAAAGAGAGCCCCTACATCGGGATTGAGATGCGCATTGAGACCGAAGAATTGGTGTCTTGAAGAGTTTGAATTTGGAGTGACTAACTCGAGTCTTGTCCCTTCGCAGTCCTTCATTACCGAGTATTCTCATCTAATCGATTTTTAATAATCCGCGAGTGCCAACTACCGTCAAAATGCGTTTCACTTCCCTCCTCGCTGCGGGCGCTGCCCTCGTCGCTGGCGCCCTTGCTCAGGTCCAGTTCACCAACAGTGTCTTCGGCACCCTCCTCGCCGGCCAGCCTTTCACCCTCACCTGGTCTGAGGCCACTGGTCCCGTCACCATTACCCTGAAGAACGGCCCCTCCAGCAACCTCCAGACCGTTACCACCATTGCTAGTATGTCGCGACTTGGCAGATGAAAATGGCAGTAGCAAGGTAACTGACATGATCTCTAGGCGGTCTCACCGGCACTTCTTTCGTCTGGACTCCTCCCAAGTCCACCGCTGATGGTTCCTACGCTCTCGAGATCACCGATGGCAAGACCACCAACTACAGCCCACAGTTCGTCCTCGGCGGTGGCTCTGCCTCCGCTGCTCCTACTGCCTCTGGTTCCACCGCTTCCGCCTCTGCTACCGGCTCTTCCTCCCTTCCTAACATCTCCTCTGCATCATCTGCTTCCGCTTCAGCCAGCTCTGCATCCAAGACCACCCTTTCCAAGTGTAAGCATTGCTGAGTTACCTAACTGCACCTGCAGGCGTGCTAACACGTGAAACAGCTTCCTCCACCGCCAGCGCCAGCTCCAGCGCCAGCTCTGCTTCCAAGTCCGGCGCCAGCAGCTCTGCCAGCGCTGCCAGCAAGACTTCTTCCTCCACTGCTTCCTCCACCAGCTCTACCCCAACCACCACCACCCACCCCCCTGACTCTGCTGCCGCTGGCCTTGCCTCCCCATTGGCTTTCGTCCTCTTGGCCGTTGCTGCTCTCATTACCCTGAACTAGGTCATTTCCCAGTGACGGGGCTTTTCTTTTCTCTCTCGATGCAAAAAAAAATGACAGCGGGGAAGGGCAAGTTATACATCTGGATGTGGTAATATATATTCTTTTTGTGGATTATCTTGCATAGCGCGCACATATGGGACACATAGTGCCAGGGGGAGAAGGAGGTGGTGCATTGATCTAGTTGCTTGTTGTAATTGGTAATCATTTGGATCGAAAGCTAGTGTCAGATCAAGGCAAGAGAAATACGAAAGGAAGAATTCTAACTTTTCGGTATCATGTGCACAAGTAGCTTTTGCTACTTCGAATTTGAGTGACGTCTCGTAAATTGATCCGCAGCCATCCGCTTTGCATTTTGACACGAGCCAATGGAAGTGCTGCAACCTAGGGCAAAGTAGAGGATCCCACAGCCACATGTCTCTCTTGCGCTTTTTGTGTGGATATTCTGGAAACACAAGGACCTTCCATCACTACTTCTTCCTTAAGAATTCCTCTCTTTTCCTCGCTCCTGGGTCGCACCAATCTGGGGTATCTGCCACTCATCTGCGAAATGCACATTTCCGCCGACGGCACATCTCAATATATCGAGTGCTTAGTAGTGCGTCTGACTAGTCTGGACCTGGCCAGTTCCTCGGCGATCGCCTGCTGCCTCGTTTGATGCCTGGGGAGCTTGACCCAAACGCTGGCACCTCTCGGCTTTGTACCTGCATAAGTCACCTTGTCCAACTGTGCCTGCTGAGAAGAGACCCAAGCTTTTTCTCTTGCTACGTGGTGCGGTACGAACTGTTTACGCAAAGATTGGCTCCCCTTTCCACCTCGCTGTGCGTGAAGTGCTGGCGGTTGCTAATAAGGTAGACAAGTAGATTGTGTGTGTATGGAGTACATCCTACGTAAAATGACGTAGTAAAGCAAAGGAGAAAACTCTCATTAAACTACGGGCTAAGCTCCCCCTGGTACAAAGCACCCCGTACTAATAAATAGTGATCACCACTCGCTCTCTTCAGCGCCGAGGAGCGCAGGCAAATAAGCAGTGGCCTTTCCTTTTCCTGGGAAGAAGTTTGAAAATCGCCCTTATTATTTTACCTTTCTCCACTTTATCATTACAGTACTCGCTTGCGGGCTAGTCCGGTCGCGCCGAGAGAGATCGATCTGCTCCCTTCTTCTTTTCCCGCCTTTCCTGGACGGTGGTGGAATAGTGTGACAGGTTTGCGACCGGGGTTGGTGACGATGAAAATGGGAATTTTGTAAATCGCAATAGGTTAATTATTAAGCCCGATGGGCACTAAAAAAGAACGTCAAATTTTGCTGTACGTGCTGGTCTGGATGGACATTTTATTATATGCACCGACACGACCATACACATTGTTACGGTATTACATCACATTGTTGGTTTCTGTTGTGGTTTGTTTGAACCGCGTTATGTCCTGCTGATGCATTATTCATCCTGCCGAGCTGCTATTCGCTGGCGGGGAGGCTCGGGCGGCTTTCTTTCTAGACGAACGGTACCCGTGCCCGCCCTCCAGAGACGTCCGTTACCTGTAGCGACGGTTGGTGGTGGGTGGGATGGGGCTGTTTTGCTGGTTGTCCCATGAACGAAAGCGGTGGGAATTTCTGGTAAGAACGCGCATTCTGGATTGGACTCTTGTAAGCCCAGCGAGATTCCGGTAGATGAGGGGTCTCGAACATGGTGCCTCGAGAGGCGTGTGGATAAAATACCTTTTAGGGAGTAACCTGTACCGTATGTTCCGGCGCATGGTTGCTGGGGAGAATATATGGGGAAACGGGATGTTCCTTAGATCTTATATATAGGTAGGCTTTGGATTCGAACGTCTTTTTCTTCTTCTTTTCTTATTCTCTAGATCAGTTGTTGATCTTTTGATATCTTCTACTCGTATCAAATCTGATCTGATCTGATAAATCTCCGTCCGCATCGTCATATTTGGTACGCATCCGTTGATCAGGTTCGGCCGCAAAGAATTACAACATCACCACGCATCCAACCCCTCTTCCTCCAACGCTCGATTATTCCCACTTTTAAACTGCTTCCTTGTCAGTTCCTTGCCGCTTTGATCGCTTCTCGACTCTCCCAATTTGCTTTTCCTGTGAAACGTATCGCCAGATCTGTCTAGACCTCCCCATATCCAATCTCGCCTACAAGATCCACTACCAGCTGCACGTCCGTTATACTAAGTTCTGTACGTCTTCCTTGCGTTGTTCATTCCCCTTGGTGGAAAAAGATAAAAAGAGACACTGCTGCACTTGTTTATAGGTTTCCGCTCCTGCATCGGTTCGATACAATCCCATCTTTCACCTCAACCTGATACCAACATCGTTCTACACTACCCCAGATCAAAGCCAACATAGTCAAGATGCTCTACACCAAGGTTTCTTCATTCATCCTCCTGGCCCTGGCGTCCGTTGCTTCGGCTCAGAATCCATTCACCTTCACAACATTGACCTCCATCAACGCTGGCAAAGAATTCAACATCACCTGGGAACCATCAACCGGTACTACTGACCCAGTCAACATCATCCTCCGACAAGGAAACTCGAATGCTTTGAGCACTGTTATGACCATTGCCTGTAAGTATACAACATTTTTACAGCCTCTATTACCAGACACTACTTTCAGAATATGGTTGCAGATAGGTGAAAATTATATGAACAAAATACTAACATACCTTAGCTAAAATCCAAAATACCGGATCCTATATCTGGTCGGTTCCTGCTTCAATCCCCAACGGCTCAGGCTACGCCTTCGAGATTGTGGACACTGGCAATACCAACATTGTCAACTACTCCAACCAGTTTTCCATCATCTCGTCCAATACTGCTGCCCCCGCTTCCTCTGGCACAGCTTCTGGAAGTGCCGCCTCGACCGCAACTGGAGCATCATCGGGTGCTTCAGTTGGCGCTACCACCGTAACAGCCTCTACCACCTCTGCCGCCTCCCCCACCGCATCTGGCGCCTCAACTGCCAGCTCCGGAAGCTCCTCAAAGCCCACCACCCTGGTGACTGGATCGAGCAACAGCTCTGCCACCAGCAGCAAACCTGGAAGCTCCCCTCAACCCACTATGGTCAACTTGAACGGTGCTGAACAGAGCCAGGCTATGTCCTTGTTTGGTGCCGTGGTGGCCATTGGCGCAGCTGTGGTTGCTATATTTTAAGAGACTGGCCTAGCGTCTGTTTCTTGGAGCATCGGCGGCGGAGTTTTCAGTATTCTTGCATATGCGGGTCTGGATTGAGTTTCTGCGGTTTGATCGTCTGTTTTGAGGTTTTTTTGGACGTGGCGCATACATGAACATGCCATTGGCGATTTTGTTAGTTTTTTAACGGAAGGGTTCACGATCGTTTGAGCTGGGCATATGGGACGGGCAAAATAGTGTTCTAATATATAGAGGGATTTTCTTTTGGCTGGTGTTTGAGATATCTACCTCTCTCACTTCATGTAATCTTAAGGGTCGACGAATTTGGAAAGAATGCACTATGTTGGGGGGAAACGAAGTTATCTTGAGCAGGAAAATAGAGAATGAATCCAATATGGAATACACACTGGATATGAACGTTGTGCCTACAAATCAGTATTTTTTCCCTCATTGTGACATGCGTCCCCAACTCTTGTTGCTACAGGTTTAGCCTGTTGATAGAAGCGAGTGCATAGGACAAAGGGTTTTTGGCAGGCAATTCTCTGTATCGGAATGCAATGTTAAATAGGCAGGGTATTGATGGTGGACAAGTCGAGTCTCTTTTAGGACGCCCTTGCTTTCTTTTGCTTAAGATTCGTGGAGATTCCTTGGCCAGGCTGGAGAGGAGGCGTTGTATGGCAGGGCTGAAATGTCTCGAAGTCACGGAGTCCGACGTCGATGAAGCTACTGGTCCCCGGTACGAGAGGATCGGCCCTCGAGGACCGAAGACCATTGACGTGTGCAGAGGATGCAGCACTCCCTGATTTTGTTGCACGTCTGAGCTCGTATAATTCCAGCTGATTATGGATTTAGTGAGGGACTAAAGGGCTTTCGTGTTCCAGCCGCAGTGGAGGGACAGCGGAACTTGCCCAAATGTCTCGGTCCGCCCTCACTGGCGCCGTCTGCATCGGGGCAAAAGGACGTCACTTTGCGCTTGTCGGTCGCCGTCTCTCGCTGATTGGCTGCAGTGCCGCTCGCGGATCATCTCGGGCCGGGAGCGGAGAAATGATATCCCTTATCTCCTGCTTATCNGAACCGGGAGGCTGCGCCTGGCATCGCGGGAAACTCTAATTTACAGTGCTTTCTCATCTTCTTGCCTTCCTCCGTCTCCCGCTTCAACCTTCCCTCTCCCCCACAAAATGCCCGCCCTCACTCTCAACACGACGACGCCCACGACGTCAACGACAAACACAGCCGGTGTAGGGCCTACGGCAGCAGCAGCAACACCGCCGAATGATCGAGCACGTACGAACAGTGACTCCCGCTCCCCGCGCTCCTCCTCGCCTGTCCAACCTCCATATTCACCTATAACACCGACTCTGGGCCCCGCGCGCCTTCCGCAGACCTCAAACTCAAGCCAAAACTCCAATTCTACCGGCGCTCAAAATGGTAACCAGCAGCAGCCGGTACGAATCTATTCACATTCCCAACCCAACCAGGTCTCAGCCCCGCAGCCGCCTCCGGAGCGCATATCTTTCGACTCCAACCCGGATGCGCTGGCCCTAAAGTCCGCTATCTCCATCCTACAAATCCAACAGCGCAAAGCTGTTGGTGATATACAGAATCTGCAGCGCCTCAAAGAGCGCGCAATGGAAGACCCTGAGGGATTTGCGCGGGCCTTGGCCGCGGGGAAGGTTAGGACGAGGTCAGATCAGCTCTTTGCGCCGTCAGGGATGGATGATGACGATGATGACGACGACGACGAGGGAGAAAAGGTTGAGAGCAGGAAGGTAGAGGCCCGTGATAGCGTAAAACGGGAGTCAGAGGGGGATCACATGTCTGACGGTTTCAACGAGAAGCCATGGCCCACGATCCCCACACCGCAGAGCGTCGTGCGGTGTCCACCCATAAATTGGACACAATATGCTGTGATAGGCGACTCGCTCGATAAACTCCATGCGGATCAGCAGGCAAGACCGACGGACGGATTACCTGCAAAACCAGGACCTGATGGCAACTTGATCTTCAACGAAGGCCCAAGGAGGTTATCCGAGGCTGTGGTGGCTGCACCGTACACGCCTGGGAAGGACAGGATTGAGAAGCCCAAAAAGAGTGGCAAACGATGACTTTTCCTCAACTATGGGTTGTTGCTGTTCTTGCTGCCACTTGAGATTTTCTGAAATAACGATGTATATGATTTGACGACTGGAGTTTCAGCCTTTGTTTTACCTTTTTTCCTGCCCTTTTCTTTGTTGTGGAGGCCTGCTCAGTTTCCACTGCTCAGACATAAGGCTCATTTTACTGCTTATTTTGGCTCTCTCTTCCCTTTCTTTTTCTATTTGGCTTTGGTTTTGGGTTGCTACATGGTGTGCATGGGAGTTGGCTGGAGCATTCGGGGCGGCGCACAAAACTGTTTTCTGCCATTTTTCACAATTCTTAGAGGGCAAAATATGTTTCAGTATCTCCTCACTCGTACCAAAACGAAACTTATATTCCACACCGAGAAAATTTAGATGCAGTGTCTGGATTCGCTCTGCTGGTTCAAGCACTCAGGCAAATATGGGAAACAGGGCAGTATGCCCGAAGATATAGCTGATTTATTACTAGATACGGACACATATACAACCGTCTCCTGAATTGTATTTCTGAAAGCCATATTATGTGAAGTAGTACTTATTGATTGGTAGCAGATGCTTCGTTTGACATAGATCTCCTCTGTAGACAGCGGTTGTAGAGAAACTAGGATCAAGACCCAGCCGCCTGATTCTCTATCTCCCTGCTCATGCTTGTTTGCCCAAAACTTGATCCAAAAACCCAAGTAGCTGCTTCACTTCATCCACTACATCAGAAAATATTAGCCAAACGAAAGTCGATGTCTCCCTAGAACAACATTCGATTCTGAGGGAGTGTGGTTAGGTCAAACTTACAAGTGTTATAATGTACCATGCTGACTCTCACAATCCCATCCTTCTCATCCAATCCCAAAACATCCTTAATCAACCGGTTGCTATAAAACGATCCCCACCGAATGCCCATGTCTCCGTTACTCAGCTGGTCCACACTCTCAACGACATCCTGGCTCTTCTTCCCCTTAACCACAAAACTAATGGTGCTGACACGCTTCTTCCCATCCGCTTCTTTCTCTCCGATGATCGTCACGTCAGACCGCGCATTAAGGTAGTCTAAAACCGCACCTTGAAGCTCCTCCTCATGCTTTTGAATAGCCGCCCAGCGAGCGGTATCATCCGGTGGAAGATACGCCAGCACCGCTGGGATAGCGGCAGTGAGTTCGTAGGTGGAGCCCGCAAGGCCGAGCTTTTCAGCAAGCGTGCTAGATGGGTTAAAGTAGTGACCCAAGCTTTGGACTTGAGCTAGCGCTTGGGGACTGGAATACAGCATTGAGATGTGCGGGCCATAAACCTGAGCAGATAGATACTGTTAGACAGGAGTCGAGGAGTTGATAGAACAGGATAGTGGGCTTCTCCCTGTACAGTGCTAAGAGGCCCATTGTCCTCCTCAAAGCTGCTCACGTACCTTGTACCAAGAAAAGACATAGAAATCGACACCTAGGTCCTTGACGTCGATTCTGCGATGTGGTGCATAGGCAACAGCGTCAACGCAGAGCAAAGCTCCCGGCACTGTGTGGACGGCGGCAGCAATGGCCTTGATATCGTGGATTGTTCCTAGGATGTTGCTGGCATGGGTGCAGGTGACGAGTTTTGTCTTCTCGGAGAGGAGCTCCTTCAAGTCCTGGGCTTCCAGCTTGGGGTTCTCTTTGGTCTTGGGTTTCCACCACTTGATGGTTAAGTTCTGGCGTGCAGCCAGGGAGACCCAAGAAGCGGTGTTGGCTTCATGGTCAATTCCTGAGAGGATAAGTTCTGAGCCTGCTGGGAATTCTAGGCCATAGGACAGGTTACGTAGGAGTTGCGTCGTTGATGATCCAAGAACTACATTGTGTCAGTAGTGCATGAGCTTCCTCGCAGGATCCTCATCCTGCATCTCCTTTTTCATGTTTTCCGTGTATTAAACGAACCTATCTCATCAGGGGAGGCATTTATGTATTTTGCAGCAGCAGCATAGCCTTCACTATATTTTGCGGTAGACTGCTTTCCTACGTTATAGGTTGCGCCAAGTTGGACGTTTGTGCCCGACAAATAGTCACGGATACTTTATGATGCAAAAAAGAAACGTCAGACTTAGAAAATAAAAAGAACTGCTTAATAATGAGCGCTGGGTCAACTTGCGAATCAATTACGGTGCCCAGAGTCTGGCTTCCTCCTGCGTTATCAAAGTACACTTGCCGCTGCTTCAAGGCGGGGAAGCTCGCTCTAGCAGCTGCTACGTCCAAGGAGCCCATGATTCAGGAATGCTTGAGGGAGAGGAGTATTTTTATGATAGCAACTGGGAAGAGAAAGAGACGTGATTGTGAAATACTTCTTTATTAACGATCGATAGCTGAGCTTACTTGGGCTGATCCAGCGAAAGGCGCAGAAGAGTGGGTGCATCTTCTATCGAGCTGCCAAATGAAACCTAGTGACAAGCCCAGAGCTCCAGACCCTCGAGGGCACGCAAAGCAGACAATTCCCCTGTTGAGACGCATTGAATCAAATATTCACTGATTTATGCTGGGCTTGGAAGAGGGCACACCACAGCTCTGTGTGGAGCAGCAGCTGGGCGCCTAGATGCATAATATTCAAGCAGCATCCAGCTCCTCTCTCAGCAAGTTGGTGCCAGTGAGCGAATGTCTCTGCCCTGAGTCGACGCACAGGTGTTGGGCGGGGCGCTTCTGGCGTCATGGTGAGTGGTACGAAGGAGGCGGTGGGCCGCGGCAGAACGACCCTGCGTCCAACAAATTTCTTAAAAAGTAATAATAAATGGCCTGTCTCCCTTCCTTCGTTGGCAATCCTCCATCCCTTTGCTTATTTCAGTTGAATTCGGCAAGATGACTGTCAAACGCAAGGCCCAAGATAGTCCTGCCCAGACACACAAAAAGAAGTCTAAGCCTGGTAATTCGTCCGAATTGGTTCGGCCTCCAATTATGCATACAGCCTTGCTAACCCGGCTGCTCTAGTTCTCTCGGACGAAGAAGTGAAGAAGAGCTTTCGCAAAGGGCTTTTTGTTGAGGATACCTTGAAGGAATATACCGATTCATATGCGCAATCTGAGCCATACAAGCATTGCGTGATTAACTCTCTCATCGACGATGAATTGCTCCGCGCTGTCCGCAACGAAATTCGGGAACATGTCCATTTCACACCTAAGGAGACTGACATATACAAGATCCACCAGTCCGGCGACTTAGCCAATCTGGACGGACTGGATGATTCTGCCTTGGAAAAACTACCCTCTCTGCTCAGATTGCGAGATTCTCTTTACTCGTCTGCATTCAGAAAGTATGTTGCGACTATCACCGGTTCTGGAGAGTTGAGCGGGAGGAAGACGGACATGGCCATCAACGTTTACACCCCAGGATGCCACTTGCTATGCCACGATGATGTGATTGGGAGCCGTAGGGTTAGCTATATCCTGTACTTGACAGATCCTGACATCCCTTGGAAGGCGGAATGGGGTGGGGCGTTACGCCTTTTCCCGACCAAGACACTTGAAGATGAAGGCGTAAAGACAAAGACGCCTAGCCCCGATGTTTCAAAGTCTATTCCACCTGCTTGGAATCAACTCAGCTTCTTTGCCGTCCAACCTGGTGAGAGTTTCCATGATGTGGAGGAAGTGTACCATGCGGAGACCAAAGAGCAGTTAGAGAAGGATGGTGGTAGGATCCGAATGGCCATCAGTGGCTGGTTCCACATTCCTCAAATTGGCGAGGAAGGCTATGTCAAAGGAGCAGAAGAGAAATGGGGCACCAATAGTAGTTTGATGCAACTACAAGGCAATCCAGATCGATACGACTTCCCCAGAGCCCAACCCCAAACGATAGAAGAGCCCTTGGAGCCCGGTCAAGACAAAGAGCTAAATGAGGCTGATCTCGATTTCCTTCTAAAGTACATGGCTCCTGATTACCTGACTCCCGATACCTTGGAGGAAATCTCGGACCGCTTTATGGAGGAATCCAGTGTCACCCTTGGCAACCTCTTATCTAAGAAATTCTCAGCAAGGACCAGGGAGTATGTCNGAAGCACAAGAGAAACTATCCTTACCTACAAATTCAGATGAACTTGAAAAGCAGGACTCCTGGAAAGTAGCCAAGCCACCACACAAGCATCGATATTTGTACCTACAACCCTCGAACGGTGAAACCGCCTCAAGCGGGAATGGCAAGGCTCCGGAAGCAAACAATCCCATTAAGGAACTCATTGAAGAGTTTCTACCAAGTAGACAGTTTCGACTGTGGCTTGAGGTTGCTACAGGGTGTGAAATCGAAAATTTTGATATTTTAGCTAGAAGATTCCGTCGCGGCCTGGATTATTCGCTTGCTACAAACCATACCGGAAAGCCGAGGTTGGAGATCAGTTTAGGACTTACACCAACTCCTGGGTGGGGCATCGATGAAGAGGAGGAAGATGAGGATAAAGAAGAGGCTGAGGCCAATGAGTCAGCCAGCGGAACAACTGAAAAAGAAGACGGAAAGCCTAGCAAAAGCCAGAAAGCTGGTACTGAGCCAAAAGAGAGTGGAAGCAAAAATGACGAAGACAAGGAAGAGGAAGATGACGTCGGTGGCCACGAAGTGTACATGGCAGGCGATGACGATGAGGAAGGAGGTGATGCGGCGATCTACAAAACCTCCACAGATCCCGATGATGACAATACTCTTTTCACGATGCCGGCGTCGTGGAACACAATGAGTATCGTGTTGAGAGACAGTGGTGTGCTGAAATTTGTCAAATACGTTAGTCAGAAGGCAAAGGGCGATAGGTGGGATGTTACAGGATCGTTTGGAGTTAAAGACCTTGGTGATGAAGATGGTGATGATAATGGTAATGACGAGGAAGACGGAGATGAAGAGGAAGAGGCACTTGATGCAGCTCAGCTGGGTAGCAGTGAGGAGGAAGAAGAGTTCAAAGGGTTCTCGGATTCCGGAGATAGTGAGTCTGATTAAGGTAGCTGGCTATCTGTTCGTCTCTTGTACTCACCGTTGGACACTGGTTCTCTAATATTTCAAGAGACACAGCGCTTGGATCTAGTAGTCTTCCCCCTCGTCCGATAGATGGTTCATTTTAGGTGTTTTCTCCATATTTAGCGATGGAAAATAAAATAATAGATACGTATGATTTCAAGAGCGGAGATTATGAACCCTTGATACTATTAGGTTATCTCATTTCCAGTATCCAGTTTCCCCAAACTCCTTGCTCCTTTCCCGGTGTCTCACTCAGGCCCGTACACTATGAACTCTTGGCTCTATGCATCCTAATAATAACATTCTTCGGGGATAGAGTAAGGCCCAATCTCTTCTTGACGCGCTCTGGCCCTACGTACTCGAGCTTGTCGTAGCGCTGGAGGAGCCTAGCAACGACAAAAGCAGCCTCGTTAAGTGCGTATTGCTCTACAGCAGCAGGTAGCCAATTAGTGAAATGCATAGCGGTTACACACTGTATATGCAATAGAGTAGATACACCAAAGTGTCCTATAATAGGGGGAAACTTATGAAAAGAGCAAAGAACTTACGGCCAATGCAGATCCTTGGTCCTCCACTGAATCCAATGAAGTCCCAACCTAACTTCCTGCCTTCCCATCTCTCAGGGCGGAACTCATCCGAGTCTTCACCCCAGAGCTCAGATCTCCGCTGCATCACATACGCCGAATAGCCTACCCCTTCGCCTGCACGCACGACAATTGGCTGGGTATGGTCTGGGCCGCCGCCTTCAGGGAGGACGGTGTCACGGATGGCGACTCGACCATTTAGTGGTACAACGGGGTACAGGCGGAGGGCTTCAAAGAGAACGTTCTGGAGAGGCTTGCAAGCTTTTAGAGATTCGAATGTGGGCAGCGTTGAACTTGAACTGCCGAGAGCGCTGAGGACTTCTTCTCGAAGCCCATCAAAGATTTCTGGATGTCTGGCGAGTAGAAGAAAAGTCCAAGATAGAAGGGCAGATGTGGTGTCGCGGCCTGCGAGGAGAATTTGGAGGACTAGTTGAGATGTCAGTCTTCAAGCATGCAAATAGATCTTCAGAGTCAGACAGGAGTTCTCTGCCCGTCTGTTCAGAATATGAAAGTAGAAAACCACTCACTCTGATCACGCAACTCAATTGGATCCTGAGTGTCCTCAACCATAGAATCAAGGAGAACAAACTTCTCATGCCCACTAGGAGTTGTTGCCGGTTTCTTCTCTGCAGCTCCATCCCGCTTTATCTCCTTCTCCAACGCCAATTTCACAAACTTATCGGCATAGGCTTTACAAGTCTTCTCGGCATCACGAAACTTCTTGGTATTTGCCATCCACCAAAGAGTCTGGAGACGAATGCGCCAAGCGATGAACTCCTGAGTGTAGCTCATAGCCTCTACGAATGCTAGATCCTCCTTTACCTGTGCACTTACTTCTATCTTGGCTCCATCTCCTGATTTGTTGGACAGTATCACATGCGACTGACTACCCACGGAGCTACCAAAGAGGAACTCTGTGGATACGTCCATGGTGAAACGGAACAAATATGGTACGAGGTCCACACCTTCACTTCCACCAACCCAACCCTCAGCGTCTTCATCTGGTAGTGCCTTCCACAGGATATCTAGATGCTCTTGCGCGCTCTCGAGGTCACTGACTTGACTCCTCGCAAACTGTGGTCTCAGCTTAGCACGATAATGGCTCCAGGCTTCGCCTTCGGAGGTAAAAATGCCATTTCCAAGAAAGGAGAGCAAGTTGTCCTTGCGTATGGGGCCAAAAGCGAAGTCATTGAACTTGGTGGCCAGAATAGCTTGAATATTTGCGGGAGAATAGGTTACGACGTCACTGTGGTTGAAAGGATGGTAGATGCGGTAAGTGTGTGTACCCATCGTCCTGTATAGTTCACAGATGATATCATCAAGAAAGTCAAGGTCTAGGATAGGAGTCAGCCGGGGAGACCGATACGGATGAACAAAACCGCATAACATATGAAGGCGTTGTCAGACATGGATATACATGACCAACAAAGGCAATTTCCGGTGGAAGCAAAGCCGTAAGGTTCCATTAAACCTTGCTAGCCGCCAGACATTCCATCTCATCAATACAATATCCCAATTTCTCACAAAATTCTCAGAGGCAAAACAGGTAAAGGGGATTCACCAGAGCATACCTTTCAATCCCGTTAATACCCCGGCAAATCTTTCCACTCCACCGGGTAGGACGTTCGGCACCACAGGAGCATCTGCACAGCCATTCTTCGCACCAAAGGCTCTTGCCTTTCGCCATCTCATCCAGTCTTTGATCTGGGTATAGACCACATACGTAACGAACAGCAAGATGATTTCCCAGCCGTAGGACATTTTGAGGTCTACCGGATCGTCTTGACCCAGTCTATTTTCTACCTCTCTCTTCTCGATTTTGTCCCTCCTTCCAGCTTCTCCTGTTGCCTCGACTTGGACCAGCCTGTTCCTACTGGGGAAAAGAGTAAATTGACAAAAGATAACGGGCAAAAAGGGTAATGAAAAATAAGGGAAGAAAAACTGTAATTTAAATTGTTAAAACCTGTCGCGGGTAACGTGCAGAGACCTAGCTATAGCTCGGAGAGATCACTTGGTTCTCTTTCCTTCAGCAATTAGGACCGGAATCTAGGCACAAGACACCATATATGCTATGGCTTGAACTTTCACAGTGTTATAGCAGGAGTATGCGCTTTCTTTTCTCAGAAACTGGCCACCTATCATGTGCTTGACAAGTTCAACTTAAATCAGGACCAAACCAATAGTTAGGAAAAGATTGATAGAGCGCTGGAATGGGACGCAGTGATATCTACCTCGCCGCACGCGCGTTCGCTTGGTGTACCACATGCGGGGTCGTGATGGCTGGTAAATCGGAGGAATGTTGGCCCTTTACGCTTGGCCGAACTTCATATATGTGAGAATTGTCGCAAGTTGTCGTGCAGCGAAGATAAAAGGCAATCTAACAAATAAGAATTCATTATGCCTTACTATCGATGGAAGTCGGATGGGGCGAGGGGATGTTTCATTTGGGTACAGGAAAGATTATTAGGCACAGAGCAGAGCAAAGTTCACTTTCAGATCACTCAAGTTATGTAAGATCCGATTCGACAAGGAAATATATAAATGCATTCATTCAGGTATCATAAAAGGCTCAATCTCTTGTAACAGGTATATATCTCTTTATTCCTTTTTTATTAAAAACCTTGTGCCCAAACGACAGCAAACGCAAACACCAATCAACGAATGTCATGAGGCGTGCGACGCTCCCGCTCAGGACTGCAGTCAGGTATATAGTATTAGGTTAAAGACAAAGAAAAAAACAGCTCGACCCATAATTCAGACACTAGTACACATCACAAGCCCAAGCAGCGCGCGAATGCCCGATCCGCAGCAGATCGAGAACGACTTCTCGACACAGCTTAAACCTGGAGCTTCTCGTTGCTGTCAGAGTCACCGCCGACTGGCTTCTCACCGGCACCACGGCTGGTAGTGCGGAAGTAGTGCTCGACCTCAGGGGTGAAGTGACCCTCAGTAGTGTCCAAAAGCTCAGCCTCAGCTGGGTTGGCAGCCTTAGCAGCCTGGAGTTCCTCCCACTCATTGCGGACCTCCTGGAGCTTGGCTTGGTAGTCAAGGGCGGGGTCGTAGTTCTTGCCAAGACCACGGAGACGCTCGTAGAGGGAGAGATGTTGAGGGTGGATGGCGATACCGTGGTAGTCGTTCTCACGGCCCTCACGGATGTATTGCCAGCGGCGTTCCTGCTCCTTGAGATCCAGACCGGTGGTATCTGGGAGGAAGAAGAGGGTGATGAGCATACCAGCAAGACCGAACCATGGGACGACGTGGAACTTCTGGGTGGTGGTGGCATAGTTGTACCAGACGGCAGGGAACAGAGCACCGAGCTTACCGCAAGCAGCGGAGAAACCGTGAGCGGTGGCACGGATGGGGGTGGGGAAGACTTCAGCGGCAACCAAGAAGGTGACGGTGTTAGGACCGAACTGGTTGAAGAAGGAGGACAAGAAGTACATGGCCTGGAAAGCGTGAATGCCCTTGGCGCTGCTGTAGTACTTGTAGTGGAAACCTGGGACGACGAAGAGGACGAAGTCCATGAGGAAACCAAGCTGCTGGAGGTTCTTGCGACCGAAGTTCTTGTTGTCAATGACGAAGGAGGCAAGGTAGTAACCAACAAGGGAGACGCAGACGTTGACCAAGTTCCAGAGCCAGCCCTCCATGACAGAGGTGTCGGTGGGAGCGATGACCTTGATGAATTGGGACTGGAAGAGCTTGTTTCCGTAGAAGAAAACGTCGTTACAGAACCAACCACCAGCAGTGGCGAGGAGGCGGGGGCCAAAGTAGTAGATGGTGAGCTTCAAGGACTGGATATCGTAACCAGTAACGGAGGCCCTCTTCTTGGCGGCATTGAGCTGCTTGCTGGCCAACGGCAGCTTGTACCATCTGTAGTAGACGAGCCAGAGGGTACCGACAGCTGGGATGGCGAAGGAGACACGGTAGGTGTACTGGATGGAGGACTTGGAGTATGGTGGGTTACCGCCGGAGTTGAAGATGAGGAGAGCGAGGATGAGGATGATCTGGTTGAAGAACTGACCCCAACCTTGCATCAAGAAGGCGGAGACGACCTTACGACCACGGTGCATACGATCATCACGGGTGGAGATCTTGCCGGAGCCGACAGCGTTCTCCATAGCGGCAGTGGCGGTCATGGGGTATTCACCACCGACACCGACGGAGTAGAAGAAGAGGGACCAGGCGTAGCAGATAACCCATCCATTGAGGGTAGTTCCCCAGGAAGCAGTCAACATCAAGAGACCCAAGAACATGATGATGGCATCCTGGATAAGACCCCATCGACGACCAATACTGAGAATTGCATGTTAGCTCCATGCCCAATTATGCATGTGCATGCAGGATGTCCATATAACTTACCCATCACCAAGAATACCAACCAAGATTTGACCGCAGATTATACCAATGATTTCGAGATACTGAATAGCGAAGACCCAGGTCTCATTGCACTCCTTGTAAGTGCTCCAGCAAGCCTTCCAGCCGGCGCTGAAGAGAGGCGACAAGTTACCGATGGAGAAGAGCACGTAACCCTCAAGACCGAGACCAGCACCAGGGAGAACGGCATTGCGGAAATACCAGCCGATGGGAGCGAGAGGGTCGCTCTTGAAGAGTCTCCAGGTAGCACCGATCTCATGGGCAGCATCGGCGTTGTTGACCTTGTTGACGAAGCCGATTCTCTTTCCGAGAGGCAGATCAGCCCAGTAAACACCCTCTGGGGTGTAGATATCGTCGGGGTGGAGGAGGTGCTGGAAGATCTCCTGCTCGGTGCGGCCAGTGGCAGCGGCCTCCTCAGGTGCGGCACCAGTGTCTGGGCCAAAGGGCACCGGGATGGCGCCAACTTCGGGGTTGTGAGCCATTGCTTTCGATTCCTTCTTTTCGGGAGGTATTAGAATATCTGGATTCTCGGTCAGTCGAAAAACGTTTTTTGCTAGTGCCTCTATGGAGGCGAAGGTCGTGAGGCTAAGCACCCACCAACTACTAGAAGAACTTTTTAGAAAAAAAGGCTGAAAAGAAAAGGACCCGATTGTTCTCTGCTTGGGAGAGAAGAGAGAGTGAAGGAGCGCGGATGCTGGTCAGAGCAGGACGGAGGAGATGGGAGGGTTAATATACATTGGCTCTCCCACTCAAAGCTCTGCGGGATGCAGCTGGTGCACCCTGCAACCCACGGCGGCGTGCGAAACTGTGGGACGAGCGATGTGAGGGATGGGTGGACCCCCCAGGCCAGTCCAGGGCCAGGGGCCCCAGCTGGCTGACAGGGACATGGGTTGGGCAGGAATGAGCCAAGGCCAGCCCGGCTCCACTGCCCTTGGCTCGCTAGCCCTCGTCGACCGGAGGCCCCTAGGCGGCTGTCGACGAAGGCACCGTCTCTATCAAGTCTGTCGTGCTCACGGTACACTACGGGGGCGCGAGAGCCAGCGCGGCAAGTTGCGACAGCATCCCTCAGCAAAAGCAGCAGGCGGAACGCGCATCGTCGGCCAGGCCTCGCAGGCTTCGCAGGCTGATGTTGGCACGGGCGCACCACCCCGGGCAGGCACGCCGACGAGCACTGGCAGGTTACTGGGTGCGTGCTGCTGTTAACCACTGCTGAGTGTATCACTCACTGTTCGACTTCGGAACTCTCTACCTGGGTGCCGCACGGCCAGGCAGCCAGCCAGGCTACCCTCAGGCAACGGGGCTGGCGAGAACGGTGTTACCGTCTGGCTGGGAGACCTGCTGCGGATGGATTCCTTTCGGCGGTGCATCTGCGGTACGTGTCGTAGTTTTTCTGTTACTGTACGTGTTGCGGTGCTCTGGTATTTGGCAGTGCGGTGTACGGCACTTGCTCCTGTACAGTCAGTAATTTTGCAGCACGCAGAACCAACTGCCGCCACCATGCTAGCGAACAAGCGCTGGAGATGATGCTGTTCGTTCTTTTTTTTCGCAGTCCCCTTCTAATTCTCTCCGAACGGCGAAAGCGTAGAGCAGCCAATCAGACGCCGCACACGCACCCAGACCATTCTCGGCAGAATGCGCATCTGGAACCCGCGGGAGAAGAAGCGGGAATAAACTCTGGATTTGCTCGCGTCGCTGGCCAGCACCACAGGAGAGCCGCGACAACGACTATCACAAACTGTCGCGAAAAACAATTGCGGGTACACCGACTTGGCCGTCTAGGCAGTAGCTAAACTACTAGAAACCTCGAGTACTGTAGCAGTGCATCAGCCCCAAAGAAACTAGACGTTGTGCGCCTCGCGCGTGCCCCGAAAATGGAAGACTCAGGTCGCCAGAAGCGTGCGCTGCTGATTCGGATCGAGAGCTCGACCGAGAGAAAACGGGTGCGAAGGGGCTGGCGACCGGGGCACGGCGCTGGGGCCCGGCGAACACATGCATGAAGGGACGTTTCTTACGGGCTGGAGCTGCCTCGACTATCACGACTACCGCGCTCGCGCCCGGGCCAATGACTGGCCCGCGGCGTCCTGGGTGCGGCGCACGTCTCAATTGGGATGTGCGCCCATTTGCTGACGTCTGGATCGTCCGGCTTGACGTTCGCGGATGCCTCACGACAGCATTTCAGTTTGCTGGGCCACACATCATAGCCCGTCACTTGGTGGGCTCGTCCAGGTCCAGCCCCACCCATTCCATAGCGATCATGACGGTCGTGCGACCGCCTATCGAACACCATCGAAAAGGCCACAAAGCGGCATCGGCGCAGCACGGGGGATGGGGGAAAATGATACGTCCTCGGCAAAGCGATCCTGAAAGAATGATATTCCAATTTACACAAGCGGCTGTCCCTCGGGGCGACGGTTGGTTCTCCTCACCCGGGACCCGCCTGGCGGGATGTGCGCTACTGCTATCGTGGGTATCGAAAAGGGAGCTTTGGACCACATGTGCGGGTGTGCTTGCAGTAGAGCAACCTCGCTCCCGCGTACCTTAGTACTGTGTACGTACTGGACACCCGTACTGTTGGTCCCCAATTATTACAGGACTCGGGCAGCACCCGGGTTGTGTTCTCCATCGCCGCAGGTGCTACTATTGGCATGCTGGTGGTATGGTAAAATGAGCGCTACCCACCGCCAAACACCAACACCAACACGGCGACCAACACCGCAAACCTCCGCGGCGACTGCGAAATGACAGCCCCCTCGAGATCAAGCTGCTCTTGCCTGGTTATCGCCGCCTGCTGTTCGTGTTTCCTTGCGCCAGGCGCCACGCTTCAGCCTCGGATCGTCCGAACCCTTCCTTCCTTCCATTCCTCCCTTCCTGTAGGAAGCTGCCTCATTTCCCGCGTCGAAACAAGCATCAACTGTACCGTAGAGGAGCAGATGTGCTACCCCTCTACATAGCCGCCACGGCACTACCGGTAGGTGTGCATCTCCAAGGCGCACAGCCAAGGCAGTACCCCAAGATCACCTGGCACCCAAGCCCTCTTGGTAGCAATGCTTGTTCCAGCTGGGCAAAAGCTTCTCAATGGAATCGTCCACGTCAGGCTGATGCTGGTGGCTCGCAGCTACAGCCTTCCCGCGGGACAGGGCATGCCAACCGCAGCTGTCAGTGGCCGCAGCTCAGCGCGAGGCGTGCACACCTGCCTCTGGGCCCGGCCCCCCGTTAATCTGCCTGCCGTCCAGTCAGCGCCCAGTGCGTGCCTGCCAGCATCCCACCCGCGATCCAATCCTTCGAGAAGACCTCTTCACGTTCCGTGATCCGTGGCGTGTTGGGTGCTCTGTCCATGGCACTCGCAGCTGCGTACGATTGGTCCAGGCCTCGCATCTACTCGGACCATTCCCTTACGTTCCTGCCCATTTTGCTTCTGCACCCATCCCTCCCCCCTCCTGCACACCCTTCCCCTCGCGCCTTCTCCACCCTCGGCAGGCTAACTCATGGGGCGTTCTCAGGCTGGCGAAAGAACACTCCAAAGCTTCCATCGGCCTTCGGTGACCTCCTTGTCTCAGCTTCTAGCGTCTTGCCCGATTTGACACCACGCCCGGGCGGACTGGCCTGTCGAGAAAGCTGCACAACACCGCCCCCCGTCCTGCTACCGACCCTCCATCAATGCTTCTGCGACATGTTCGAGAAGGACGGTCTTCCCGGCCCGATGGGACCCTGACTGGGAAAGAGGATGGGAAAGATCGTGTTCCTCTTGTCATCCTCCAGATCCAGCCGTTGCGACCATGGAGTTACTTCCCAAGTGGGCATTTCTCTGACACCATTATGAAAAATCAAAGGACGTATGGACCCGGCGGCAACGGTTAAGGTTTAACACCCCTATTCGCACTCGGGGCCGAGACTCTAATTCTCGTATAGCAAGCACACGTGCTTTACAACACCCAAACCCTTTTGTTCTTCGCTAAGAAGGAAAAGGTTCGCTTGTCTCTGTCAAAACGCGTGTAACTCTGCAAACTGTATCCCGCGGGTGGTCCCGATCTAGGGCTCGCAGATCATGATACCCACCCATAATTACCAGTGATTCAATAAGACCGGAGTGCCAGGTCACGCACCGGCACGCCTCGCACTTCTACCACAGTTACACGGCTCGATCAGCAAACCACAGACGTCGACGTTCTGCACTGATAGAATGGAGACCCTCTTTTTGACGAGTGTGGCACTGGGAAAATGGTTCGAGAGGTCTGGTAAGCTCTGACTTTGATCGCTCTTTGGTACATCAGTTACACAGAACTAGCGGGCGGGGAACAGAACAGCAGCTGTGAAGGAGGGGCGGGATCCGATTGCATCCTCAACTCGTAGATCACGCTGATGACATCTGGATTCTCTTCCCGTCTTCCCTGATTCTGCTTCGATCTACCCAGTTCACCGACCCTCCGTGAGGATATGTTGCGATCCTCTACATCATGATGTGAATTAAGAGAATGTTCGGAGAAAACAAAAACAGTTGGCCATCGTACGCGCGCCCCACTCCCAGTTCGGAGCATTTCCATTGCCATCAGAAGAAGGAAAGCGACATCGTCGATCAACCGTCGAAAACACCAAAATCCGAAAACGTAAAATTATGTTTCCGGGAAAACGGATTTTTACTGAACTGTATTACGTGGGAAAACCCGAGAAAATTTCCCAAGTACTGGTATGCTGGATCCAGTGCTCCGGTAAACCATAGAGTTTAGTACAGTAGCATCGCAACCCTCCCAAAGGTACCCATAAAACCAGGAGCAACCCGAAGAGTTAAACCACGGTTGCAAGAAGCAACCCACTCAAGCTGTCAAAATATCCAGTCTATCGAAAAAAATTTGGGAGCTCTTGACCAGACGGATGTCACTGGTGTGCTCGTACTCGGGCGCGTTGCAAGCATCGTGAAGGGCTTGTCGAACGAGATGTCGTTGAACACATCCAATCAGATCGCTGGATCTGAGCACGTTGTCGAACGGGTGGTTGAGATCTGGGGACCGGGAGCAAGCCACAAAGGTACAAGGGGGCGACGTTGGAATGGGTGTGGAGTCCAGCACGCTAAGCCGGGGTTACCCTGACAAGTTACTACACGGTGGCGCCAGGGCTTCCGATGGAGCTTTTCTGCTCTGGGCATGGCGCCACCCATGGGGGGAACAGCATCAGTCTTAAGCGAAGAGTTTGTTTTCGAAATCAATTAGTTTTTCTTTTTCTCCGGCGTGGAGGCGACTGGCAACTGACGGGCGGCGGATATGTGTAAGATTATACACAGTACTGGCGAAAGCCTCAATTTTGGGGGGAGGGTCTTCGGTGTTTGTTTCGAGGCGACTTGTTCATGACATCGTACGAGTTGCTGTCGTGTGCGTATTTGCCTCGCGTTGGTAATTAAATACGTTGGCCACGCAGGCAAAAATGGTCGCATGCGGTGGATGGATAAGAAAAGTGGCAGAGTGGGAAGGTCAATAAGAATCCATGGGAGAATGGCTTGATTGTCTCCTAATTCCTGTGGAGAGTCTCGCGCGCGCGTGCATCATTTTTGCATGCACTCGTAAATAGATTGATGGCTCCAGTGCCTGGTGTTAATTACTCGAGAGCGGTAGTTCCTGCCCATTGTTGCAAATGCTACTGCACGCCGAGCCTGCGCTATCGAGGCTATCTGGCTGACCACTTGTACATTCTGGAAATCCTTCCCATCCTTCTCGTCCATCCATCCTCTCGGGGCGCAGCCAGAAAAAGAGCGCCGTCTGGCGAAGGTTCGAGATTCAACTGCCCGCACTGCTTACCTGCTTATGTCTCCCGTGTGGCATGCTCCGGCGTGTACGTGGCTTGCGAAGGACCAGCACATCTGGGTACTGTGCTCGTTCACGTGCCCCTCATCCGCTTTTGTAGTCGCAACTTCGTCCAGACCGTTACGATGCCTCTCTGAAGACTCGCGTGCCCTTTGTCTGATGTTGAGATAACCTCTTCTCCCAAGACTTTGCCCATGAGTAAACGGTTCTTGGCCTCAATGACGTGATAAAACTTTCCGTATACAAGAGTTGTTAAGGCGACAGGAGGAGAGTGTTCAGCTTCTCTTGGCTACACAAGCAAAACTTGGCGGACACTCGCGCACTTGGCGTGACGACGCCGTGACGATATGTGACATCTGTGGATGCTGCGACAAGCCTTCCTGGCGGCGTGTGTTGGGGTGGTGATCTTGGCGAGCGACGACATTCCATCAACCGCCATTTGCTGTGGTGCAGCAAACGTGATTGCATCGCGGTGCCATTATTACAGTATTGAAACGCAGTGAGTATCAAGCTATTGCCTGGAACCGTAGTCACGGAGGCTTCTTCCTTATTCTCGAAATGAGACTCGCTGAATGCAGCAGGTCGTCGACGTCCGCTTGCGCCCACGTGCGCCTTCTTCCCCCATCGACACGGCCGCTGCTCCCGGTTCCGAAGGAAACCCCTCTACGCGGTCCGTCTGCAGCGCTGCACGCGCGATCCCCAATAATAAAACTGTGTTTGTGGTCGCTGGGCACGCTTAGCCAAGGCGCACACCACCATTATTAACGCACCCAAGACATGCAGGAAGATGGAGACTCGTGTGCACCACGGATAGTCCGGCATCCCCAATTTCGAAGTTACAGATGGCACCAAAAGAAGAAAAAAAGGTTCAAAGCCTTTGGTAATACATTCGAGTATCCACCGCCGCAGAGCAGCCTCTTCTACCCGAAAGCGTTCACGCGGGACCCGCCATCAGATGTTCTCCCCAGCTCGTCGGGATCCAGCTGCATCGCTCTGTTCCCCGCCGTATTCCTGCTGTAGTAAGCTCACTACCTTCTCGCATGGGCATTGACAGCGTGCACCATCCCAAGATTCCTGATGGTGCTGACGAGTGATTTTGGCACCTCCCAAAGGTCGGGGCCATCTGACCCAATAGTCCAGAATAGTACAGCACTGCAAAAACTTGCCAACAGGGCCGACAGCGCGGTACAATGGCATTTTAACCGTGGTTTTCTCTACGGCACTACTGAATATTCTCCGTGAAGTTAGGCCACTCTGATCCTTTGTGAACCCCCCTTTCTGCCATGAATAGGCAAAAGAAGCGTGATTCACCAGTGTCGTACTTGAGGGATCCTCGACCAGGGACATACAGTCGAGCTCCGTACTGTAATATCCGACTGACCAGGAAGAGGAAAATGCATCGGAGCTAATCGAGCAGGGCCAAATGCCCACCCGCGTCCCG
This sequence comes from Scytalidium sp. 3C, assembly GCA_000743665.3. Taxonomy (NCBI): domain Eukaryota; kingdom Fungi; phylum Ascomycota; class Leotiomycetes; genus Scytalidium; species Scytalidium sp. 3C. The sequence continues at coordinate 15,378 of JMRO03000078.1, read as the reverse complement.
GCCACTGCAAGTCGCCAAGTAGACGCCGCAGCAAGGACCTCGCTGGCAGGCCCCGGGCCCGTGGCAGATCCATGCTACAACTATTGTGAGCTTTGGCCAAATTCCTCGACCCACGTTCGGGCGCTCTGAGCCATGAGTGGCTGCTGCGGAGCCTTTGCCTTGTGGCGTCTGTTGTGCAGGCGTTTGCGGCTGCGGGCTTCCAGAGGCGTCGGCCATCTTGCTTACTATTGGCCAACATAGCTCCTACTCTTTGATGACCTTGACGCGTGAGAAGGCAGTTGAGCACCCGTAAGATTCGGGGTCGTGATGAGAGGCTTCACGCCATGATCTGTGCCGTCCATGCTGTGTGGATCTTTTCTTCGCTCTCGTAAATGGCGTTGCCAACGTAGCAATGGCTGATGAGAGAAGTATGGAATTCAACTCTCACGTGCGTGATGTAGACGATGGCTTCGGTCCATCCGAGGTCGTGGTGGTACTGTATACAGGAGAACAAGCTGACGGCTCCGGTTTGCAAGGCAGATCCAATCCCACTGGAAGACACGCTGCCTGCAAGATCCCGTCTCACAAAATCTTCAAAGATCTCACGGCATCGCTGACTGAAGGATTGGATGGCTGCAAGCTAGGCTTCTTGCTGACCTTTTCAAAGCATAGAACTTTATCCAAAGTGTTCTCCAGCGTGCAACTCCTACCATCTTACCTCACCCTCACCGGTCCCGATCTTGATACAACCGTTCTTCCTTCTCTCCGCCATCCACTTGTCGATCCAGCTCTTCATCTTTGCCCTCCCAGTTGCCGTCCCAACGTTGACTGTGGGTATGATCTTTTCAATCCTTAAGGCACACACGAACATGGTCAGCTCCCGAAAGCTGCTATGCTCACTGTACGGGACACCATAACATGCTGCTTCTCTGGTGCTACCTCGCTGAGGATTCAGCTCTGCCATAGTGAAACCAGACTTCCAACTGTTAGAGTGAAGGACAGTTGGAACAGATGGTGATTCAGTGAACCTGCGAGGAGATTGTTTAGCGGCCCGTCTGCAAATAATCTTCTAGGTCAGCTCTGTACCTTGAATTTGGTGGCCTGTAGTTCCACCCCGTAGGTTTGAATCCCACGATTCTACTGAAATGAGGTTTGAATCCGTTCAGGTACTCTTGTAGCGTTTCTGGCCGAATCTCCATCAGACCTTGCATATGAATCTGAGCNNCTCCCTGGGATCGTCGGTCATTCTGCTCATAAGCTCTGGATCCTCCAGAGCTGCGCAAACACGCATCTTGCCTGGAGCTGCCCATATCTTGCAATCAAGAGCTCGTGCGATTCCCATGCACATTCGCTCTTTACCAATGCTGTATGTTCCGCAGACTACCAAAAGACGACCACGGCTCTTCTTACGCTCGGATTCAGCAGACTCCACATTCCCCTCAGAGTTAACTCCGTTGTTAACAAAGTCCATCATCTTGGAGCCTGCACGCTCCTTCTTCACCATTTCCCATGCGTCACTCTCTTCAACTCGTTCTTTTTGCAAACTCACGCACATGTCTGCACACGCCCGGATGACATGCTCCTGACAAGGAAAACTATACTTAGGATTTAGGTAGGTCGTGTCGAGATAGCACACATCGATCTTCTGCTGTGTTGTCTTCCCGGTGATATTATGGACAATATCCGGCATCAAGAGAGGATGTGCAATATGCTCTGGACAAGCCCTAAAATCCCCACAGTGAAGTATTCTTTGGACTTTAGGATTTTCTCCTTTCCCTATGACCTTCTCGAAAAGAAATAACGAGCTGCCAGGACAGTGATTCGCGGGTATCATCGTAACGAAGACTCCTTCGGTGCCTGGCACTTCTGTCTTTTCTTCGAACTCGAGAGATACTACCCATTTAGGATCCACACGGAGTTGCTGCTTAACCAAGTTGGCGGTGACTTTGCTGCAGTAGATTGGGCCGTGACACCATGAGGGCGTTAGTCCAATGTAATGGTCGCTATGAAAGTGGCTGAGGAAATAAGCATTGCATCCTTGGACAGCACCGTATCGAAATGCGTCCACGCAAATAAAAAATCCAGGCATGATCTTGTAGAAGGGACAAGTTCTCTGGTAAGCTGGCTTGCCCCTTGCAGCATTCTCTGCTGCGGCGGCAGTAGCCCAAGCAGTGTCTTCTGCGTGAGAAGCCATGATTCGAGAGAAAGCAGACGCTGAGGTATTAGCCTTGCCAAGTTCAAACGGATTGGCCTGACCAGGTCTTGCTACCGCAGCTTTTCTCGCAAAACTGTTTTTGGCTTCAGAGGAGAGGATGTTGAGCTGAGAAATCGGCTTTGGCAGTGGTATAGGATTGCCGTCGAGGCAAGCATTGACGTGTGCGTTTGCTTCGTCCGACGATATTTCAGAAAGAGAGCTGTTGCAGATAGGACAGACAACAGAAGCTCCTTCCCCTCCCTTATTGATAACTAGCTCGTTAGAATCCATGATGTCAGCAGCCTGCCTTTCTGACTGTCCCTCAAATTTGATTATTTCCCCTGGATCTTCCCTTTGCAAGTCGTCTTCGGCGTCATTGTAGCCTCCTTCTGCCCATTGCTCGTATTCTTCACCGTCCATAGCCCTTTTGGCAAGATATTCTTCTCCAAATCCATCTTCGTCTGGGAATTCCTGCGAATTGAAGCCTTCAATGTCGTCCTCAGGTGTAGCCTGTTGTTGTAGCTCCGCGTTCACTGGAAGATCTTTAGCACTGGTATTGGATAAAGTAGATGATAATTCTCCGTCCGGAACACGCACATTGATATCTTGGGATAAAAGTCTCGAGTCTGAAACAGAATTTCCATTTCCAGACCTCAGAGAGATATCAGTCTGTTCCATATTATTCGAAGTAGAATTCCGAGAGAGCGGTAATGTAGGCTGCCGGAATCCGCTAGCATCTTGGTCGACATCGTCCTCAGAATCTGAATCATCCAGAAATGGCCCAGTCCGGCGTGGTTTAGACCTTGTATTCACCACAGAATCTGGAGGGGGGGTGCAATCACGAGTAGCAGAGGGAGTTAGAGTCTCTACCGCCATTTCGGCTTCATTGCCAGACCCGTCTCCGTTTTCCACAGCCCCATTCACATTGTGATTCGTGCTGCTATCATTTGAAATCCTCCTTCTCTTCAGTGATCCACCGGCTTCGTTGAACCGTCTATCTGTGTTTTCAATGTCTCCATATATATCATCCTCTCCTATATCTTCACTGGGCAGCCTTTGCCTCGATAATACGTTATTTGCGTTACCATCCGATAGGAAAACAGAGTCGTCTCTTATTGGAGAATCTACTTTTTTGAAAAAGCTTAGAATGCTGGTATTCTTCTTCACGGGTGTCTTGCCGTTCGTCGATTTCTTTGTGTTGAGAAAGTTTGAGGACGTGTTAGGTCGGCTAGCTACCGACTTCGTTGAGCTCCGGGACGACATCTGCCAAATCGTATCGTTCGTGACAGAGTTATTTGCATTTGATAATGCTGCAGTCGTCTAGCTTGCCTAAAAGCACAAACTGTCTCTCTCGTAGGAGTTGAATGTAGGATCCAATACGGACGAAAATAGCTATATTAGATCCCGTCTCGGAAGAAGATTAAGAAAGGGACTATAATGGCATCATTACTATTATAAGGATTCGTTGATACCGTGCATAAAAGCGCTACGCAGGTGCTGATACAAAAGAGGTGCCGTCTTGATTAGGTATTTTCAGGGTGGAGTAAACGACGCGAACTCGACACACGATGTCAGGTGACATCATTAAATCCAGGCACCACCCCGCCTTCAATGATCTTAGGTACAGTTTAAATCACGACGACCAACGGTATAAGCATGGGAATAATTTAGCTAGATTGTATACCAGGCTATTCACCTAGTCCTTGAGCGTTTTGTGATTATATGACAACGCGGTATAAGTACATCCTGTACCATACTAACGCCCAACTCCACGCCAATGCTGCAGAGGCTCCATTCCACATCCCAGAATTTCGATATGTAATCCTGTTACTTAATGGCGAGTCTTGGGCAAGATCTTATCCTTCAGGCCTTGCCTACCCGCTTTACAGACTTGGTGCGCGTCGAAAAATGGTCGGACGTTGTATGATGAATATCTGATCGCGGTTTCCCCTCTTCACCCATCATTTCCCCTTGGTTGCCTGTTGGGCAGCTTCTCTTCGTGTAGCTGCCAGATTATGTATCAGAAAACATATCGCATCTCCCATGATCTTAAGGACTCACCATCTTCTAGCAAAGCAGTATCCACCGCATTTCCAGGTAGGTGAACATACCTCACCACACTGCCTCTTATAAACACATTCTTAACGGAGCTCTAGGGTATAACCAGTCAGTAAACGCTACTCCGCACATACTTCTGATTTCCTCTCTCCCCAATAGCTGAAAGACCGACATGAATCATCAAGAAACAAACGCATGGAAAATTTTGTGCTAACCAGATGAGGGTACTTGATCTCTTCCACAACCTGAATATCATCGAGCTTGATGTTGAGATACTGATCGACCGACTTCAGCGTGCCACGGATGCGGATGTCATTTTTGAGCTCGACGGTTACCTCGTGGTCGACGAGTGTCTTGAAGAAGCTGGGAAAGTTCGGTCAGCGCCTCGCATCATCTTGGGAGAGTTTTCATGAACAGGATGGTCATATTCGGCGAATTGACGTACCTGAAAAATAACATTGTGGAACTAAGAAATACTAGAGTCGCTTCTTTAAGCGCTCTTTGTAGCTCTACGCGGAAGAGGTGCAAAGTGGATTGATGCTTCTGCGCTGTCTTGTTGTAACTATTCGTTTGTAGTTGGAGCAGCTTCGATTCCAGGCCATCAGGCATCAACATCGGTATATTCTTGCTACAGCATGACACGATTGGATATTTCAACGTAAGATATTCCGATTCTTTCAGATCTTTCAGATTGGATCCCTATTTACAATAATGGTTTTTATTTATTATTTTGCTGTCGTCGTTGAGGATATTACATACGTTCTCAGAAAATTTATACATCATGTTCACAGAAATATAAATATCATGTTTTTGCTAAAAAAGAACCCAATTCCTCACATTCTGCGACAAACCACTGATTCTCCCCAACGGAATTAATCATCATTTCACGGAGTACTTTGCCATATCACACAATAATTACAAATATGAGTATCGGTGGCCAAATTTCAATACAAAAAATCCAAATCCACCTTTCAGAATAGGGGAGCAATGTCATGAGGATGTTTTCAAAACCTCCTGCCTAGTTCTCATTTCACGTGAGCAGGTTTGTATTTCGCATATGTTTCGTCCAACTCAGCTTCTGTCCATCGCCTGTATGGTGCGGTACCACTATATCCATTACTGCCATCGCGCGCGAAGTGTTTGAGATACTCGCCTCTCGGCATGTAGACCACCTTTGTAGGATTACCGGATTTCCGAGGATTGCCTTCGCCCTTGAGCTTGCTTAGGAAGGATGAGCGTTTACTAGACGTGCATATTAGCCCAGCTGAATCTCAGCCAACTCCGTAGCCAGTAAACATTGCAGCTTTTACCCCCTCCTTTCAAATGAGGAAACAGCCGAGAGGCAAAGCAGAGCTAGCATTGGATATTCGGGGTGCAGATCGAAAAAATAAAATTTGATTAAATATCCTAAATAAGGAGAACTAAAGGAAAATCACCTAGTCTCACCTTTTGCTCGTCGCAGATTCCGGATTGGTGGGTTCATAATCCACGATGATAGCTGGAATGATACTCTCATCTGTGTACATCCTTGGCAATAGCTGAGGTGCAGCAGGAACCATCCCATCACCACCCCAGTTGGCCAATGCGCTCACCTTACGTTGCTGCAATGGTTTTCCTGTGGCCGTAAAGCGCTGGACCGAGTCTTCATCAACGCCTAGCCGTTCATAGGGAGTGATGAGAGGCTGATCAGAGGTAGAGATATCATCTGGACCGGCAGGGGGAAGCGTTGCTGGGTTAGGAGCATACCTGACAGCACCGCTGGAATCACGATATGGGAGGATTTCTGGGGGCGGCTTGGGCGCCATGGTAGGAGGCAGAGAGAGTAGAGAGTCGACACTATCGAGTCGCAAGTTCGAATCCGCAATCCGTATATGATCCTAGTCTAATCTAGAATTGTACGACACTATAAGACTCGTGCCAGAAAGAGAACCAACATCAACTATTATATGATTGATCCTCGTTGTCTTTCTTCATACCTGGATGATTAATTGGTATTTATGCAGGGAACCTAGCGATAACCGCTAGGCCAAGACTGTGGTGGATGCGTGATATGATCTCCTCATACCGTCCATCGCATAGAGCCTCCAACGGTTGGCTAAATAACGGTTGCATGAGAGATTCAGCCAACCGTATTAACGGGTATTCACGTACTAGTTAAGGTTTAACCGCAAATCTTCGAAGCTTCGGAGCAGATGACCCTAGTTGACACATTCGCTGGCAAGGCAGCAATTCTTGGAGATGCCTTCTGGAAGGGCTTTGTCCGAGGCTCTCCTGAAAGCCTAACCTGCCCATTCGGGCCGGTACATGCTCATATCTGATTTGCCAACTTCGATTACGAAAGGAAGTTACTCTGCTTAGGAAGTAATGGGGACTGCGAGAGTGGATTGTGACTTTCGTCCAGATGGTTAGACCCTGGTAAAGTGCAGGGATTCGGCAAGACAAGTTGCCGTATTCTGAGACGTTTATCAGATTTTATGTTCGCCGAACCTCCAGTATCTGACAAGAATACGGCGCAAGCAGGAAGCAGAAATAATGTATAGAACACATAATGCTCGCTGGCTTGATGAAGCACAGAAATACTTGATAAAGGGCCGTCCCATATGTATACCTATAATTAGGATAAACGAGCCGAGATTCGAAAATGAGAATGTTAATTGCAGAGAGATGCAATTTTCGGTATAGCATGCGGATATCTACAATATCAAAAGCAGAAAGGAGGTCTAGATGCTAAGGGACGTCCCAAGAAAGAATGCATTTAAGCTTCCAGATGGTTAAAGGGGTGTAAGCTAAAATAAACAGGTTATTACTACAGCTTCGGTCAAAAATGCGTCCACATTAACCGTAAAATAGTTGGAATCTAATTTTCCAATGATTCATGACGCTCTATTCTTCGTTTGTTCAAAAGACCTTATGTACTGAATATGCCCTCCAAAGAGCCATGGGGTTAGACTTGATTTCCTGGCAGGGTGGTTACGTAATCAGCACTGACCAACCGGCCACCCCTGTAAGCGGGTTTTCCTGTATCGTCATCGGTCGGAGTTGCTATGGAGGGGTCATTCTCGCCTACAATAATTCACGTTCTCAACTCGTTGAGGCTCGTGGGTCGATGTTACTTACGTACATCAAGCTATCCAGCCATTTCTGAGATACAGGATCTCGATTGAGACTGTGAAAGCGAGATCATAGCTGCAGCTGAGCCAATCTGAAAGCTCTAGACATTTTACTATTACTGTCCAATTGTGAACCTGAACTGCCCCTCCTTCATCCCACCAAAGGTGAAATATCCCACCCACCATGTCTCCTCCAGCTATCATCGCTCCATCGATCTTATCCGCCGATTTTGCAGACCTCGGACGAGAATGTAGCAACACGATCGCTCAAGGAGCAGATTGGCTCCATATCGATATCATGGACGGACATTTCGTGCCCAACATCACCTTTGGTGCACCAGTGGTTACAAAAATCAGGAGTCACGTTGAGAAGCCTACCCAGGCGCACGGAAAAGGAACATTTGACTGCCATATGATGATTGCACATGTGAGTCATCTCCTCTGCGTTTCCTCCAGAAGATCAGCGCTTCACGGTAGTACTATGAGACCCGGTTACTGATGATGGATCTGCTACACAGCCTAAGAAATGGGTAAAAGAATTCAAAAAAGCCGGATGTAACCTCTACTGCTTTCATTACGAAGCTGCGTTAGACAGCAGCGGAGCAGAGAGCCCCGAAGAAAAGACCGATGCGAAGACGAACCCTAAGGAACTCATCCGGTACATCCACGACTGCGGATTGTTAGCTGGTATCGCCATCAAACCAAACACAAGTGTGGACGTACTCTGGGATATCCTGGAGAGTGCGGCTGAGAAAGATCGTCCAGATGTAAGCACTGCTTGTTTCCACCTGTTACTGAGTCTGAGTGGAGCCCCGGATTAGGAATCGCGAAGTGCTGACCTGAAACCAGATGGTGCTTATCATGACGGTTGAGCCAGGCTTTGGAGGTCAGAAATTCATGGCATCGCAACTGCCCAAGGTTGAAGCGCTGCGGAAGCGATACCCAGACCTGAATATCGAGGTGGACGGAGGGCTGGGGCCGGGTACTATCGACCAGGCGGCGGATGCGGGGGCAAACGTGATTGTGGCAGGGAGTGCGGTATTTGGAGCCAAGGATCCTCGAGAAGTTATCTCGGTGTTGCGTGAGGCAGTTGAGAAGAGGCGGAAAGGAGGCAATCTGTGAGCAGCCTGCCCTGGATAACGGCACGCGCGGATAGGGCACGAGGTTACATAGGTATTATCTAGATGCATAGAACCTGAGCCTGAGTCAGAACCAGTGGGCCAAAGAACACGCGAGCGTGCAATACTTCGTAAACTGGCCCCTGGGGTATCAAGGGCTCGTTTGCCTCGCCCAAGAGCCATTTGCCATATGACGTGGGGGAATGGAAGAAAAGCAGTATATGCAGTCCGAAGCAAACCCCGAGCTGCGAACCGCAAGTGGATATGGCGCCAGGCATGGCATCCGCGAGCTGACGCCGAAGGGTACAGAAGGACGGCGAGGGAAGTCGGCTGTCCTGCATCTGACGCTGATCTGGCAGTGAAGCACTACCGCACCTGGCTCCCGAGCGTTGGACCGTGTCCGTGACCCGGCTGTGGCCCTATGAGCGCACGCCTGGGTGGGTGTGAGGCCCTGGAGCTCCTGCTGACTTGGGACCGCCAGGAGCCCTCTGAGGGGCGTGAGGCCGTCGCCATTACCGCTCCCTCTTGCCAGGCAGTGGCTCCATCCATCCCGAGGCAATGCCGACGCGAAGCATGCTGATTGGCCAGAAGAGCGGATTGGCCAATCAGCGGCGACCTTACCTCAGCAGCTGGATGGCGCTGGGGATCGGTCGCACTCCACACACGCCTTAGTGCGGGGTGGATCTGCTCCAGCACTCGCGGAGGGATACAACGGCATTTCTCAGTGCCTAAACACCACGACCGGCCAGCCAACGCTGGTATAATTATATATTCACCAACCACCACCTCGATGGCCGTGGCATTCTCTCGGTTTGTGCACAACCTCGCATCAGTGTGATTGCTTATCCATCGTCGATACATCACGCGGAGACACATTCTCGCCAAAATGGCTATCGTCGACTTGCTGTTAACGCCCTACATCATCCCTGTGGCTATCATCCTCTACTATGTCGTGCCCTACTTCACCGCTCACCCGGCTCTGAATGACATCCCGGGACCGATCTTTGCTCGGCTCAGCAACTTTTGGCTTCTGCTCCAAGCTCGTCAAGGAAAGCGGTACAAGACGGTCGATGAGCAACACAAGAAGCTCGGCACCTTTGTCCGCATCCAGCCCAACCATATCAGCGTGGCTGACGATGCTGCTATTGTCCCAATCTATGGCCATGGAAACGGGTTTCTAAAATCGTAAGTCAGACACTGCTCTTTGGCTGTCTCCACCCACTATATTTCCTCTCTTTGTACGCTCTTTCAATGCCTACCCGCATGGCTCTTTCATGTGCACCACCTATTCCAGATGGAAAGATGATTCGCATGTATTGATCCGCCTTGCTGCCATTAATCTGGTTACTGACACAGACCACAGAGATTTCTATGATGCCTTCGTTTCTATCCAGCGTGGTCTCTTCAATACCCGTGACCGAGCAGAGCATACCCGCAAGCGCAAGACTGTGTCGCACACCTTCTCCACCAAATCCATTGCCCAGTTCGAGACCTACATGCACCAGAACCTCGAGGTCTTTGTCCGTCAATGGGACACACTATCCAAGAATGCCCATGGTGGCTATGCCAAGATCGACTGTCTGCACTGGTTCAACTATCTTGCTTTCGACATGATTGGTGATCTTGCCTTTGGTGCTCCATTTGGCATGCTGGAGAAGGGCAAGGATATCACCGAGATCAGGATGACACCGGATGCGCCCATTACCTATGCGCCGGCCGTTGAGGTCCTCAATCGTCGCGGTGAAGTCTCCGGAACCTTGGGATGTTACCCAGCGCTCAAGCCCTACGCCAAGTGGCTCCCAGACCCATTCTTCTCTCGAGGCCTCGAAGCCGTCCAAAATCTTGCCGGTATTGCCGTAGCGCGCGTTGCTCAGCGACTTGATGGTGCCCAGAAGGATTCCGACCGTGTGGACCTTCTTGCTCGTCTCATGGAAGGAAAGGATGAGACTGGCGCAAAGCTCGGCCGACAAGAACTCACAGCGGAGGCTCTTACCCAACTCATTGCCGGTAGCGACACCACATCCAACACCTCCTGTGCCATCCTCTACTGGGTCGTGAGAACTCCCGGCGTGCTTGAGAAGTTGCAAAAGGAACTTGATGCCGCGATCCCCGCAAACACCATCCCACAGTTTGAGATGGTCAAAGACCTCCCTTACCTTAAGAATGTGATCCAAGAGACCATGCGCATTCACTCCACATCCGCTCTCGGCCTTCCTCGTGTCGTACCCCCAGGACCAGGTGTCACCATCTCTGGCCACCACTTCCCAGCCGGCACCGTTCTCTCCGTACCCACCTACACGATCCACCATAGCAAGGAAATCTGGGGTCCCGATGCTGAAGCCTTCAACCCTGACCGCTGGGACAATCTTACCGAGAGACAAAAGAACGCATTCATTCCCTTCAGCTACGGCCCACGAAGTTGCGTTGGCCGAAACGTCGCTGAGATGGAGCTCGCGCTCATCTGCGGTACCACATTCCGCAGATATGAGTTCGAGCTATACCAGAAGGAGCTGGAGACTCGTGAGGGCTTCTTGAGGAAGCCGCTTGAGTGCATGGTTGGCATCCGAAAGCGGGCCAATGCGTAAATGGATGATAGTAGTTGAGCTACAAAAAATGCCCATTATTTTGCATATCCACTTTATTTATTTGGCTAGGGCTGGGAGGAGAAAGTGATATTATGATATGAAATCATGACCTGTATGATATATATACATATGCCGAGTTTAGGAGTTCATAGTGAATTGGATATATCCCAAAATTTTCTCCTCATGCATACCAAGTCTCACCCACCGTCAGTTTATGCAAAGCCGTATTATGATTGTTGCATACGCCCAGATAACGATGGGTACACTATAGATTAGAGCCCATAATGTAGTCATCTGATCCGTGTAGCCTTCATACACAATAATTTAATACCAAGTTGGATCTGGAGTGGCAACAGCACAAATGCTCCATAGCAGGAGGAGTCTTTCCCTAAGTGCGCAATCATAGAGTTTATTGGCAGGTTTATTAAACGGAACAGACATACTTTTCATTAGAACACGGAGCCCATACATTGAACGGGATACAATCACTCACAATAACTATGTCTTTGTGCAGTGCGCTCTGATAACAGTCGATACAGTTAAACGGCAGATCTATTTTTGTAACTTTTGGTTCTTTTATCGATCTGCGCAATCGGGTAAAAGAACAAAAGTATATGTTTAGATGACAAAGCACTCGACACAAACACATCATTGCAACAATGACAGTGATGAGTGACAATGCCAATATCAGAATAAAGAAACAAGACAGTGCAGTACAAGATAAAAATAATGTTGACAAAGAACAAAGCCTACAGTTTCGAGTTAAGAAGATATAAAGATACCTTGACTCACCCTAATTGTCCCACCACTCTGACTCAACACAGCAATAGCAGCCAACAGAACATTGGAGATCAAGAAGTTTTCCTGGGTACTGGTCATCAACACAACCGGACCAGAGAAGCAAGGGAGGAGAAATATTTCCCGCAATTGGAAGAAATGCAAAAGAATGAGAAGCTTTCACCAACCAGTTTTTCCCAATCTAAAGGACTCGAGCTCATTACACTGACTTTCATAACAGGGCTAATGCATCATTTTCCTGATGGTTTTGACATCTTCCTTTCTGTTTCCGGCCGCTTTTGACAATGGAGGGTATCAAAATTCAGGAATCGATTAACCAGAACCCATTAGCTAAGTTCCTTCCCTCTGCCTTCTGGTAATGCTGACAAATTGATAGCTTATGGAATAATGCCCACAATTTAGTGTGCAAATTGGAAAAGTAACCTATAGCCAATATCTTGTTACGGGACAAGTGCCACAGTCACATTACCACTTGGTTAAGGATAACCTACAGTGTGCTCCCTGATCCTCTAAACAGTGCTATTGAGTGTAGATGCTAATAATTTTACGTAGTTATATCAAGAGAGCAACAATTATCGTCTATTAGCTGGGAAAAGATGAATTGTGCCCAAGAAGGTAAGTCTTCTTGAATTTAATTTTTTGGCAGACACGGCCAATTCAGAAGGAACCATACCCAAGAACAGAGCAGAACATGTTAACCTGAAGCCTAAAATGAGAATCTTGATGGACCGTGCTGACTACTACGTCCGCACTCGATCGACGCAAAGTTCTTGCAAAGAATAAAAATGAAGTTAAGTACTTGCCTTGACCTCCATCTGAGCTGACTATTGAATTTTCAGAACGGGTATATCTGGAGCTTATTAATTGCCAGGCATGCCAGACCAACATTGTGGGTCAGAAGAGATAACGCGCAAACACACACATATATATGCACATAAACAAGATAAGCCCTTGTGAATTGTGTATCTCGGGGTATACTGACAACGTCATTTAGGAATATCACTTGGAATTCCTGGTATCTTTCGCTAGGACCTGTATCGACTCGTTTCCCTTACAGCGCAGGGGAGTGCAAAGGACAATTGAAAGACGCCAACACTTCAATTCGAGGTAAGTAGTTCTGAAAATTCTCGTTAATATATGGAGTAGGTAAATTTCTGCATCATAAACACACTAACAGAACAATGCTCGAGGAACAAAAGAGAGAAATTTATACAGGGAATGGTTTGATGAAGGAAGAATGCTAACATCCTCTTCCTCCTTTCAATAATGAAACAGCACCACTGACTTATATAATAAACTGATTGGACGAAAGGACACATAGTGAATGACACGGCTATGGACATGATTGAATTTGGAAAAAGATGGGAGCAGAGAGGACAATAACTCTACTACTGGAAATATCAATCAAGAAATTATGCTTCATCTTCTAAGACTATGAGAAATTAGCCTCGTTTGTGAGTTAACGTATTATTTCCATGAAGCAATCAACACCACGATATTTCAAATACCAACCCACAATCTCCATTGTTGCTACTCTACAATACCTGAACAACGGTGGAACGATTTTCCAGCCTCAAAGTGCCTTTCCCCTTGGCTTCAACATTAGCGTACTTTTTACTTTACCTGCTCTGCCGCAGCTTTTCCCAAAAAGGAAAGAAACAGCTACTATATAGCCTCGAATACCTAATTCCCTCCTAACGAACAGCAAAAGGCGCCGTTGTGGTAGAACGGTCAGGTCAAATTGCTGTTCTAAAGAGGTGGAACTATCAACGAAGACATATGGAAACAAAACAAAACAAAAAAAATTCGAGCACGCTGCATTCGCTGTGGGGCACGAATTAAAAAAGTCTAATGGCTATGAAGCAAGTGTGGAGCCATTAGCAGAGATGTAGAGCACGCTGCATTCGCTGTAGGGCTCGAACTCTTTTGCCATTGCTATCACACATTGAATGTGTATTATTTCCAGGTACTTGGTTGGTTGTGTTCCTGGAAAGGACTAACCAACCATCCGTGGGGCTTGCTCTCCTATTATAAACACAGGCTTCTTCTTCGAGAACTATAATGAATAGCGTAGACGATGAAACTGAAATTATTTTTACTTATCGAACAGCTCCTAAAGTCTTTGCAATCATTTTTCGATAGTCTTTGGAATTTATCTTCGCTTAACGGAGGCGGAGGCGGCGGAGGAGAGGAGAAGGAGGAGCAGGAGGAGGACGAAGAGGAGAACCGAGGGGCAACATGCTATGATAGAGAAGTGTCCTAGGTCGTTAACTTGTCCATCAACAACAATCAATACAGATGAAGCAAGACTGGCTTGGCTGTTGGTATATAACCAGTACCTGACTCTCTGTTTCCCCCTTCACGAAGCATCCTGCTACCGCGGCTAACGTTTCAACGTTATGACAGTTCGACAAGAGCCGAATCATCGAGGTTTATCATGCGTGAGATATTTCAGTGGAGCATTTTAGGACGACTGAGTGAGGCAGACAGTTAAGCACAGCCAGAAATAAAGAGAGACTCACATGGATAAGAAAAGAGATCCGCCTGGAGAGAGAATGACTATCACACACAGATGGGGGATATCTGAGCCAAGACGAACATCGAGTCTACAGAACCACTAGTGTCTGTAAAGAAGAGGAGATGAAAATGTGAAACTGCTCTATTTTCTCTCTGTATCTATTTTCCGCCAATCCTGACACATAGATACACTAAAACCCTCAAGTATTTACCTCAAGAAACCATCAGCTGATTTTGCAGGGGCTGATATTGATATGGTACCAGAGCAAACACAGGAAGTTCGTTTCAAAAAAGAAGTCTAAATCCATTGACTAAGAGGAATGAAGTAAGTACTGCGCCGAGGCCAGAACCTGTTCTCAATCATTACCCTTCCCCCCCGCTCCCTGAACGCCAACACATCATTCTGCACCGGGGAATCCAGTCCGAGCTAGGAGCCAAGCATGGAGAGGTCAACCGCGCCGCGGAAACAATCACATGAAAGTAAAGAAGAAGACAGGAACAGAACGAAATAAAACTAAAAGATCATCGGTTACATGATCTCTCTCTCTGTATGTACGAGAAAGACAAAGAGGAAGGAGCAAAGAGGAAAGTCACGATAACTGGAATCCACTTTTCTCCCTCTCATACCTACCCATTTGCGCGCTATCCGCCGGGTAAATTCAGTCCAGAGGCTCTCTGCCTCTCTCTCCTGATGCAATGCGTGTCTCTCCCTACGCCACCCCGTAAGGGGAAGAGGGAAAGGATCCGATGATGACGCTTGGGAAGAAAAACCGCCTTGGGGAGGCAAAACCGCAAATGCATTGCGGCCCTTTCTCATGCGGGACCCTTCTTTTCTGTCGAAAGAGGAAGAGGGGGGCCGGTCCGCCGGCGGCGGGCGGGGGGCAGAGGTGGAGAGGAAGGAAGGAAGGAGAGGAAAAAGTAGGGGACCGGAGCGGGCAGAAGGGTTGGCGTTTGTCTAGTTGTGTGCTGTTGCATAGTGTACAACAGAGTGACAAGAGAGTACAAAGGAAGAGTTACCT
>JMRO03000077.1:0-28760 GCA_000743665.3 Scytalidium sp. 3C | reverse complement strand
GCTCAAGAAGGTGTGGTAGCTAGTACAGAGGTCCATGAAGGTGTATCACCTGAAGATCCTGCCCCACCTCCAGAGCCTTCAGAGCCTTCAAAACGACGTCCACCAAAGTGCTCAGGTTGTGGTAATCTAGGTCATAAAATAACCAAGTGTCCTAATTCAGCTAGTCATTAAATATATTTGATTATTTGTTGTTTGTAGTTGAATTTTTGGTGTTGAATCTCAAGTAGGTGGGGAAGGTGACGGGTTAACCGGGGTGACGGGTGAACCGGGAATTACGTTATGCCATGAATCGTTATGTAATTAGAGAGGGACCTCCACCCAATGATTGTTTTTCCGGCCGTATAGTATAACAAAGAAAAATGGCATGTACAAAATGTAATCCGCCCCACGCCCACCGAGACGCCGATTGTAAACCCTTGGTCTGAAAAGCATTTCAGAGACCATAAAAAAGAATGGAAGCCGCCCAAGCCCACATGTCCAGCCCCTGACTCCAGGAATTGAAAAAACAAGCACCTAAAAGTGTAAGGCACACACATCGTCCCCCAGGCCGTTGTCCGTGTATGTGATGACCAGTGGGAACTTAATACATCCGCAACACTTCTTTCTTCTCTTTTCTCCCGCATTCATTTCTAATACCGGTCTTTTTATTTTATCCGTCCAAGGTGCCGCTCTAGACATTCTCGCAGAACACCAATGCTCAATGGTTTAGCCAAAAAGTCATCTGTGCCAGCCTCCTGACACAATCTCCTGCTCTCGGTGCTGACGACCGCCGTGACGGCAATGATGGGCCGGCGCGACTTCAGCAGCCCAACTCGTTCAAGCTCGCGGATCTCGCGGGTTGCGGTGATGCCGTCCTTGCGCGGCATGGATTGGTCCATCAGGATTGCAGCGATGGTAGTATTCGGGGAAAGTGTAGCTGCCAGTGATGTGAGGGTCTCCTGCACAGCGGGGAGATTGGGATCGGATGGAGTTGAGGAAGGTGAGTCGAGGGAAAGGAGTATGGAAATGCAATCGACGCCGTCGTTGGCTAGAATTGGAGTATAACCGAGACTGGTAAGCATTCTTGAGCCAAGCTTGCGGTTGATCTAGAGAAATATTAGCCTGTGTAAGTCGAGATATGGCAGAGGCAATAGCCAGTAATCATATTTTCAAGAGATTGATTGGGGGAACATACAGGATTGTCTTCTACCAGCAGGATGACCGGACCCTGGCTCGTCTTTGGCACCAGAGTCGCAGGCTTCGATAGCTCGGTCACTTCGACGCTGGTCTTCTGCTCCTTTGCCTTGCTATTTTCCACATCTTTATCATCCTCAACAACGTCGTCTATATCTGCAAATCTCACTCTTTGAAATAAACCGTCCTGAGTTGCTTTTTCAATCACGCTTCGGATTGTATGCCATATCAGAGGCTTCCGTATCGGAATAACCCGCCGACTGGAAATGGATTTTGGAAACCCGTGCAGCTCCTTATGGATATCGTAGGGAACTAGTACCTGGTAATCCTCTTGTGAAAGGATATCCTTCGTGAGTTCTGGATCGGACCGTAATGTTTCCAGCTCCACCCAGATATACTTGAGATTCTCATGCTCCCCAGATTCGATGTCCGAATATGAAGTGGCAATAAAGGGTTCATAGTTAAATGTTTTCCATGCAAGACACACGGCTTCTGACGCCAAGGAATTTGTTCCTTTGAACACAGCAACCTGACCTTTACTTTCAATGATTCCACCTGCCTCCGTTGAGGGTGGTTCAGGATCATCCCTTGGACTGTGCAATCGCTTTACCGGGATCGTAACTGTGAAGGTACTGCCGCAATCTTCAGGTTTGACGTCCATGGTCTCTCCATGTACACTTTCAACGTCAATGGCTCCATCCATTCTGTGTAGTAATTGTTTCACAATACTCAATCCCAAGCCTGTGCCGCGACTAATCCCACGTGTGTTGGCTTGCTTGAAAGGTTCGAATAACTGAGGAAGGAAGGACTCGGGGATCCCCACTCCGGTATCTTTAACTGTTAAGACTAATTGATCATCCTTGATCTCACCCAGTAGTAAGACATATCCGGAATAAGTGAATTTCATAGCATTAGAAAGGAGGTTCATAATGACGCGGTGAATGTATGTTTCGTCGAGAAAGAGAGCGTGGGGAACATTAGGAGCGATGACCACCAGTAATTCAACTGCGACATCCTCGTCTTCGTTCGGAAGCATAGTGATGAGAGATTCACAAACTACCCGGACATCAAGTGCTACCGGGCGCGAGATAGCCTCGCCATTTCTCTCCAATTTTGACCAATCAAGGACGTTGTTCGTGATAAGAGATAGGGTTTTCGTAGCTCGCTGGATGGCCATAAGCAGGACCTGGCCTTCCTCGGTCAATTCAGTGCGCGAGAGCAGATCGGTGTACCCCTGAAGATGATGCAAAGGGGTACGAATCTCATGCGACGCCGAGGCAATGAATTCACTTCTCGCGGCGGCCGCGGACTCGGCATTCTGTTTCTGTGCAATGGCCATCCATAACTTCTTTCTCGTCATGACAATCTCGGCGAGTCGGTTGCGCGCGACTGTGGCAACGTGAGCCAAAATAGCGTTTGCCACCAGGCAAACGGCGATCGCGATGCTGCCGATGGATGCGGCTAGGGCGGGAGGATAGCCGCTATGGTCTGAGGGTGGAGCCGTTGACCACCAGTTCACGGCATACATGCCCGTGAAATGCATGGCTGCGACCCCTCCCGTGGCCACGACGGAGAAGACGATCTGTTGGCCCAGATGCGCTTCCATCTCAGACATCAGAATACAGCCCACTAAACACACAATCCAGCTGATCAGCTCTGAGACCAGCAGCAACGGCACATCTATGGTAAAATGGCCCTCGGGAATTTTGAGACCCAAGATGTCCACGTAGTGCATGCCCGTTACGGCCAGGGACCAGATGAAAGACTTGACAATGTTGGGGAGGGTAGACCCGTGATACAGGACCAAGGCGGTTCTGATGAACAAGTTGACGGTAGCGGAATAGCTACAACTGAGAGGAGGGAATCCGGCAATGTTATTGCTTCCAAACAGGGAGGAGGAAGAACGTCCGGCTGAAGAAGACCCTGATCGACTCCGATTGCTGTTGCTGAAAAAGACGGGATCATCATGGTCGTCGTCGTGAGGTTCGTTGGCTCCTGCAGAAGGACGAAGGGCATGATATCCACGGGAAGTGGCAGGCCTTGCATCTTCCATGGCCGCTGAGCGCTTCAGAGAGGGCTTGTAGTTTCGAGAACTGGAGTTAGGCCCTGCCAAAGGACCGGACGACAAAGGTCCTGCTCCCGAAGAGGATGGGCGAGGCATGGAATCCGTCTCTCCCAAGTCAGGGGCCGAGAGGGAACGTGGAAGTTGTCGAGCAGATGCACCCGCTTCCAAATCTGCTGGCTCGAAGTCGTCCTCGGCGGCGTGGCTCAGCAACCCGTGCATGCTCTCTTCGTCGCGCGGCCTCGAAATCGTGCGCTCAATTGCTCTATTGCGAGCCTCCCTCCGCTTGTGTCTCTCGATCTTCTCCTGCTTCTTGCGGCGCCATTCCGTAAACTTGGTCCACACCGTATCCGAAGCCAAGGCCAGAAACGTAAAGCTGGCCGCCAGGAACAAGCCCAAGGTGGTCATCAAGGGGTTGATTTGGACGGGGAGATCGATCTTGCAGGCCAGCATGGCCACCTCGTGCATTGCCCATATTCCACAGAAGCTAAAGGTGATGCTGGCCAGGGCCGTCCAGACGAGGACATCGGAGAAGTGCGTCGCGGTGCGTGCCTGGCAGATGAGTTGCGAAGCCGTGAAGGCGCCGAGCAACGAGATGGTGAAGGCGCCGACAATGAGGCCCGAATTCCAGCTCAGATCGATCTTGCGAGCCTCGGCCAACAGGGCGACGCCGGTGGTCACATCGGGATCAGAAATCGTCGAGGCATTCATCGCTGGAGTGCCGGACAGGGCTCAGCCGGTCGCCTCCAGATGCCCCTGGGACGCAAGAGAGAGTGGTGCTCTCTTGCTCTGGGACAACGGAGGATGGCCAGGCGTGGTGGCATTCAAATACGACGCCCGTTGTTGTGCGACGATGCGTCGAGCTGCCTTTCGGGACCCTAGATGTAGGTTCGAGATTTGCGGTGGCACGCAGCAGCAGCTGGCAGAACCGACGGAAGATCTTGTCGATAAATTAATAGCTCCAGGAAGGTTTGGATCTTCGCAGGGCCCAATCGGGACTAGACGGGGCCTCCCTCGCTGACTGTGACTCGGCGCAGCTGCTAGTGCACGAGCCAGGGCGAGCCCACCGAACCCTGCACCCGGCACCCACCACCCCAGGGCCTCTCCCGCTGCGCTGACTGCAATACCGTACAGGACCTCGAGCACAGTACAGTACCTGTGTACAGTACCAGACCCATACAGCCAGAGCCTACGCTGTCCCCATAGCACCGTGCAGTACTGGACGAGTACCCAGCCACGCGAGCCACACGACGGCACGTGTCTCTGGCCGCCCGGTCGTCCCCGCTGTGGCCAGAGTCCACCGCCCGGCAGAAAGGGCCGTGCAGGGGTAGCTGTTGGGGTGCTGCTGGGGCTCTGCGGCTCCGCTCATTGGCCTCGGCCCTGTTTCTGGCCCCCAATACGTCCAATCGCAGTACACAAATACCGGATTTCTGCCATGATTCCTCACGTGATCGCGCATTCCGGCTCCCTCGGTGCAATGGAATTGTGGAATTGCGGTTTTTTGCAACTGCGGGCTTGGATGCGGTTGTTGGTATCGTGGCCGGAGTCTGGCCCCGCGTCGAGTTGCGCAGAGCAGAAGGTTGGTTGGGGCGCCACCAGCAGAGGGCCTCGCACGCGCATCCAGCACCAATTCGTCAAGACGCTGCAGAGCTGGCCGCTCCTGGCATGGCCGATGATACTGTACCGCGCAGGCACACAGAGCTACTTCCCGTGCAGTAATACATCAGGCTCAGGCTGGGCCAGCGAGACGGCGGCCGCACCTCCGTACGCCATCGAGATCGCGAGACGAAGACAGAGCCCGGTGGCATCGTCTCCCTCGCCGTCGCCCACTGAGACCAGCCCAGCAGGTTGAGCCACGGTCCCTGTGGGCGCTGGGCGGGTCGGCGCTGCGTGTGGTGCTGTTCGATGTTGCGAGGTATTATTATTTACGATGGCCTGGCACAGATTCGCCCGAGCTACCGTCGCTAGCGCCCACCTTTCAGCTTATGTGCGCCGGGCCCTGGGCCACTGGATGATCGGGGTGCTGGACGACTGGACGGCAGCGGGGAGAAGGCACGCCAGGGAGCATCGCGGCTTCATCAGCCCAAGCCCACATGAATGGGGGAGACAGTGAACGTGAAATAGTGAAATGAAATGGGGACCCAGGCACCAAAAGCAACGATGAAGCAGAATCGCGTGATTCTTACGGCTGTGGACCAACCGGTACGCGCAGCCCTGCGAGAGACAGTCTGCTTCAAACCCACGACACAGTGTCTCGGGATGGCGAGAGTGTAGCGCAGCAGGGCTATTGTGGCTGTGTTGTTGCTGTGGCAGAGCAAGACGATCATCTCCCGCGCCGAGAGGCAGCACGAGTTCGCATTTCGCGCATATGTACAAGTACTGTACAATGTACAGAGCATGTGCACATGGGTAAGGACTTAGTAGTTCCGTCTCGGCCCAAAGGAGAAAATAGTTCTGTAAGCTATTGTCTCTTTTCTTCCAACGAGCCAAAAGAAAAAAGCAACGTAAGCAGCATCTGTCAAATCACCAATCGGGATCTTATCGTTAGTGAAATGAACGGGACTCCGCTTCGTTAAACCTTGGCGACGCCTTCCCGGCCTGAGCTTGGGACGAGGCGACTAAACTGCAGAAGGGGCCAGACTGGAAGCTGGATCCCAGGCACACCAGGCCCCTACCGACCGATTAGACGTCTCTGTGATGGGACATTGCAAAAAGCTTCTACGAAAACTCTCGGACTGTTGAGTGGTGAAGCGAGTGTTACACAGCACGATCTAAAATATAAACCGGCTCAACATAGTACCTGCTACAAACCATATATCGCCTGGAAAAGTGCTCTACTGTGCAATGCTTTTTTGTTTTGGGCATGAGTAATCCCTCGCATGAAGCACCTTTCCCCAGTTTGGGGCCCAGTTTTCTAATTATTATGTGAACTGTCGACCTTGCCATGGGAAGAGTCCGAACTCGCAGTTCATGCAAGCGCCAAGGCCGGAAACACTGTGCCACGGTGGTTCTTCAGGCGTTCACTTTCGGCTCACTGACCTCTTAGGCCTCGATTACTCAGGCACCTCACTGCATAAGTACCTCTTGTCTAATGGCTCACAAGTACGAGATAAACTGAAAAATGGCCACGCAGCTCAGCAAGGATCAAAAATGGCGGTATGCTGGATCATGCCATTCCGTGAGACCTTAATTACTGTACAAATTTTGTGTAACTCCAAATCCCTCCGTACTGTACTGCTCGGCAGTTCTTCACAGTTTGTCACTGCCTGTATGACTATAAGTAATAGCAAATGCAGTAACCTAGGTATCCATAAGCCTTGGATCAGAAAGTCGACTGTTCTGCAGGACTCACGTGAGTTGCAGCACCTCGGCGAGGCAACGGTTGGCACTAGACTTTACCTGCCCACCGGTAACTTGTTTCACCCGTTTCTCTGCTAAACTCTTCATAATTAACCCGAAAATTATACCGTCGTATGCCTAGATATCTGTCTCCCTGTACATCTGCATCATACTGGATTACCCTATAGTTAGTGCATCTCTCGCAAACTTTAACCGTTTAAGAGAGATGTGCACCCTGTGATGCGTTATCTTTGCCACAAGACTCTCCTCGGGCTCCCGAGGAAAGTGAGGACTGGACTCCGTTCTGTCCATGATCACGCAAGAGCGTTGGCAATCTGGAGATACGCGCCAACGCTTCTCCTATGGCGGTCTAGCACGACAACCAACTTGAACGTTTCTGCCGACTAACGTTATGTCGGGACTACTTACTTGACACAAAACGGCATCAATATTCAGAGATCTCGATTGGTTTTCGGATAGCAAACGAGCGAGCTTGCAGCATCACGTAAGAGGAAGTGCCGCTCCTCTTCCAGGCATCTGCCTGTCGGAGGATTGTGAGACAGACGCGCCGGGGATGCAATCTCCGACAACGACCATCTCCATTGCCAACCAGTAATATCTCATTTCACTCTCGAGCTCTGCTGCTTAGGAAAGATGAATGTGATTAGTAAGTACGTTATGAAGCGGGTAATTACTGCCAGATATGGACGCAGTTTCTCGGCAGACACAAATTCAAGCACTCTCACTACCTATCGCACCAAGACCCGGTCCTTTCTCGTTTCCGTTTGGTACATAGTCTATTCCACATGTTATTGAAGCGAGCGTCAGTGAGCTTCTTATATTAATCGTTCGGAGATGTTATCTGTGCGTCCTACGTTTGACTGTTCAGTCCATACAGACATCGCTCCGACCACTTGCACATACAATTGTTAATTCAGAGTTAATTTATGGAAGAACAGCCTATCTCAGATCTAGCCTTATTTGAGGGGATCTCAGTTGGTTTCGTCTTTCATCTTGAAGCGGATCTCGTACCCCCCTATCCAAACAGACATACTTGTAAAGATGAGCAACAACCCTTGAAGGTAAGCATTGGGGAAATGGCTTTGCATTATTCGATCTCTCTGAGTAGACCATAATTGCCTTTTGTCAATCCTTTTTGCCAAGTTGGTACTGGATTCACCATACATACCACCATCGAATTCTCCTACTAGAGAGACCAGTTGTAATCAATGATGGCAAGGACTACGAGCCTGTACGGTAAGGACACAGTATGGAAGATGGAAAAAATTAATTCGACTTCCTTTTTTTCATTTCTCTGTGTTTTGTGTAATCTTTTTCACCTTAAAATATGTTCACACAAATTTAAACTTTGGAGTTTTATTTTTGTGAATTCAAAAATAAATTTCACAACATATTAACTTTTCAATTTACCTTTTTGAATAAAACAGTGCACACTTATTCAGTTCTAACAGCCAAAACTGATAATGACTAGACTTAATTGTATCACACGGGCACAATTAAATCAATTGCAATCTGCGAACCCTGGTACGAAGGATCTTTGATTACGTAATTGTTGATAGCCAAGCAATTTAACGTGCACCTGACATTCAGCTCGAGAGATCGTCGAGCTGAACGGCAAATGATCATTACAATTATTTATTTGATTTACCTTCACAATCATGGCAATATCCTCTAACAGATATACATGATTGAGGATTCTCTCACGTATTTTGCAAATGCCTCTATACTATGAAGCCGATGATACTCGGCCTGGTAGGCAGGCACGTCTCCTTCGGCGAGCTGACAGCCTGCCGGTTCGCTTTGACGAACCCGTCCTGCGTCAACCTGATATATATAACATACCTCGTGCAGAGCTACAAGATAATGGGATCTTGCGACGACGGCGTAGGGTTAACCAGCCGCCGGCGCGAGAACCGATGCAAAGCAGGTATCAGCCTCGCGTCGCGGAAGTTGACGACGCGAACCCCGTATATTTTGTCGAGAGGGCGCTTGAGAGATCTCCGACTCGTGAGAATGTAGTTTACGAACGACCAGTAAGGGGGAGGTCTCCTACTCGGATAGCCTCAAGTAATAGACCTCAGCTGGTGCAAGAGTCTACGGCAGAGTCAGACCTCTACTCTGATACTCCAATCCGGTTGAAGGATTTCTCCAATAATCGTCCCGATGATGTTCCATATGCGCGGACATATGAACAAACTTATGATTATCCCGCTGGGCCAAGCGGACGCAACTATGATGAGGACGAGAGAACTGATGCACGAGAACGAAGGCGGCCGCGCCGTCTGATTTTTCTGAACGCTAAGAAGAAACAATTTGATGCTGCCAATAACACCCCTCAGTATGGACCGATGCCGATTAGTGCCGTTACTTATAATGACTTTGAAGATGAGTACCCGGAGATCAGAACAAGCAGGCGTACGGCTCCCATCGTCATCCAAAACCGTGTGGCCGCTGAACCCGATGGAGAAGAAGATTCCGCGCCATTGATCATAGAAGATTATGGACTTGGATTGAATCCCGATATTATACCGCAGGCATACTCATTTTCACTTTCTGGCCAGAGCAACTCTCTTGGCTTTCAGACTCCCTTAGGATCTGCATCAGATATTTCGGACAAGGAGGAACTTCTCGAGAGTAACCAAGATAAGGGCAACAACTCAGGGGTCACCCAGAATATTGTCCGTTCTCAATATGTCGGAGACGGTGTAATAGGTGGGCGACACAATGTTGAGCTTACAACTTTGCCAGATCCTGGTCCCGGGGCAACAAAAGGCCAGGCGCCGGTATTCAGATGGATGTGAGCGTATTGTGCCTTTCAAGATGATATTCATGCTAATATCTTAAAAGACACTTTGAAGACCCCAACATGGAGTTTGATAAGTTTCAGGTATGCCTCGTTTTAAAATACTCGAAATTGTGACTAAAACGCATGGTAGTCAAACGCCGTTAGTATCGGAGGGCTTTCAGATACAGAGAGATCTGCCATCTCGAAGATCTTAGGTCGAGCTAGGAAGAGATACGACAAGCCGCTGCAACTGGGAGGAAACCAGAAGGCTCGGTTCATGGTTCCGTCGTTTCTGCAAGATCAAATATCCGGAGAAACGAGGCCGAAAAGTTCAAGGGTACGAACTATATCGTGGCTATGTTTACCGTACTTTTGTTTGGAGAAGTATTTTGTCCCTTCCAATCTCCGAGATTCTGCACATCCCATGCGCACGATCCTCCAGGCGCGCTTTTCCCTGACGGGGAAGAATCGAGATCTGAAACAAGCTGTGTGCTACTTGCCTGATACACCGCCCGACCATTGCTTTTACATTGCCCAGTTATGGTTTCTAGTTTTAGATGACGGTTAGTTCTACCGATTTTGTGATAGCAGCGCAGCTAACACACCAAGCCCTGCTTATATCTTGTTCTCGTCTACCGGCCTCTTCCCTCCTAGGGGATAGTATAAAGCTGTCACCTAAACCCATCAAAGGCAATTCACGGTCGTCTCAAAACATACTGGTTTCGAGCAAAGGGTCGACGCTATGGTCCTTGCCAGTCGATGAATGTCAAACTTGGTTTGTAGGTATGACTTGCCCCATTAATTCTAACGTACTAATATTCATAGGCTTTCATCTCACATTTTTGGGAATACTGGCACCGCCAATTTCAGATATCATATAATGGGAAGGTTATCACCGAACAGGATTGGCCCAGGATATTATCTCTTGCCAAAAAGCTAAATATACGACTCTCAATTTCATTTGGGTAAGGCGTTACATCGATGTCTCCAACTACGCACAGACTGAGAACGTTTTAGAACATTTGACAAAGAACCACCTAAAGGAATTCTCCTAGCAAATCCTATTGCAGAAGAGAATCCTTCTAGTAACGCACCGGATTCCCAAGTCCCACCTCCCAACTCTGATTCACAAGTTAAGCAAAGTCCTAACCTGGCCGTAAAGGAGGACAACAAACAGAAGATACCTTCAAAGGTAACTCATGACCGACCCAAATCGGAGTTCCACATCTTCACCTCGTTAAGTAGCCATAATTCTAATAGCACCACACCTGTCACACCAAATGTCAATGTTAGTGCTCCGGATCCCACGGCAGAGACGAAAAGTGCCCGTGAAGATTTACAAGAGATTGATGACTTCTTAACAAATAACACCAATCTGAATGACCGGCTAGTATATAAAAGCTGCCCTCCCCGAAACAGGATCGAGATCTACCAGCTTCTATTGAACGAGAGGAAAGAGATCACAAAGCCAAATGGCAGCATAGATCGTCTTCAACAGAAACGCTATGAGACTATGGTTGATACTGTGAATTCAGCGGAGTTGATATTCAAACTCTTTTTGCCATCAGACTTTCAAGGCCCTACTGTGGGGAAATTCTGGGGTGCCTTATATCGATTACTCTTTGTACGCAGGTTCCGTATTTCCCTCCAGAGATTTCACTAACAGAAAACACAGCGCGCACCGGTAGTGGTCAATACCGTACAATCTGATACTGAACCTGCTACACAAACCTATCAAGCGAGTCGAGATTCCACTGATATACTGGCTTGGCTTAAAATGGTAAACCGAGATACCATGTCCTTTCGGAATTTGTTCGCTCAATCATCGTCCTCGGAGCGACTGAATATTCAGACTCCGAGGGAACTCCCCACAGCTTGGATCCACTTACTTCTGTCTTTGATATTTACCACGGAAGATATGCAGCTTTTTGATGAGCAAATGATGATCTGTAACGAGCTTTTGGAGCAAGGCATGAAGAAGGTTGTAGGAGAACTATCCGCAAAGCCGTTATCTGAGTATATTGTTTTTGCGCCATTTGATCTGGCCCTTTTGATGTCTTTTCAACTTTCTCAAGGGCCAAACGGTTCTTCTCTGGATATCTCGGAGTCATATCTAGAGTATCTCAAATCCTTGGTAAGCTGAAAGGGGCAAGGTCCAAGTAGAGGTTGTCATTAACGGTGACTAAACAGCAATCTGATATCGAAGCCAGTCCATTGAATAGGGAACATCAAGATCGAGTTTTATGCCTTAAGCAAGAAATATCGACAATAGAGGACACGCTGGATCGGAAAGGTTACGTCTTGTACCAGGCGCAAGCAGGCTCATCAACCGTTCCTACCTGGGTTAATCTGCCGCCCCCGCGACGCTCACAGCCGGCAGTTCGGCATGGATATGTACAGAATAACAACTATCATTATAGCAACAACGAATATTACACTAGGGAAGTTCTGCCGCGTACTCCGTCTTTTCCCAGCGATTCTCTCCAGCAAGTGGTTCTGAGTCCAACCGGTGTCGAAGGTTTGATCATCCAAGAGAGTATATCTCTGGTTGAGGGGCGTATTCGGGAGTTCAGAGAAATGCAGGATGTGGCTTCGGATCTTGCAGACTGGGTATTACTTCTTTCATCATGACGATCAGTTCTACATAGAGCTAACACGCACTCCTATTAGAATATCCAACAGATCGACTCCAACAAGGACCGTCAGGAAGCAGCTATCTACGCTTTTACGATTGTAACCATTATCTTCCTGCCGCTCAGCACTGTAGCCAGCATCCTCGGAATGAACACAACTGATATCCGGGGTATGACATTTTCCCAGTGGGTTTTCTGGGCAACGGCGATTCCGCTTATGGTTTTAATTATCGTCGTGTGTCTGTTTTGGGCTAGGGAACTGGATAACGTCTGGAATTGGCTTAGGAAGATGTGGGGAGGCAAAAATGCCCGTATGGTTGACTATACGCCTATGGTGGTAGAAGAGCGGGAAAGGGCAAGGAATATTCGGGATCGGTATGACAGGCGCGATAGGCGCAGAAGCGATTCTATAATAAGGAGGGATACAGAAAGCTTTGTATGAGCTTTTGGACGTTGTAGTCACTACAAGTCTTCAGGGGATTCAGTTACAGACTGGGGAGCTTCTGACCTGTCCTGAAATGAAGATAGGCAATACAGCTCAGTGATGATACTATCAACAGTCATTTGGCCACAGCAACTTAAAAGGTTCACCAAACAACCTAATGGGGCACTTAGAGATGTCTTACTCCCTATAATTCGGAACCTGCTGTGGTAAGTAAGAGAAAACCATACCCTACTCCGTTTTAGATCTTAGTTAGGGTTGTGTAACTTCCGAGGTTAAGGAGGACATTTCTCCTTTCAAGATCCCCTGAATCTGTGCCGAAATACCAAGACTGTGCTACGTGATTAATCATTCCAAGCGGTTCTTACTCCGCTAACGCCCAAGAAAACTGATACTACCAACCCTAGGTTTCAAGGAAATGAGGCTGAAGCCTATACGAGGTATGATGGAAAATGCCGTTCCAACAGGGTCCAGATTCCAGCACCTAATATGCCGACGGAACTTAAAATACACCGTCTTCAAGTGATATATGACATATTGAGTGGCTTAGGTAAGGATCATTGGTTCAGTCTAAGCCCAGGGTACTCCTTCATTTGCTCTTCCCGGTTTTCTCGCAGAAGGGCAGGGTTGGCGATGCAGGACAAGAGGAAGGTGCAGCTAGGCAGCAAAGTTTTGGACACGTGCCGAGACTAAGGCCAAGAAATGCACTTTACGACTTTCAGCCAATCCGAAGGTGCCAAGTCCAAAACCACATGAACGGCAAGTGATGCTTAATATAGAACCAGTTTACAGCGCGCCTTGGTGGCTGCTGATCTGGCGCCCTCTAGCCGTGTGGAAGAAGAGCCAGCGCTCTCCCACGATACACATCCATTCCTCTCCACAAGACGGGCCAAGCAAATGAAAGGGAAGCGTTATATGAGAAGTTTATTAAGTGGATTTCCTTATCTGCCGCCAAGAATCATCTGATGGTCCCAAGCCCTTCCCGCTCGCAGCGCCATGTCTCAGCTCATCACGTACACGCCCCGATCCAGACGTTTGTGGCTTCAGCACCCGCAGGGCCACAGCCCCATCTTTGGAATCCTGCGCTACAGAACCCGGGAGGTCTTGGCCACTAGCCGTTGATTCATTGGAGAACTGCAAGTCCCAAGTTTAACTTAGTTACTGAACACATCTGATTTCGTCACACGAATCAGAGAGGATCTGTGTCATTCTGTTCTGTCTTCTGTTCTACGCCTATCGTATCGAGCCCAATGGCAATGTAGTGTCTTTATGCAGTAGTAATATAATGAATACCAGAAAAAGAACAGTATTGGCTTCAAAGCCTCGAAAGAGTGGCCATAACATCATTACGCCCGGACAAAAGCGAATGTATCAACCCAGTCACGACCAATGCTAATGTATCATTACCTCTTGGAATCTTAACTCCTTCGAACGCCCGCTACAACAGAAAGCTAAGATCAAAAGTGAGATTTCGTGTAATGAAATTACTTAAGCCATACCCAGATCCATTTAAGGAAAGTGTGGACATTGAGTCTGGTGAGTCCATTGTCGGGGAACTCCAGCCTGCCCTTTCGAATATCGCTGGATGCCTGAATAGTGTTGCGCAAATCATTGCTGCGCTCTGGACCCCACTCTGAGAAGCGGAAACCATGCTTGCGGATCTTGTAACCTAGGATCAAGATGATGAAGACTGGGATCTGCATCCATGTCAGCGGTGAGGCTGAGAAGACGGGGAGACAAATCGAGTCGGACGAAACTTACTCCGATGTACGACGCGAGGAATTGTCGCACGTTGAATGGCTCCTCAAGGAACGCACCAACTCCATTGAAAATGACGAGAATGATGCACGCTACCATTCCGTATGCGGCCTTCAGCCACTGTCCGTGGGATTTGTACGGATAGCGTGGGTGATTGCGATCGTACATGGCGGCCTGAGCTTCGGAAGCGTTTCCATACAGTTTGACATCTTCAAGCCTGCATAAAAAAATGGGAATTAGAATTTGATCGTAAATAATAACTGCAGGGTCAGGGGACTTTGGGGCTCGTACGTCTGGTAGAAGCACAGATAGGTTGCACAGATAACGATATAGACAATCAGACACGAGACGGTGCAGTTTGATGCTAGTTCGCTCAGTCGCTACAAGAAAGTCAGCAATCGTGCCATGAAGATGTGGAGACTGATCAGTAATAAGGTGCTCACCTGGCCAGGACTGCCTGTGCGACCCATATAGGAGATGAGCATGATTGCACCTGTTGCCAGGACTGCTCGTATCGGAACCCCATTTCGACATGCTCGTAATCTTCTTGTAATCCATTCTGGACCGGTCTGGTCTTGTAATGCGAGAGTGTGGAGAAGTCTTGACGCTACGTACAGAGAATTGATGGCGCATGTCATGGAACTAAAGACAAAGACCGCGTTGAAGAAATGCGCCAGTTGTGGGAGACCAGCTTCGACCACCGCAATGATGAAAACGGAATGTGATCCGACTGACTGGCCGCCACCGTTGATAAACGGATGATCCCGAGGAACGACAAAGGAAGCCGTGAGCATCGCCAGGCAGTATAAAGTGATGATTCGCAGGTTGATCTTTCGAGCTCCCATCTTCATACTCTCGGCATCAGCCAACGACCTACTCTCTGCGCCCGTAGCGGCGATGATATCCATTCCCACGTAAGAAAATATCACCGAAATTATACTTGTCCTATTTGCAATCTACTTGAGAATCGTGTAATTGCCGGTTGGAGATCGTACGTACCACATATTAAGAAATCTTCCAATCGTTCCCTTGATATCCCGCTGGAGCGTGCCACTCTCATCTTTGACTGCATAGATAGTGTTGAAGAACGAGTAGGGCTTATTCCAATCTTTTTGACGCAAAATTTTAGCGTGATGCAAATACGGCACTTAGTAGGGAAGAAAGCTCACATTTGGTAGAGAGTGCCTCAGTATAGTATGCATTTGCCCTTGCTGGTTTCCGCTTTTAGCATTGAGAATACACATTCAACAATGAGTACTCACGCTTCATCACATCCAGAATAAGCATTAATACAATAAGAAAGCTAATGAAGGCTATCTTAAAAGAACCAAAGATGTATTCGAGCTCTCCGAAAGCCTGTGGAAACCTCTCAGCAACAAAACTCGCAAGCTAGTCCGGGAAGCTTTTCTTACCCTGACTGGAAGCATGTTCACGACGATAACGATGATGAGGAACAGCGTTAGCCACACCGCCGGGTCGACATTTTCTCCAATCTTCCAATTTAAGTATGTCGTGCCATCGTCGTACCGGAACTTGACTGTGTTCGAGAGTGCGACCAACTCGTCTGCGGCGAGAACAGCGTAGGCAAACCAGTACATCCATCCGACTGCAAGACCGACACCACGATCCAGGAAACGTCGAGGAAATTCCATCACTGGGGCATTAACAGGCATCAACGCCGTCATTTCACCCAGACTGGAAATCACGGACGATATGACGGTGCCCATCAACACATAGCAGAGGACGGCACCACCAGGTCCTGCAGTAGCAAGGGCAACGCCAGATCCCAGAAAGAGTCCTATTTACAATCAGAACACATTTAAAATTTCGGGAAGACATGGATAATTTGGACTGTGTAAGTACCATTTCCGATTGTTCCCGAGAATGCAATCATCTGCAGTGAACCAATTAAAATGCCATTCCTAGAAGCCGGGCAAGATAGCTATTGCCTTACGTTGGTATGCCTTTCCTTCAGAACTCTCCTGGAGGCACGTGAGTCAGCTAATCGAAGAAGGGGTACTGCGATGGTTACTCACCACACATTGTCTCCTCGCGTTTCTCTCTTCTCCTCGACATTTGTCGGCTCATCGAGAGATGATCGCGCATATTCAATGTCCACGTCGAGCGATACTGGTGAGTAAGCCGTCTCCCGAAAGGTCTCGACGGCTTGAGGCGACAAAGCCTCTGGTTTCTCGTGATCTAGCATGATGAATGATACTGTCGAGTATCTCAAACTTTCTCAGTCGGTTCGAAACTCACTCCCTCCTATTATCGTCGCAATGATTCTGGATATCACGCGAAGGAGTGCGGCTGGGTCATCTTAACTGTTAGAACAGCCAAGAGATCTGCATCACGACACAGCCGTGATGTGTTATAGTCCAATGCGGTCTGCGTGAAGGATTTAGATGCCTGTCGACATAGCATGGTGTCATGGAATCCCACCAGCACAAAGTTCAGGCGAAAGCCCAGAGACCAGCCACTGGGCATTCGGGACACCCTGCTACTCACTGCTACATTGATTTTGGCTGTGGGTTCCAGGGTCTTGCGGGTACTGGTGCCGTGGCCACACGATTGGATGGCGGTACGGCAGCTGAGGGGCTCCCGACCAATGGGTAAATTAAGGTTGGGCGCTCATGGCGCAGGCGGATTCCGACCATACTGAGAGCGGTATCGAGCAATATCGCGGGCTCCTTCTGGCATGCAGACATCCTCCAGATGCAGCAGCCCAAACCAGGAAGTGCTCCTGACTGGCGGGAGCGGTCAGATAGGCATTTATCCTTCCATATCAAGAGTTCTCTAGACGGCTTGCTGGGTGACGATCCGATAACTTGCAGGTCCAAGCCTCCCTCAGAGGGATCCCTAGGGCTGGTGGCCGTCGATTCCCGACTTTCAGGCTCCTGGATAGTATCTGGAGCCTATCGTCCCCTGTCTCTTGGCTCCCCTGCCTCCACCGCACGAGTTGCCAATCCGGGGCTTTGCCCCATCTTCGTAAGGAGCCTCCAGATTGCGCCGACTTCCCAGGAGCTCAACCCCGCTCCCGCGTGCGAAGTGGGCGACACTGGGAGCAGGTGGCTGCCTCGAGCTTGCCCCTTTATCACCTGCCTGTACCGTATCGTACCGTACCAATGAGACTCCCAGCTGCAGCCGGCAGACGGCAGATGATGTTTTGTGCAGTCTCCTGCTTGCAATACGCTGTTGGATCCATGAAGGCTGCACGACAGGGTATGCTGTAGTGTGTTCTAATCTTGAGCCCCCCTCCATTCCAGCTATCAGCTCATGCCCTTTCGCTCTGTTGTACCAAAGACGATGGCGTCGCGATTAGATTGAAATAAGTTCTTTGATTGATCCTACATTTTCCTGCGAAAACCTCTAGCAGAAGCTGCTTCGGTCCAGTTCGCGGCGTCTCAAACTTCAAGTAATCCGGTGGGCGCGCGCCAGCAAAAGAGTTGCATCAGGAGCCATTCTATGCGGCGGGGTGCTTCAAGAGGAGTCCAGATCGCTGGGTTGCGATGGCAGCGACGGCTCCTTCGTCCATGCTCCAGCGCCTAGCGCATATCTTGCGACTGGTATCGCTGCGTAATGATATCGACAATATCATCTTAGAGCTGCTCGGCCAGTTCTCGCTGGAGAAGATATATGCGGAAGGAGACCGGGAGACGTACCAGACTTTGGTAGTGACGTTGCTGGCCCAGCTCAACGCCATCTTCACGATCCAGAGGCTGTCACTCCCGTCAGACCACTCGCAGCTTGGATGGTATCTCGGATTTCTGGCCAGCTGGGAAGTGACCCTACGCGCCGTTGAATTTGCACTTCAAGTGGTAGTGGAAGGTCGGGAGAGTTTGTGGGATGCACAACTGCTCAGGGAAAAGTATCTTGCCGAGTTGCTGCTCAATGCGCTCCGCTTCCTGACTCTTCATCCAAAGATCCCGTCCACCCTGCGTGCTAAGGATCGGCGAGATCGCTTTGCCCGCATTCACCGCTCTCTAGAACGAGTATTCGATGGTTACCCAGCTCCGGAGTCCTTTCGCCTTCTGGTGTGCAGGGAAATCACAGATGCGTTGCGAACCGAACCGAACGGTCACCCGCTGCCTCCTAGATTAAGGACGGAATTGCCTAATATTGCAACAGGATTGGTAAACTGATACACCCGACCGTCAAGTTTACCAACGTAGTGCTGACATCTAGAATGTAGTATCCGCTTCCCGAATGCCTTCAGTCTCATTATGTTTCTAGTATCGCCCCAGAGGAAGGGTTTCCAGCCGATTGGCTTGCACAATTCTACGCACTGTGGGATGTCTCCCACTTCGTGGTTGGCGCCTCTGTTCAGTACACTGCTAAAAAGGAGACTCGCGATATGCGACTACAAGTCACCTCTGCCAAAACTAGAAATGCAGTTCTGCAAGTCTTGGAATACATCCACATGCCTCAGCATCTGAACAAGATAGATCTGATTGGGACGTTCGCGGATATATTTCGAATTATCCTTCCAGATACCCTCAATATCGCGCGTCGCGATTCATCCGACTCAGACGACGAACATGAGAGTGATGCGCTGGATGCCCTCTGTGTGCGGTTGAGTGAGCGTCAGATAGTCAACCGTCTCAGTGACCACGAGATGATGTCGAGTATATCGTTAGTCACCAGAGAAATTGAATTGCTAGATGATCCCGCAGGCCAGTTCAGAGCGTCGAGGCCACGATTGTATGCGCTCAATTGTAAAAACTGCCACATAGTCGGAGAAAGTCAACTACGACGTTCAGATAACTACAGTCTTCTGGTGAGTCTACAACTAGAACAGAATTATCTTATATTTCGTGGACCGCGAAAGGTCACTTAACACTGGCCAAACATTGCTAACTCAACCCATTATGCTCAGCTGGATGATCCAGATGCATCAGAAATCGTTCTTTCAACCCCCTCGATATGTATTAAATGCGGAGATCGAGTGACGATCATGCGCGAACTATCAGTAGCCCGGCACACCTGGGAAAGACTAAAGCCACTGGAAACGAATTCCGATGCTACCAGTATGGAACGGCACCTGCAAACTCAATTCCAGCTGACTGCACCGAGAGCTGAGACTGGAATGGCCTTTCATCCAGGCTATAGTGGTGTACTTGAAGGCAGGCATAGATCGTTTGATGCGGAGCCATCGTCTGGCCCGTCTGTACGCCCCATCTATCCACTCTCCACAGAAAGGAGTCGCTCCATCAGTCAGACACTCTTATCACCAACCACACCTATATCGCGCGGAATAATGGAGATAACAGGAACTGACATGTCGCTCTCGGAGGGTTTTTCCTCAAGTGAAGGTATGGGGTATATCGATACACCAGCAACAACAGAGCCTCTAGAGAAAACATCCTCAGGTGTAGGCGATGTTTCTGTAGCCTCACCATCTGAGTCCATCCCAACTCAGATGAACCAGTCCCGCCGTCAATCCACTGCACCTGATGCTCCGCTAGCATCGCCACCCGAGTTCAGCCCCATACAAATGACTCAGTCACGGCTCCAATCACCTACAACAGTATCATTCAAATCCGAACCTTCCCTAAAGAGTCCGTCTGTTCAAATGTCTACACAGTCGGAGAAACGAACGTCTAGATGGAAATCGAAACTAACCTCATCGAAAAAAGATTCGTCCAAGACGTCAGGGGATTCCAGCTCTCTCTCTTCAGCCACTTTAGAAGCTCAGAAACTTGAAGAAGTCTCCTTAAAGAGTCTAATTAGCTCATCGAAATTTTCTATGCGTGGGAAGAATTCTAAAGCGATTAATGTCAGCTTATCTGGAAATTCAGCATACGCTCTCTTCTGGACGCAGTCGTGTATAAATGTATGGGATGTAGGGATGTCACCTCCTATATTAGGAAGGTCTATTTCAACCGAGAGTAGCTGTGTGTTAGCTGCAGTCACAAAGATGCATCTAGCCTATATAATTGGGACAAGGGACCAGAAACTCACGGTACGTTCGTCCTGCATTCTAAAACATGACTCCGACTGACAAAATCTTCAGCTCCGGATTGTGAATCTTATCGAAGCGGCGGCGCCAGTAGTGGAGTATAAGATGGCATCTTCGTTGTGGTGCCATTGCATTAGCATCTGCTCAACCGAAAACTACGTAGCGGTAGGTTTTGATAATGCAACTGTCAGGCTGTTTAAGACTGTCAGGCAAGAGGAACCACAAGAAGATCGCCTACATGGCCGCATTCACAGGGATTGTAGGCAATGTCCACCTATCGAGACGTTGGCCTTTTCAAATGATGGATCAGTTCTGCTTGCTAGCACTAGAAGCGGGAAAAACGGAATAATCCAAGTTTACTCATGGCGATGGCCTTTCGAGGAATTAACCGAGCTACTAGCTTGCAGATACCAAGTCCCATTGCATGAATCAGAGGATAACGGAGTCTCATCTGCTCTCTTCCGTTCAGGCATGGCAGGCGAGGACAATCTGGTGTGCGTCACTACCTGGACTCAATCGGGAGTCCCAGTCCTCATTCAGCCGCAGGAAGGCCACCGGACCGAGATTAAGACGCAAACTAGCAGCCACCAAGGAAAACTGGGTAACCGCATCCAGTGCGCGGCATTTTCGCCTAGCGGGAAAGAACTGGCACTGGTGAATGACAGAGGTCACCTATACTTTGTCCTAAATCTCAATTCAAACCCACTGGAAGTGAAGAGGATTGCAACCTCTAAAGAACTCACGGCGAAATCTGACGCATTCGCCATGACGTTTATGACCCTCCCGGATGAGGAAGCGATTGTTATGGCGTGGTCTGAGCCTTCCAAATCCCTAGGATATGTGAAAAAAATACCAGTAAAATTTAGTGTAAGTATAAGCTATGTGATCCGTATCTTTCTTCGAGTCTAACATCTTCATAGCCTGTCGAACCGGCAGTCCATTCAACGCCGGCGGCAAGCCCAATGTATGAGTTGCCAAGCGAACCCAAGGATATAAACGCTCCTGTCGAGCTGCAAGTGAATGAAGTGAAATTATTACCGCCTCCACTGAAGTTAGGCAAAGGAAAAGAAAAGGCTTATTAGCTGAGTTCTTCCTTGAGGGTTCATCGGAAACCAGAGGACCCATTGTATGAATTTCGTCTTTATTGAAGTAGGAGACTGGACTTGTGCATTTAGGTAGAATGGAACAGGTTACGAAAGCGAGGCATTGTGCTGGAGTTGAAAATAGAGTTCAGGGTTAGCATTAGGATGTAGACCCTTTAGTTCATAGGATACCCCAGAAATCATGTTCGACGAGTAGATTTACAGATGAACATAATGACTTAGCAACTAGAGATCAGGATATGCAGTGTCTATCTCAGTTAATATGCAGCCTATTTCTGATATAATTAATCTGTGACATTGCCATAATTCTTGACGTCCGAAGAACTTCGTGAGCTAGGGTTTGTCAGTCTTGGCGTGGCTCGACTTGCAATAAATTTCCAAAACTCCAACACCACGATCAGCAGCGCTAGCTACTTGCAATACTGTTTAATCTGCCATCCTAACCCTAGAGTGCTATCTGCTATTGTCATCCGTTACCTTGTCCTTGTCAGAGTAGTACCTGGGAGGAAACAAACTCTCCCAGCAAATCGGGTTGAGAGGTCTTTGATTTGCACGTGGCGTGGCAGCTGAGCCACTTAGAGATGCGGCACTGTCTCACCTTGCCTAAGCACGCTGGACCCCTGCTGATGATACCTCAAAACGGCGGTCAAACCCGCTCCACATCAATTTTCTGCTCAAGCTTTCAACACCGCGAAGACCAATCTGTTGTCGTCCGGGCAAGCCGCTTACGGTCACATTCTCAAAGCGTATTAGACTCTGCCTCACTTTTACCCATGAGTCGCAAGAAGTCGCTCCTCATCGGCATCAACTACACCGGCAGCCAGCACGAGCTCCGGGGATGCCACCGCGACGTCGAGAACGTCGCGGAGTTTCTCAGCTACCAAGGATATCCAGATGATCCACACAGTCAAGTAATTCTCCGCGATGACCGGGGCGGTCCATATTATCCCTCTGCACACAACGTTCTTGTAAGCTTCCCTTTTGTCCCGTTCAGGCTGTACACGTATTCACTCGGCCTGAGGCTGCCATTGATTGGCTTGTGAGTGAGCCCGGCACGACCAATTTCTTCCATTACTCGGGCCATGGAGGTCAGGTCCGGGATCCCACGGGGAACCATCCCTCTGGAATACTGGATACCATCTGCCCTGTAGACTTCGAACAGGCAGGCCAGCTCGACACCGATATTTTGCACGAGCATCTCGTGTCCCGGCTTCCTCCTAACAGCACCCTATTCTGTATTCTAGACTGCTGTCATTCTGGATCCGCCTTGGGCCTTCCCTATGTCTATCGCAGCGATGATGATGGGAATATCAGCCTCCTGGATAACATAAAGACCGGTATGCATCTGCTACACGAAGCTAACGACCTCTTCTCCCGAGGCTTCAGCTTCGACAAGATGGCAGAAGCCCAGGATCTCTATGCCGGAGCAACGTCTTTCTTCCGTGGTTTCCAGCACATGGGCGAATCTCAAGCTCCCGGGTTTGACCAGGATGAGAACTTCGAGGGCTATTCACGAGAGCACAAGATGGTCACCATGTTCTCAGGGTGTAGAGATGACCAGACTAGTGCAGATGCCTCGATTGGTGGTACCAGCGAAGGGGCCATGTCTTGGGCTTTCTTACAGATCATGAGGTACAACCCAAATGTGTCGTATCTTGATGTAAGAAAGAGCACCATCTCCATCATGCGGACATTACTAACTTCTTCCCAGGCACTTGCTCAGACCCGTACTGCTTTAAGACAATCTAACTATACGCAAGTGCCTCAGCTCTCTGTCGGCCAAGAAATTGACCTTAATCAGCCGTTGATTCTTTAACGAAGCTTAGCTGTTATACCGCAATAGCTTCAAATGCATCGTGGGTGCAGCGCATGGGATTATGTGTACAAGAGATCTTCACGACTTCATGACACGTAATGTAGTAGCCCGCAAACTTAATAGATTTTGCTTCAACTGCAACGTAAGAATGGTGTGCTTTGCTATATGATATTGTGATTGCCCCTAATGTGCAAGATGCCAACTCGTTAGAGCGGTAACGCTTATACTGCCAATGCCGCTCTATTCAACCTGAAACAAAGTTTTGCCCTTGGCTATAATGTACAAGTTCTTTATGTGGCTGAGCTATGAGCTTTGAACCCTACTACTGTAATGTGCTGAGAAAATTCTGTCTATTGTTCAAAGGATAATATCGTACGCAATGACATGTGTTTAGCAGAAATCTCAGGATGTGGATTCTTCCTTGATGACCTGATGTATTGATTTAACCTCTAGAGAGCGCGCATTTAGTGTTAAAGTACAAATATTAAAACAAACCAAGGAAATCTGAATATAAATTCAATTCTCTCATCTTTTCAACAAAAGTTATCTCATACATCACGTCGACACTACCCATAATACATTTTCCCATACTCAATTGTGGCATCCCATGATCTGTTTCCTTTGTGCACGCATGCTGGAGAAACAAGTTACATAAACTGAGGGATATAACAGCTGTAAGCCATTCTTCACTCTGGCTGGGTTCCTTTGTCAATTCACCGTCCTTGACAAGTTATTGAGTCCTGTAGAGATCCTCAGCCTCTTATGAGGTGCCAAAGCAAAGTCACAATTTTTGAAAGTCAATACCTGGACTACTGCATTAGAGCCATGATAGAGCCATTCCAGGCATGGGACTCCAGTTTTCGCATGTTTTAATACTTGGATGGCATACTAATTAGAAACCTCTCGACCTGGGCTCTGGTGGCAGTAATGCTCGGGCTGGATCAATTAGCATATCCGACGACGCCCAAAAATGTCATGGTGCATTTATGAATTCCATTGCTAATAATGTTTTTCCAGTTGCTATAATATAGAGGGATATGCTATACATAGGTTGGAGAATGCAAGCACACTAATATATTTAGATCACAATGCGGGCAATCTATATAGACCAAGCAATTTTTTCGTTGATTATTCTTTTGGGCCGATTCAATCAAGGCTTATATGCCTGGGGATCAAAAATGATGGATGGCCACACTGGTGAGAATACTGTAGAGGTGGCATCCCCGGTGGTCGACTGATCAGTGTCTTCAACGTAGGTGGAACCAGTGTCTGACAACTGTGATGACGACAACTGGAAAATGGTAACGCTTTCTTGTGATGGCATGGTTGTAGAAAGAAAAAGTGTATCGAGTCAGAATATTGATACATGTAAGCTCAAATAATATTAACTCGTTCCATAAAAGTCCAGTACTTATGGCGCTCAGTGAAATTACTAGCCAGATAAGTGGAAAAAGAATATAAATTTCGCATGGAACTCTCTCAGTTCAGATATGGGAGGAAATGCGGTTGCCTTGCCATCAAAATAATGCAGCGGAACTTCCTGGATTAATTGCGTCTGAAATATTTCAGGATGGATTTTTTGAGTTTTTATAACTTGACTTGTTTGGTTCGGGTGATGGACTATACAGCCCAACTGCAGAGCACCTGCAGAGGGTCAATACAAACCCCATATTTAGGGGGCGAATCCTAATGACGAGAGTGACAGTGTCGAAGAAGTTTATCCCTCATGGATTCCGGATATTCCATGGACCAAACTCGTGCATTGTCACCAACGGACGGGACAGGTATTCGAGGCAGTGCTTCCGTTCTCAGCAAACTCAAAGAAGATTTGCCTACCTTGGCCATGATGGCATGTGTGATACCTTTGAGTTGATGATAGTTGGCGGCAACTCCTGTGGTATTTATTGTCACGCAGACAGCGTCAGCAGACTGCTCTGTCGTTTTAATGAGATTCCTAGTGGTGTTTTTGGACATCTGGGCATCCTCGTTTTCTAACTCCCCAAGTTCAGTACACTTCAAAGGTTGCTCAGCAAGGATGTCCATCTGTCATCCCTATTCTGCTCTGGAATCCGGCAGCTCTTAGTGCTCGTGCTCAGTCCAATCTCCTTTAAGCTTCCAGGATGAACTCCGGGTCACCATAGGATCTCTTTCTCCATTTAATGTTTCCACAAACTCAACAAGGGATTGACTGTTCTGGATTGAGTCTTGAACCTCTTGAGGATTTCATCTCGACAGCACCAGTACAAATGCCTGGATGTCGTTTAATTTAGGACAGAGTGAGAAGGATATTTATACCTGAGCACGGTGCTAGATGGTCAAGTAATTGAATATTGTGCTGATAGTATGACCTGACAACAGAATAGAGTATTCACTAATCGCCAAGGACCCTTCTTTTCCTTCACTGGATCTGATTTTTATTCGGCATTTTCAAAATTGGAGTGAAAATACAGAAGCATTGCAGTCATTTTAAAACCAACCCCGGTACAGACCGGAATTGAATAGGCAATTGGAAATTAAATCTTCAATTTAATTTCCAAGACTGATCTCCAGGCAGCATTTTTAGATACTCTGCTTTGGTGTGGATGGCAAGCAGAGAATGAAAGAGGTCGCACCTTTTTGAATAAATCAAACTGACATAGAAAGAATATGGTTGTGTTGAATTTGTGTATGTGTTTGGACTTCTTCAGTCTAGTATAGAATAATTGGACAGCACAGATATAAATCGCCAGGAAGATTGAATCTCTTAAGTACTCACAATGTGCAGCATGATTCTCATAATCAGAAGATCAACCGCAAGATTCTAAATGAAGAGAATTTCATTCCACCAAGTCCATTACATGCAATCCACCGAGTTCCAAGTAATTTGAAAGCTTCCAGGTGCATATGATTCATCCAGTCATGGAGTGAGAGTTGACAGCAAAATATCACCCGACAATGATCGCGAGAGAAAGCATAGCCTATAGTCTGGCAACAAAATTTCATGAAGATTCAGAGCAGGATATTTCCTAGTCGTCTAACTTTTCATGCTTTCTGGAACTACGTAGCCTGAGTTCGTCGATTGTTGCCCTCATAATCACAAAAACCTTGTTTGTCTTGCTTGATATATCCTCGCTCTCTTCTTTCACTTGAACAACTTCCCGTTTTTGACCTGACCGTAGTTGAAGGAGAAAAGCAGCAATGTAGAAGTGACAATTGACGGATATGTAGAGGTATAAATATGAAAAATAAAGGGAAAAGGCGAGATAGTCCTCTCCGTGAATAGGAGGCTCTCGCGATGTATCGATTTATCAACTGCTGGAGAGATCGGGACCTACCGTGCCTTCAAACTACCTATCGAGCTGCGCTGTAAGGAATATGCCTTTCAAACAAAGGAGAAAACGAGAGTACGTATAGATCATCCAGATCTACTAGCTCCCGGCACAAGCGGCGGGTATTAATAATAATGCACTATCAAGGCCATAAAAAAATGGAAATATGTATATATTTGCGTGATATTCCAGGACGACGTAGCGGTGAAGTCTTCTTGTCGCAAACCAAGCAGATTCTGGATGTCATCTCACCATTCGCAAGGGTGAACTCGACAAATTCGGATTTGGATGTCCGAAGCACAAGAGATGGAACACATCCCAACTTGGCTCGTGATGCGAGCTTTCGCGCGTCCCGAGATTCTCGGAAAAAACTTTGAAGCTCAGATAACAGAAAAAGAAGACTTTGCTTGTGAAGAGAAATGAACTGTACGAAAAGGGAATAGATATGGTGGTGTGAGAGGCAGATATTTTGCCATGCCGAGGATGATTGAGGAAGTTAAGGGACCCTGCGCAGGACAAGGGTGTGTGCACCAACAACCAATGCCCGCTGTCAGGCCCGGACTAGCTGGTAATTAATTAGCCCAGCACACACGCTTGTAGACGAGGCCTTTGATAATAAGATGAGATGAAACAGAGCGAGCGGCGGTGACCAGGGCTTTGAGCACGACAGAACGCGCAGCATCGCAGCATCCCCTCCGAATCTCGGCGGTTGTTGGTCCCCTGTTGTTTGGTGGCCGTCGACTTACAGTTTTGTTAGCCACCGCAGACGCGGTGGATCGTCGCCTAGCTCGAGAAAATATTAATACCCCCGATGGCGCTTTCACATGCTCAGCCCTGGCGTAATTACTGTCCTGCCACCGAAATTAATTAAACCCAATTCATCACAGCAGCAGATCGATCAATATCTGCTGGTGACGGCGAACAAGAAGTGCATTGATTGAGCACCGCCTTCGACGTCAAGTCGGTGCAGGTCGCAGACCAGAGGCAGACCACACCCAGCGCCCGGGTCAAAAGAGGAAGGAGAGCAGAGGCGCCACAGATGCAACAACCCAGAGCCAAGAGCGCAGAGAGCAGATCATCGTGGGTGGTGGAAGAAAAGGGGAGGGGGGAAGGGAAGGAAGGGTCCAAGATATACATTGATGTTTGTACCTTTTCTTGTTGAGCGCGCGGCGTCGTCATGCTGCTGCGGGATGGGGCTGCTGGAACGGTTCCCCGTCTCAGATGCATGACATTAGACCTTCGTTATTGGGTGCGATGGGCATTCTGCCATGCACATTCATCCTCCAGCGGCGTGGGATGACAGCTGCAGGCATTGGCTGTGTGGCCTCGTACGAAAAACGGTTGAGGATGGAGGTTGCGCATTGGACCTGACGGGTGATAAGGTTTAGCTCTGGACGCGATGATCTTCTATCTGACGCAGCGCGTTCACATGTCAGAGGCCCCCCAATTTTGCCTTCCTTACGCCTCTGTGCTGGGGCCCCTGCAGCGTCGTGGCAGCACCAGTGCGCTGTGGCTGGTGCGGATCCCGGGAGGTGGGGCGGTGGTGGCTCGCCCAGCGCCAGACTGAAGCTCTAGACCTTCTTCTCTTTCCTCTGGCAACGCCGTATCAGGAAGGGGACCTTCGAGCTGGACGCCCGAACCCGAGCGTACCCGTCTAGATCTGCTATAACTGCGTTGGCTGGGGTCATCGTCCGGCCGTGAATGGATGGTACACAAGAGAATTTAAGTGCTGAGGCTGTTTGGGACGAACCGTTCTGACATTATCTGGTGGAGTCATCCGGGGCAGAATGAGCTCATCGCCTGGCTGGTGGGCGACGCCAGCTGAACACCGAAGAACACGCCAAGCAAGGGCCGTGGAACACCGAGTTGAAGGATAAGGTCTTCTTCTAGCGAGACAATTGAAAGCTGGACAGCGAGCGCGGTACGATAAGGGAGTCTGGAGGCCAATTGAGAGAGGAAGTGCTCGCGTAGAGGATTGTGTGCAGTTCTGTACCGCCAGGAGTGAGGGGTAGCTCCAGCTCCTCCCTCCTCCACTCTCTCTCCGCGGCCTGCGCATGAGAGGATAAGGATGAAATGAGATGCATCGGCAAATGAGCTATTAGTCAACACCTCGAGACTCGTCCACCTCCCGTGCATGAATTGCATTGCTTCTCCGCACTTCCCCGACTCCCCCATTGTCCCGTGCCGTGTCTCCCATCTGGTGGGTATGTGAGCAAACGGCCTCACGCAACAGCGAAGTCAAGAGGAAGCAGCGTGGTATTATTCGCTCTGTAACCAGACCAACCCCCCCCCCACTGGCTCTACGAAGGGTAAACGAGCCGTTATCCGGCTGGACAGGCGTTGTGAGGGTGTGGGTGGGTG
>JMRO03000076.1:0-218233 GCA_000743665.3 Scytalidium sp. 3C | reverse complement strand
GGGCAGGGTGGGCAGTGCAGCTCACTCAATTTCAATTTTCGCCTTTACAGTTTCTATTGTCCGTCCTGGTGCTACCAGAAGTATGCGACAACCCCCGTGGAGGATGAGGACGACATAGGTAGCGCATCCACGCATTTGTCGAGTCGAGAGGGCTGTTTGTATTTCCCGGCATGGTGGCGTGCGAAATGCGCACAATATTGGGGAGAACTATATCGATTTATGAAGCTGTAAGGATGCAATAAATGAGCCCGAAAGTAAATTGGAGTGATGGCTAACTAGACTAGGTATTGACCGGCTTTACCTTGGGCCGAGGCTCTTCAACTATTAGCTCCCTGAGCTAAGACACGGCTATTTATTAGAGGTCAAAAGGTGGATTTATCGTATTGCAGTACGAAATATTTCGATTGGTGGGAGCCATCCTCGATTCATGCACGACCCACCTCCGACCACGCTACGCAAGGATTACGCCCCTGTCTGTTAGACGGTGATTATCACCTGTGATGGATTCCGAAAAGATATGTATGAGCTAAAAGTAATGATGTATGACACCTGGAGTGGCAATATACCCTGCCGGAGAGTTACTCATCCTCTGCTGATTTGCAGCGAAGCTTGCCCACGCCACCTTCAAGCGAGATCACTGCTACCGAAGTATTGAGAAGCTGTTATTGGAGACTGATAATCTGTATTTATTAACCAATATGCTTCTAAATTAGTATTTAGATAATAGTAAGATGATAAATTCTGATATAAATGAAGTGATACACTATTGATGGCGTTGATGGAAACTATCTGACTCCGCTCAATGTCCGACATGCAGCCAACACTGGCGGTATT
This sequence comes from Scytalidium sp. 3C, assembly GCA_000743665.3. Taxonomy (NCBI): domain Eukaryota; kingdom Fungi; phylum Ascomycota; class Leotiomycetes; genus Scytalidium; species Scytalidium sp. 3C. The sequence continues at coordinate 217,399 of JMRO03000076.1, read as the reverse complement.
GTGCAAAGGTCTTCGAACAACTGTCGGGCACGTACTTTCGTACGTAACCGCTCGAGGTCTAACTGCTGTCCCTTGCTGCTGGTCATTTATTAGATGGCGTTGTTCTCACCAGGGCTAAAAGGGCCTGTGCCATCCTCCATGCGCCGGTTTCTTCTGGGACCTTTGGCTCCGCACATCTATCTGCTCTCATAATGAGCGGCAGGCATTTGCATGGTTTCAACGACGGGTTGGTATCCTTGTACATTGACAGGCTGGGACTGGCGGGCCTTTACCTCCTTTTCCTGCTGAATAAGCGCACAGCAGAGACACCAGTATGAAGCACAGCAGTCGCCCATGCTGCTGCCTTCAATGCCAAACTTTTCGCGAATTTCACCCCGTTTCATCGTATTGAGGCTGTTGTGAATTAGTGACATAGTTTAGTTACACACAGACAAGAGGTGAATATCGACCTACATCCAAGCGCTCCAAGTAAAGGTCTGGATACCACAGAAAAGCATACAGTCGGTATTAACACTTTCGGGGGTAGCGCTGGGGTTGTTCAAGCGGTCAGAGGTTCGTCCATAAACTGGCGTTCAATGTCAGCGAGGTTCGTTGGTTGTATAGGAGTTGTGTCGTCGGTTGAGCTTACGGATGCAAGGTATGAATGTGCTCAGAAGACAGGAATCGCATGGTGAACAGCTCATGAGACTGTTCTCCCATTCTGGACTCCCTCGGGATGCCATTATTCGAAGCTTGAGAGACTGTATAGTGAAGTAAAGGCAGTATAATTTGGTGACTTGACTATCTGTTGAGGGACCGGAGACGGGCCACCTGGCAGGAACCTGGTTAGAAGACTCGGAAAAGGAGGCGGGAAAAGGAAAGATTGAGCGTAGCGAGTGGAAGATGAAATGCTGAACTGCAGTGACTGTTTATGAATAACGAATTTGAGTGCAGGTTCTATCCAACTTAAGTGTTCTGAGGACTGTCGTTCAGGACTTATTTAATTCCGACCATATCTTGGGAGGGTGCCCCAAGCAATACGGATCGTCTGACAACACCAATTAAATTAGATCTGCCATCCGATGCTGGTCAACATGAGACGCTAGTTAACCATACCGACGGAACATGGTGAGTTAATCCCTCAAGAAATTCGGCCTTCGATCTGCAAAAGGTATGACCGGGCCCAGTTGGTGTTCTATAGAGTCCGCTGCCAATTTAGCATAGCCAGGAAAATTGCAGGCCTCGGAGACTGGTTAGGTTTAGCTAGCCCCACAAATTTAGGTCCACAGCGCCCGTGTCCACGGCATGTTCACAATGTGTTTAGTCATAATTATCGTATCAAATACGCCAGTTGACGCTGGCCACAGATCACACCGAGAAACTGCCTTTGCCGTATCTGTAGCTGTGCATTAACTTCCTCCAGGGATAGCTGAGTGTTCAGCTGCTGCCCTTCAACAATGATTATCTGTGTAACATGCACCTTAACAGCATCACCAAGGCTGGGCCCATGCTATGTTTTCTTGGACACGTTAACCGTTGCACTAAGGAGCTTCTCATCAGGTCTCATTATTCTGGGGGGTCTTCACGCGAACACGATATGACCAGTTTGATTAGATGACAGGATTTGATTTTGACTCGTACATGACAAGGAGGATGCAATCAGCTTGATAGTGACATCTGGTTCAATTGTTGCAACTTGTCCTGCTCGAAAAGGAATAAGACCAGCTGAAGTGATAACGTTGGTGCATGGTTCGACGGGACGGAATTTATGAGACTGAGAATGACGTAAACCTTTTAATTGAAGGTTACAATCAATCCACAAAGGTTTTGAAGCTTTTATTAATACGTTTACGTATTGTTGACTTCACTGGAAAAGTGAAAGGCTTTCCTCAGGCTTCTAAGAAAGTGTTTGCGAGTGCATGAAAGCATCACAGGAGAACATGTAAGGGCCTAAAAATGACGATTTGCCACAATCTGTTATCAAATATTTTACTGAAAAATTTGGAGAGGTACTTAATCAAAGCTGTTTACTTAAGGATAATCCCTACGATGATATTAGAACGTGCTTATTTGAGAAGAGTGCCCACATATATGGTGGTGGGTCTACCCGGGCAGGTAAAGCCTACAGTATCATCGATGGTGGCTGTCTTTGGTGCCACTCTGACGTATTAGTTGACTCCAGCATCTAAACTAGGTTAGACGAATGCATCGTATTTGATATGGTTTCAAAAAAGTACAATTGCAACCCCCATATCCTTCCTAGGGAACAAGTAAACGTTACCATGAGAAGGATAACTAAAGTAAAAGTAAAAGGTGTCATTCCCTTTGCTGTTACCAACTAGCTGTCGATCCTGGAGCCTGTCTATGTAGAAACTGACACTTATATAAGATAACCTCTCTCACAGATTTAAACTATCATTTTTTGTTCCATTTTGTCTTCTCATTTGCCGATTCCGTATGTGTCATCGCCTTACCGGAATCATGTCTCAAAATATCCGATCCCATCACTACTGGGAGCAGTGTTCCTTTCATTGCAGGCCAACCTCGTTACTGATTACAACTGACATCCCCGACGGGTGGAGGTATTCTCAACCCTCAGTCGATGTCCGAAATGCATCTTTTTGCAATATTACAGTGTCATGCACGCATCCAGGTCAAAACGTTGGTAAATGTAGAAACCTGGTTGCTTGTAGAGAATTGGAATTGCCGATTACAGGAAGTAGGCGGATGTGGTTGGGTAGCAGGCCGTTTTGTCCTGACGTACGCAGGGATGGCTGGTGCAGTGGGCGACGGATATGCCACGGTGACTACAGATGCTTGACTAGGTGACAGTTTTTCATATCAGCCTTGGGCTCTTCAAAGCCCCGGAAACTTGAATCTGTACAATCTACAAAACCTTGGCCTTGTCTCTTTGAAGATGAGGTAAGTAGATCTGCCTCTTGCTTTCTGGGCGCAGACCATGGAACTCTAATCTGTGCTGACATCAAATGTCGAGTTTAGGCGGTTATCTCCAAGAGTTTGGTGGAAAACCTTTATAGTGAACATCCGCTCTACTCATACTGGAAGTGGCTGTTCCCAAGGCGGACGTCAAGGTGCTACGGTTGCACAACAATATCCGACTGCATACAATAGCATAATCGCGGCAGCACCAGCGTTAGACTGGGCTGGCTTATTGATATCTTCCGTCTGGCCAGTTTTCTTTATGGACTCTACAGCGCAGTATCCTAACCGGTGTGAGCTAGCACGGTTGACTTCCATTGCAGTATCCGCCTGCGATAGTTTGGATGGGGTCACAGATTGCTGCTGCTGAAGCATGTCGACAAAGCTTCAATGCATCCGATTATGTTGGTGTCGCCTTGAACTGCTCCAATACCGGTCGGGAAATGAAAATTTAGCACAGCAACTGTCGTGGTTGCCAACGCTCTGTGGACCGGGCCTAGAGATACCGACGGTCGGTTTCTTTGGCACGGCTTTGAAATAGGGTCTGACTTGGCAAGTTTTGCTCCGACCAACTGCACCAACGATGGCAGTTGTACTACCACCAGGTTTGATAGCATTACTGGGATCTGACTACTTCGTGACCAAAGATCCCAATGCGAAACAACACGCATGATGACTTTGACTCTATGTATCGGTCACTCAAACAAGTGTTTGCTTCCTTCATGACATCCAACGAACCCGATATCGCGGACTTTTGGGACACGGGCAGTAAGATAATCACATATCATGGCCTTGTAAGTAGCGTCCTACTCCAACAAAACTCCCGACGGATCGTACTCACCTACCTAAGGCTGACTCGTCTATCCCTCCGAACAACTCGCTGGCGTATTACAAGCAAGTGTCAATTACTGTCGAGATTTACCGATACCACCGCGTTCCTCGAATTGAGCACTGCTTTGGTGGTCAAGGTCAACCTGATAATCTCTTCAACCAGCTGACACAGTGGGTGGAAAATGGGACAGGTCCTGTGGAAAGTCCGGTGATGATTACTCTTTCAAATGGTACAGATAAGAGCGAGATTCTGTGTCCGTATCCAAAAATGGCCAACTTCAACACGATAAGCGTGAACTCGACAACCAGCAACTTGATAATCACTAGGGATTGTTGGCTGTGCACTTAGGATTTCAACCAAGGGAGATGATCAAATACATCAAGCTGGAAGATTTCCTTGATACACTACACCCGGTATTTGCCTACTAGTCTATTACTGCTGAACCACATCTACACTACCGTAGCCCCTAGTGTGTGAGTTCGATTATATTCCCTGGAACTACGCAAGTACAACACAAGGGCCGAATAATAATCTGACGCTCATAGTAAGATGCGGTAGTAGCCTTAAACGTTGCGCCCTAAAACGCTATTTTCCAGGAACGGAACTATCCAAGAAAGCTAAAGTGTCTCCATAATGCAGGGCGAAAGGAGTACTAGAATCTAAGTTACTAAATAGTATCCCAATATCGTGAGAATTATAAGCTCAAGAATTTTGCAGCTAGTCCTAACTTGACCTCTATCTGTGCAACATACACGTATCTAATAGGGCATATTGGCGATCTATTTAATTACTTTGATGTTTAACAGGATGAGTCTCATAGGGTGCTCTTAGAGCTTACTCTCTGCCCATCTCGGCGCTCTCTTCTCGACAAAAGCTAAAAGACCCTCTTTCGCATTATCACTCTTCTCCAGTTCCTTAAACTCTTTGCTGAGCCATGAGTCAGTAGCCTTCTCGACATCCGCAATTTCCCATGCCCGTCTTAGGCCAGCTCTCGCGCAAATGATTCCATCAGGGCTATTGGCTACAATGAGTTCTGCGTAATGCACCGCCTCTTCCACGACGCTATCTGAGGGAACGACTTTGTTAACGAGGCCCCAATTGTGCATCTCTTCTGCTGAAACCTGCCGACCTGTCAGAACTATCTCGCATGCAACCTGCATGCCAACGTTATGGACCAGCCTCGACAGAACCCCCCCATTTGGTGCCAATCCACGTTTTACTTCTGGCAGACCAAACACGGCTGTTTTTGCAGCGATCACCAGATCACAGTTGACAGCAAATTCAAATCCACCGCCGAATGACAGCCCGTTAACTGCTGCGATAACGGGCTTTTTGCCAAGACGGCGCGAGAGGGAGACAACACCCTCAAGGCTGCTAAACGGCTCATCGCTCTCTCCCACGAGAGTCCGACGCCAATGTTTTAAGTCGGCACCAGCGCAAAAGGCGCGGCCGGTGCCGGTGAGAACCGCAACCAGAAGTGTGGGCTCAGTGTCGAGCCAGCGAAAAACAGCGTCCATTTCTCGTAGGCCAGCGATAGAGAGCGTATTAAGGGCTGATGGGCGGTCCATGCGAACTAAAAGAATCCCTGGCTTTGGTAAAGAGAGATTCAAGAAGCTCGGCGTAGGAGGCGGCTGTGTCTTGGTAGGAAACGCCGTGACCATGTTGCAGTCGCTGCTTATGCTGTAGGGTTGAAGAATTCGGTTTTACAAGGTTTCTAATATTATGTATACATTTTCTCCTAACTCCCTGACCTTATTGAATTATTTTATATCAAATTAGCCTCGGTTAGTACAACCAATTTGCGATGTAAGTTCAGACACACTGGAGCTCACTGAACCATGTTGATTGAGTATGTCTATCCTCGGTTAAAAGTAGGTTACCCGGAACACAGTGTTTAGCGCCGAAAACAAAACCCCTAACAGATCGACTGAATAGACTGTGAGTATTGTTGTTGAAAGAATATAGGGAGCAAATGAGAGCAAAGTACTGCGTCAGATTTGTATATGTCCCATTGTCCACTGTAACTGTAGTGTCAGACACAAAGCAGAAGAACATCAATACAAACAAGCAAGCCGGTACTCAGATCGAAGGAAAGTGAAATCAGCTAAGCATGGTATTACGGTGCAAAGTCATATTTTGATGACAAATGGTTGGTTTCCAAGTAAGCTCTAGGAGATGGTTGTAAGTTGTCCTGTGTCTATAATGCGTAAATACTTTAGGCTATTCTTTACTGCTTCTTTTCCTTTCTTCTCTTTTCTCGATTTTTACCTGATGGTGTGGTATGGTTGACTGTCATGTAAGAATAGGATGTACTATTGTGATCGAACAAAGACGGTGCTCCCTAATGTATACAAAGTTTCAGCTTCTAGCATCCTTTACACGGGGCCATTCCTTGGTCTCTTCCCCCTTGTCTCTTTCCCTTTCCTCTTCGTCAATTTTTTTCCTGCGTGCAGTTACCTCCAGATCTATTCATTTATGCCGCGTACTACATCGTCCAGCCACTAAATGCTTGCACAGTATAGATTGTTCGATTCACTCAAACCAAAACTGATACGTATTGGCCATCATACGCTTCTCCAGCTAGTTGCTGTTTCAACACTCCCCGTATACGCCACGCGGGACTGATTCTGTGCGTGCAAATAGGATCTTTCGCTTCCGATTGGTTCACGGCACGGGAGGTCCCCAGCCGAAAGCTAGTACTTGTATTATTCACCGCCCAACCGGACACTCCCTGCTATTAGAATGCCTGAATTTATGCCTTAAATATGTAAGTGTCCAGTTGGTGGTGAACACTGCTAACTTTAGGTCTTTGTAATTCCGGCCCAGGAAAACTCGGAAACTCATATATTTGATCTCTATTATATATTCTAGGATTTATGTAGATCAACAGTATAATTAGAAATGTTGAATTTTTATAGTTAGTAACAAATAATACTTTGGAATTTTTCATATGTTTCTTGGAATTCAGCTAGAAAGCCGTCTGTTCACGGATATTCAACATAGAGAAGTAGAAACTGGAGTTTTCAGTTGCAAGTAATTAAAAGGAGCTCTCTTTTCCACTCAAACTGACCTAGTGCGGTCATTTGTCGATAGCGATTTATAGGTGCCTTGGCCGTGCCAGAGACGAACGTTAAGTGGTTGCTCCCAGACCAGAACACATCGCACGTGACTCCGGATAGAACCGAAACACCTCGAACGCAAGCGCATAGAAGGATCTCGAATACAATTGGGCCAGTAAGCTGCACTGCGTTGCTATGTTGGTAGCTTAATTGACTTAATATGACTGGTCTCCGTTGATTGTGCTCCTGAACCAATAGCTGACAAGGTCAGGGGGGTGCTGGATTTGCGGAGTCGAAAGATAGTTAATTGGCTTCTATCCGAAGAGTGAGAGCACCATGCTGTGGCAGATAGCCGGTTAATAGCATACAGAAAAAGAATTGAACATATAGAATTAAGGAATTATGGATGGAACATATATGTGGTACAGTGAACAATAGAAATTGAATATGAAAACTTCCTGGTGGAGCTAACGCAATTCGGAATAGCTTTTGACCAACGACCTCCGAGTTTATCACCGATCATTTTTCTGTCTCAACGGCCGTGTTTCTGCAAGGCACTCCTGGCTATTTCAATTGCTGGTCTTGAGAAGCTCGTGTAAGTTGTTGACTTTACCCCTGAGAAGGGCACCGCCGTGGAGACCAGAGCTCCGAAAGCTTACTGGTAGGTCGTCCCCTAGAACACCTGCTAGGGAAAAAGGATAGGATGCCCTGAGAAAGTGTTAGACCCGGTCACAGCCTGTTGCAGTCGGCATGGCGGGACCAGAGCCGTTAAACATGTCTACTCAATCGCCTGTAGAGCGACAGAGAAAGTCACACAAGAAGTCCCGATACGGATGTCGGAACTGCAAGAGACGAAGAGTCAAGGTAAGAACCGTCCGGGAACAGGTCTTTGAGTTCAATCCCATAAAGTCCTCCCCGATATGGAGCTGGTAAAAGACTAACTCACCGCGGACTAGTGCGATGAGATGAAACCTGCATGCGGCAATTGCTCACGACTGGCTATCCCATGTCCCTTCTCTCCTGCTTTATCATCGGATGCTACTTTAACGAGTCAACGTGTAAGCAGGAGACGAGGCAGGCCCCAAAATGATTGGAGTATGATCTCATTCCTACATCATGTGTCCGCACCGTCGATTCCGCAGAATCTGATGTCGACACTCCCGCTATTAGCGGCTTCTGCCTCGTCGGAGCTTACAGTACAGCCATCGCCACATTTCCGGTGGACTGTTGAGGACTTGGAACTTTTCCATCACTACCAGAGCCATACAGCTCTCACTCTTGGTGATACGCCGCTGTGGAGGGATAGGGTGCCACGTCTCGCCTTCCGCCAGCAGTGCGTCCTGCACCTCATAATCGCATTATCAGCCCTGCATTTGATGAGGATCAAGCCTAGCCAGTCAAGTCGGTTCGAGAAGAAAGCCGAGGCTCACCTAGCTGTCGGTCTTCGTCAAGCTATGACGATGTTACCAGCTCTGAATGAGGACAATGCCGCACCTCTTTACATCGCTACGGTATTAGTCTGCTCATGCACTTTTGCCAAGGTACCCGGTAGTCGTCATCTACTCGTTATCTCTGACGGTGATGAGGTGGCCTGGTGGGAACTCTTCCGTGGTGTCCGTATTGTGGTAGAGACCATAGGCATCGATACGATATTTTCTGGCGAATTAGGCCCGTTGCCACCCGAGATTCCTGAAGTGCCATTTATAGTTGACCACATTGAGTTCGGTTTTACCGCATGGGAGGAAGCTGTACGAGGGCTTTCAAAACTGGTTGTTAATGCACCAGAGGAGGTAATAGCGACGTATCAGGAGGCACTCTCTATTCTGATATGGTGCTTTGAAGAGACTTACGGGACTTCTGCGAAACCCAAGAGCTGCGTAGAGGGCAAGTTTGAACGGATCATGTCATGGCTTTATCTTTTATCCGATAATTTTGTCCTTAACCTCAAGACTAAACAGCCAGCACCGCTGGTCATGCTAGCGTATTTCACTGTATTGCTCCAGCTTTTAGAGAGATTTTGGTATATCCGAGGATGGGCAGTTCACGTCCTGCAAGGAATCGCTGAGATCTTGGACCCTACTTACTCATCGTGGCTACAATGGCCCATGGAGCAGGTCGAACAAAATCAGAGGCGCATAGATGCCGGCAGAGGTACTGAACATGTGGTCAAGATGCCATGACGGTCTGCGTAGGCACCTCGGATAACTTCTAATGACAAGGCACACATACTGAAGAATGACCGGAGAATTGGGTCACGTTAACATAGACAGCGCCTTGCTCCTATCATCATTCCTTTTGCCTTGATAACACTGGCCCCTAGGATAGTCAAATGCGCGACTTCGGATCTATTTCAGCTCCCTGTTAGCCTCGTCTGTTTGGCGCCTACAACGCGAGACGACTACATATCCCATCCACAGCGGTCATAACAGAGCACTTCTATACATGCTATCGGGCTTTTGCTATATGCATTATTTGATCATATTTTAGGATTCTTTTAATCTAATTAATGTTTAAAACCATAGGATGTATTTGTCCGTGGAGCAAATTAAGCTTTATACGGAAAGCCTATTTCTCCTCCCTATAAGCATGTGGATCTGTTCCCTTGGCCATTGCAACCATTGTCGATATGACGGATCTAAAATCTGGACAATACTTTCGGAGATGTGGGTAGCCCATCCCTCCATGAACCAACAGTACTCTAGAGTCTGAAGTAACAGGGCAAAATGTGCGAGGAGAACAAGTGCTGCCGGCTCGTTTTGCAGTAAGCAATGCACAAACTCATCTTCCATTCTGTAGAGCCATATCATGATTGTCTCGAAGGCTCCAACCGTATCTGAAGCTGGGTCCGCAGAGGTGCCAAATGTCTCTCGAAAGCAATATAGCAAGGACTCGAACATGCGGTGACAGACATCTAGATGGGATACGGCAGTAGCCGAAATGAGTTCCGAAACCTTGTGCAGCGGTTCCTCCCATGGTATGAATTCTAACCTGGATTTATCAATGCCACGCGGTAGGTCCGTGTCTGATGGAGGTTCCCCGAACGGACCCAGGACGCCAGAGAAGATAGCTTCCAGTCCCATGGTTTCAACGATCAACCGCACGCCTCTGAAGAGATTGAACCAAGGCACTTCGGAGCCATCCGCGACAACCAGTAAATGACGAGGCCCTGGTTCTTGAGCAAAGCTACAGGTGCAGGCAAGACAAGCGGTGATATAAACAGCATCACAATTATCTCTGCTCAGCCTGGACAAGAGCTCCATCGACTGACGAATTCCAATCGCGAGATGACCATCGGCAAGCCTTTTGAATCTTCCGTGTTGTTCTGGTTCTAACCGAACGCGGTGAAGTGCCGATATTGCGAGCAACAGATGTAGGACGCAGTGATGAAGGAAAGCTAACCGTGGGACTTTTTCTTGCCATAACTGCCGGTTTCCCTGGGTAAATGAAGGATCGGACATATAATGGAATAGAAGTTCCAGATCGTCAACACTCCATTCATAAAGATTCTCGCTTATCGTTGGAGGAAAGAGGTACGAGACTGCGACCTCGGTGTCTTCACTCTTTTCAGGGGATTGTGCGTTTCGAGACTCCAGCAGCCAGGCTTTGCTCGGCCTTCCTCGCTTTCTTGGAGCTAACTGGGCTGTCGGGGTAGGAAGTCGTTCTCTAAACGCCAAGTTGGGCGTGATATCGCAGGGGATAAACTGTCGGTGGCAATAACCACATATTGGCTTGACCTCATCGCACTTTATCAGTACGTTCGTCAGCAGAGGATCACTTCAGCTTGATAGCTGCATCAAAAAACTGTAATTCCTGGACTCGAGGTTCACCTTGATCCTCCGCTGCTTGCAGTTGCTACACCCAGTCCGCGACTTCTTGTGAGATTTTCTCATGGGACGGCCACTGCGGTGGACAGTTGATTTGTCAGGTTCATTTCCGTTCATGTTTTCTGTGAAGGTGATATCAAGCTAAGCAAAGTGGCGCACAAGCGTCAGCTTCAAGGAAAATGTCTAGACAAATTCCGAGCACACAGTGCTCCTATGCCTTTCTGGCTCGGATGTTGCGAAAACTGCGTATTGAATACGAAAATTCAGGGGAGGGAGTCTGTGCTAAACTTGAAAGTGGAGTCGTGCGGTCCAGCCGAATGGCTAGTGCAGGGATCCCGGGCGCTACGGTCTCCTGCTTAGCCCCAGTTATGCCTTTCTCATGGCAGGTCTCGACAATAATGCAGACCGCTTCCGAATGATCTCAAAGCGATCGAAATGCTCGTGTCTTGCGTTTGGGGAGACTTTGCAAGGGGAATTGTGTGCGTATCGTTACCGTTGCCCGTTATGGTGTCCAAGCAGGAGGGGCTCGGGGAGCACAGCACTGATCCCAGATCACCTCTGGCACATTGTGCCATTTAGGGTTCTCCAGTCATTCTTCCTGTTTCCATACCATATCCCTGTCGGGGATTCGAATGTTTATTATATTCATGGCCTCTCTGCACATTCGACCAAATAGAGCCGCGGCCATTGAGAGCATCTTTCAGACCAAGTGCAGGATGGAGAGGCTTTCAGGATCAGTATTGCCCAGCGCTTGCTCCACACACTCGTAAGATGCTCCGAAGGCCCCTGGCGGGCTTGAAACAAATTGGCAATTGCTGCCTCTCGTATGTGCGAGGACCCTGCAAAATGCTTGGGAGCAAGGCAACCCCTCCCAATTCCCCATTTCCCCTGCAGAGCGCCGCAACACATCACACCATATACACAAGTACAGACGGCGCGATGGATTTACCGAAATTACCGAGGCTGGTGGCCTCCTTCAACGAATTTGCCACGAGGACAAGGATGCCAGGAAAATATGAAAATATGTGCGGGGACCAGTCGGTGGACATTCCTCCTTCGAAGGAACCTCTCCGCACGAAGCTCGTAGCTGGGAATCTGGGATAGTCCGTAAAAGCGGAATGCCTTTATGCAATGTTTGCCTTGTTTTGTATCTGGGGTGCCTTAGCCCGCTGCCGTCCCATGGAAATCGTAAGCGGATCAACCTGGCCTCCCCAGGACTCCACAAAGCTCTGGCTCACTCGTGCATATTCTGCTATACTCTTGCTTCCAACCATTCGACAATCCACCCCTCACGGAAAGCTACCGTCAAAGACAAGGAAAGGTGACCGGCCACTGATGGATGGAAGAATCCATTACAGTTGACACAAGCAAATATCAAAATATATATCTTAGCAACCCTGCAGCGGAAACTATGGCATCGAGCAAGAAGCAAACGCCACTTAGGAAACGCGCAGCGCGAGCTTGTACTTGGTGTAGAGCCCGTAAAGTGCGCTGCGATGTCGTCCGGTGCGGGCCGCCTTGTACTAACTGTAGGCTGGACTCAGAATCTTGTGTGGTTAGAAAAAGGAAACGCAAAATCATCTCTTACGAGCGAGCTTCACTTATCTCCGGCTTACAGGATAGCTCATCCACGCTACAGCTCACTCCAGTTGATCCCATTCTGGGTGACTTCACTCACGCAAGCAGTCTTGAGCCAGTACAGGGAGCATCTGAGAAGTGTATTGGCGAGAACCAGGATCATGAACAGGTCTACGATACTCAGGAAACTGTATATTTCGACCCTCGAGAAGCTCACAATGATTTACATCAGGGAGCTCCTGATCCCAGCCTCGATATGCCAGGTTAGTCAAACGGAGAATGAGTACGCATGCGTAGTGGAAGAGACTTTCGCACTGAGTTATGCTTTTGGTTGTCATAGATGACTTGCAGAGTTCTGATCATAAAAATGCAGTTTTGCGAACCACTCAACTCGGCGACGCCAGAAAAGCACACGTCAGATACACGTACTATTCCTTCCTTGAAGCTTACACGATCTCGAAGATGGCCATAGCGGAAGTTGAAACATTGGAGCGCCTCCACTGCTTTGATGTCCCTTCGAGACCTGCCATGGATGAGTTTGTACGGCAATACTTTTTGCATATACACCCCCATCTCCCTCTGCTGGATGAGGGCGACTTTTGGGAGGCATACTCAGCCTATAACTCTCCTATTCCAAGGCAATCTCGGCTATCCCTTTTCGTATTTCAAGCCATGATGTTAGTGGCTTCCAGCGTATGTCCATGTTTCGTCTATATATATAAATATCGGCTAATATATGTGTCAACGCTAGTATGTCTCCTTGCCAACTCTCCGTGAGCTTGGATTTGACAACGTGCGAAATGCTCGTGCCGCATACTACCGCTCGGTGAAAGTATGTGATAGCAATTCGGCTAAACTGTTCAATTAATTTTCGATTGCTGATAAGCAGTGTTTTTAGGCCCTGTATGATTTTGATGTTGAAAGCGACAAGCTTGCAATCGCGCAGGGTACGACTTTGATGACGCTCTACATTCCTTCGAGGGATGCAAATCTCAACTCATACTGGTTAAATATCGCTATCCACTTTGCAAGAGAAATTGGGGCTCACAGATACCACCAGGACTTCAACAAAGATATGCCGGTGAAACATCTTCATAAGCTGAAACGTCTATGGTGGTCGTGTATTATCCGTGATCGAATCATAGCATTAGGTGTCCGCAGACCATTGCGCATTAACTGGTCCAATTCTGATCTGGATTTACCGTCACTAGTTACGGAAGAACTTTACACAGAGGCAGAACGCTCGAGAGTCTACATTTTAGAAGATAAACTGCGGATATTGCAGTCTCTTTCGTCTCTCTGTGAACTGTCGCTCATCTTTACAGATGTTTTAGATATTCTCTACCCCCAAAGGGGGTGTAGCAGATTCGATCTACCATCAAAATTATTTCTGGATATTGAAAGCTGCTGTACCAAGTTAGATAACTGGTATAAAAGGACAAAAGCGGTGTTACCGCTCTTCACTGAGCCCTACAACCACGACAGTGATATGTTACTCTTTGCCAGTCTTAATTACATATATTATTAGTACGAAATTCCATAAAATTTCTCTTCAGCACTATCTTACCTTTTGAATAGTTCTGCCAAGGCTGCTTTGTGCAACTTCCATATGCTGCTATCTATTATGGAAAACAGACAATTACGAGATATTGACATCGACAGCTATCCGACTAACGGGGAATTGCTATCAGCTCTCAATGGAATTTCACAAAGCCTAAAGGGTGTTCTTCAAGCTGGGCTTGCAAATTATCTACCTATAAGCATGTAAGAATCAGGTTTTTAGGAGATTGATATCGTCACTTCTCACTAGTAGTCCTAGGGTGGCCTTTGCAACGCTTCCTTTAATATGGCACATCTTGGATAGCCGCATACTTCGCCAAAGGCAGACATCGAAATCAATATTGCCAGAAGACCTGGACGTCTACGTAAATATCATGAAAGTACTCCAAACACACTATGATGGCACTGACAGAACGCTCGGGCACGTTAGCGAACTTCTTAATCTTGTAGACCTGACCAGCGTGTCAACATCTACTGGACAACAAATGTTGAATCAAACGCATTTAGGCGAGCTACAGATGCCTCAAGCACATCATAATGTTGGAACATCGCTAGCTTCAGTTCAGATCCAATGCTTTACAGATGTTGTTATCTATCAACCACAGAATTATCTTCGAATTAGCCATACTGTGGATTTCTTTTTATCCAGTGGCAGGTTTCCTACTGAGACCGATTTTCCGACACCTTTGCAGATCAAATATCCAAGGATCAAACTCCCGATCTACAATAACATACACAGTTCATTGGGAATCACTCCAGGAAATTTACCGACCAGTCAGAACTGCTTCTTAGAGCAGCGAGGAGACCACCAAATCGAGGCTTCGGAATCACCGGAGTCGATGGAGCTGAGGAGTACAACGAGTCAGATGGACGACCTTGACCACAGAAAGCATATTGATGTAGTGAACAATGTGGCATCGATACGTTCTGAACCGGTTATATTACCGTCTCATATGAACGCTCGGAACCCAGGAGGGTCAGTACCACAGGATCTTATCAACGGTGGTGGACTATTATGGCAAGACTGGAATTCTATCGATCTACGCTAGAAGATCTCCTGGGATTCTACGCCACCGATAGTAAAAGAACTTGAAGCTGTAAAGATGTAATGAATAAACCTTGTATTTGTCTAAAATTTAATGTGTATAGTATGGGTTAAGTCTGGTCCATACCTGCGATTCTCGTCCAACGATTGTCATGAAGCTTCTTAATTTATATTGCTACTGGTATTGAGGTATGATATGTACTAAAACTATATTTATTTTGACACCAAAAATCCTCTTATCATTCTCACCACACTTGCAGTATTGTTCATATATCTATTACTGGGCTAGCTCTCATCCTGGCTACGGTAATTCCCAGAAAGGGAATTGATACGAATTATACCTGTCTGGCCGAAATAAGGCCGCAAGAACAGGTGTGAACTACGCCGTCAATGAACTTGTGATTTGAACGAGGGATGACTCTCAAGAATCTTCAGAGTTAGGTTATCTTCTCGACCAATACTCTTCGCGCTGGAGTTTGGATAGAGCAAGGCAGTGATGGAATGATCGCAACTGGATATCTAAGTTTATACGCACTTTCTAGGCGACCTACTTGGACAAGCGAGTTTTGCGGACCCTACCTGATTCAAACCTTGTAGTTATCATCATCCATCTTGGTTTGATCGTTTAGAAATCCATACATACAGAGTTCAAGAGAAAAAAAATTGTTTCATTAGAAAGTAAAATACATGTCATTGGCGTCTCGGATCCCAGACATTCCGAGCAAGACGCCTTAAGAGAAGACAACCATTGACAAAGAAAAGTGTCTACAATATGCTCTATCGATCTTTACCAAACATTCAAAAGAGCGTAAAAGAACATGTAATACGGTCTTAGATTCTGAATAATCTATATCGGATAGCAATAAAGTCTTTCAGCGAGGTATGAAAGTGGGTTAGCTTTTCCTGGCTTACATTCATACTTGCAGTCAGCATGAAGGTGATAAGGAGTGCGAAACTGATCCATGTAGTTGTTGGCTACCTCCTAGCTAGCTAACCGATGGCCGCAGAGAGAATATATGTACCAGAAAGACCAGGAACAGAGTGAGGGGTAGTGGACCAGTCGGATGATAGAGAGCAGAAAAGACCGCTTCCTCCATTAGTGCTACGTTACATCATCTGCTGGGGCTGCACTCCAGACGCTGTTAGTATATCTTCTACGTTAGCTAGTATAATACTTATTAAATGATATTGAAAAGTGAAAGCAAACAAAATTTTATCACTTCACATCTATCATTCTAGGACTAATTGCCGTTCGCTGTATGAGTGGGTTGATCACTGAAAAGTTAACGAACATTGGACTAACACCAATCCACCATACAATAATTAGTGAACTCCCTATTTAAAAAGCTATATTAAGAACGGAAGGCGCTCTTGTCTGTTTTGATACAGGGCATTTTTAGCTACACAAACGGTGATTCACCTACGATGCATCCAATCTATGCATCCTTCTGCCTTCTTAGTGGGCTGCTTGCTTTGGTATGCGGCATTCAAAACGATGGAACAGCTTCTGTTAAGACTCCGGAGACAAATTCAGTGGAGGTGGAGCTCATTGCTTGGGATAACTCCTCGATCTTGGTTCGCGGAGAACGAATCATGTTCTTTTCTGGAGAGTTTCATCCTTTCCGTCTTCCGTCTCCGGGTCTATGGCTTGATATCTTTCAAAAGGTGAAGGCACTAGGATATTCCGGTGCATCTTTCTACGTGATGTGGTCACTTCTAGAGGGAGAACCGGGCCATGTCCGAACTGATGGTGTCTTTGCTCTCGATGAATTTTTCAGGGCAGCAAAAAAAGCAGGCATATATCTCTTGGCACGCCCTGGCCCGTATATTAATGCTGAAGTGTCTGGAGGAGGCTTTCCAGGTTGGCTTCAGCGCATTAATGGTCAGTTAAGATCAACTGATCCTGAATATCTCGATGCTGCTCAGACGTATATGAGCCACATAGGGAAGATTATTAGTGAAGCAGAGATTACTAAAGGTGGTCCTGTAATCCTCGTGCAACCGGAAAATGAATACACTTTATGTGATGAAACGGGTAATACAACTTCCATTAGTGCCTGCTTAGAAAAAGACTATATGGCCTGGGTCGAGAACACCTATCGCGAGGCTGGAATAACGGTTCCGTTTATCAGTAACGACGCTGTACCACTGGCCAACTTTGTTCCAGGATCCGGGACTGGAGCGGTCGATATCTACGGATATGATTTCTACCCGTTCGGGTGGGGCGGTCAGCCATGTAAGTAATTTACATAAGCATGCCAAAAGAGGATATTTATAATTCGATAGGCTCGAATCCTTCGAATTGGACTAGAGGTGACATCCCCCTGGCAGAAATACTAAGCATTGTACAAGGGATAGCTCTTCCAACAAGTCCCCATTCAATAACGGAGTATCAAGGTGGTGATTCTGACACATGGTAAGGTTATTGACTTTGACTTATGAATAACTCCTCTAAAAGATATCAGGGGCGGCGTTGGTGCCGATTTATGCGCAAGCCTAACTAACCAGGAGTTTGAACGGGTGTTGTACAAGGTCAACTATGGTTTACATACTACCATCATGAATCTGTACATGGTATGCTTGAATAACTTGGCCAACGGTTCCTCAAGTCACTAATTAAACATCAAGACCTACGGAGGTACCAACTGGGGCAATCTCGGTCATCCGGTTGGATATACCTCATACGACGTTGGCGCCGCCATTAGGGAGGACAGACTGATAATCCGCGAAAAATATGCCGAAATGAAACTTCAAGCTAACTTTCATCGTGCTTCACCGGCTTTCTTATCTGCTTTACCACAAGGCAACTCGCAGGGCATTTTTACAAGTACGGCTGACTTGACTACGGCCTTGCTCTCGGGGCTCCAAACCAAATTCTACATCATTCGCCATAATGATTATATGTCAACCGACTCTACTCCATATACGTGGCGAGCTGAGACAAGCTTGGGAAATATTACGATTCCTCAACTTGGTGGTGCGTTGACCCTCAATGGCCGCGACTCCAAAATTCATGTTGTTGATTACAATGTGGGGGGTATAAATTTAATTTATTCGTCCGCTGAAGTTTTCACATGGAAGAAGTCAGGATCTAAATGCGTTCTTTTACTCTATGGAGGACTTGGTGAGACGCACGAGTTTGCAGTTCCTTCTACTCTTGGAGCTCCGAGAGTTGACCGGAAGACGGGAATAAGTCATGATTCAACCCCGCGGTCACAAATTATTCAGTGGGTTGTAGAACAAGAACGTGCAGTCGTCAGCTTTGAGAATTCACTTGATGTTTATCTACTTTGGAGAAATGATGCATACAATTATTGGACTTTAGAACTCCCTGCATCAGAGCCACTAGGCTTGTACGCCTCGTCAAGTCGGCTTAATTCCTCGAACGAGACAAATTCATCAGTGATCATAAAGGCGGGATACCTTCTTCGAAATGCATCAATAGAAGGTACGAGACTACATCTCGTCGGCGATGTCAATGCCACAACAGAAATAGAGGTCATTTCAGCCCCCAAAGGCTGCTGCACATCAATTTCTTTCAACGGGGATATTGTCAACACTAATACTGTGGATGGACGAATGAAAGCAATCATTCGCTACGAGAAGCCTGAGGTTTTGCTTCCAAACTTTAAAACCGCGGAATGGCATTATCTCGACTCTCTCCCGGAGATTAAATCTGGTTATAATGACCATTACTGGACTTTATGTAATCTATCCACATCTAATAATCCTCGAAATCTCACCACACCCACTTCACTTTATGCGGATGACTATGGATATCACGGTGGCTCCCTGATCTATCGTGGGCATTTTATAGCAAACGGGCATGAGAAGAACCTTTATCTCCAAATCCAGGGCGGTAATGCATTCGGATATAGCGCCTGGTTAGATTCGGTATTCCTTGGGTCTTGGGTAGGAGACCCCAACAATGAAGCTTATAACCAAACTCTATCGTTCATTCAACAGCTCCACCCGGGCGAAACCTACACAATCACTATCGTGATCGATCACATGGGTCTCGATGAGAATTTCTACGTCAATACGGATGCCATGAAAGCTCCTCGCGGCATACTTGATTACACGCTTTCCGGACATGTCGACCAATCAATCGTGCTCTGGAAGCTGACGGGAAACTTTGGTGGGGAGCATTACTGGGATCGTAGCCGTGGACCGTTGAATGAAGGGGCTATGTTTGCGGAAAGACAAGGCTTTCATCTCCCTGGAGCGCCAATTCAATCATGGGTTAAAAAATCTCCGTTTGATGGCATTGAGCAAGCAGGCATTGGATTCTTCGCGACAAAATTCCAATTGAATATGCCCGCGGGATACGATATTCCTTTGAGCGTTATAATTAGGGGCAGCTCAATCACGACTACAACTGGCAACTTCCGAGTCCAAGTATTTGTGAATGGGTGGCAATTTGGAAAATATGGTATGGAAAGTCTACACCAGATATGATTTCATACGGAAATACAAATATATTTCACCAGGCGTGCAATATATTTAAGCAATGAGTAACGAACTCTGCTAATCTTGGAACAGTTAACAACTTAGGTCCCCAGTCATCTTTTCCAGTTCCGGAAGGAATTCTCAATCACAATGGGGAGAATTATCTAGCCTTGACTTTGTGGTCACTCGACAACAGAGGGTCTAAGCTGATTGATTTGGAACTGGATTTCGATATGGCAATTCAAAGCGGATATTCAAAACCGTGGCCAGTTAATGCTACCCGCTACGAAGAAAGAAGAGCTAGCTATTGACATGTAGTAACAAATATAGCGGAGAATGCGGCATATATGTAAGGGTGTCAGTTCACACAGATATAAGTGAAACTTAAGTACAAACTAGCCCAACTATGAATCAGTTACGGTTTCAAGAGGCTTTGTATCGTTTGAAAGGCGACAATAATGTCTCCCATTTGATATCCTGCATTAAGTATGAATTTGCATATGCTGCCGCATGGAGAGCATTTTAGGAACACATTGTTGGATCAGCCTTAAGAGTCCCGCGCACATTGTTGAAACCACAGAAGATAATGCACCGACAGGTCCTGGAGTTTTGCAGTAGTATGAAAGGAGTAACGAGGGACACCTTCTCAGTTTTCGAGGTCGCAAGCCGCGAAGTACTTACAAGCTGCCACAATTTTTCTAATGCCCGAGTTACTGCCTTCTATGCCTAAGGATTTTACGAAGCCTTTGATACAGTAGTGTCTCCAGGTGTCTGGACAGAAACCAGTCAGTAACTAAAGAAAGTGGTATGTAGCCACATCTGGACATACCTCAGACCCCCTTTTCCCACCTTGGATCCTTGTAAGGGTTGACATTAAGCGTGTTACAAGCCAGATCGACTCTTCCACCATTACTCAACGCTCGGGTTTGAGGTTTAATGTATCCTGCGATCTACGTAATTTGATTATCATCAAAAGCGGCAGACGTCAACATTGACATGGCGAATAACGTAGCATATGAGAACTTAGTGCTATCGGAATGCAGAAAACGCAAACAGAGTCTGCAACTCCATGAAGACCTTCGTTCCACCATTCGTATAAAGGAAGCTCGATTCGACCGACACCAGACTTCCTCTGAGCAATACCTTCATTAGTGGGTATATCGATCTGAGCGCTCATATGTCGAACCCGCTTTCTACCAGGTTTGCCAGCTTTTCGGTGATATCCATCGCTGATACCACTGCTGCTGCTCGCCTGCAGAAGATGCTGCAAGGTCACAAGCTACAGTCTCAGCTGGTATGCTGTCAACACAGTTTGCAAAATCAAGGAGGTTATTGTTTGAAGGTGGTTAGCCTAAAACCACTTAGCAGCGCAACAGTTACCATCGCAGGAGACTTCTGAATCATTTTTTTCTTGGCGCATGAGCATCTGACCGCCCATTTGGTGGATAACATGGCGTTGCGGTGTAATACCCTTTCTTTCATTACAGGCAATGAAACCTGTGAGGTATACCAAAGTCAGTTCATAATCCCATTGAAGGCGGGAACCGGTTATGGGGTAATTCAGGTGGGAAGCGTGTAATGTAAACGGTACCTCCAGAAACAACAAGCCACGGTGCGACACTCACTGCGCGGAGTTTGACCATTGTATTATAGACTTATCAACTAAAATACGATTATTCCGAACATTTTGTAAATGCCGTCCATATTTGATAGAGATTCCAAGAAGGTTGTTTAGGGAAAGATAAGATAGAAGCAGAGATTCGCGTGGAAAATCGTACAAATCACATACTCATCCTGCCTCCAGGAAATATCGAATGCGAATCTCATCTACAAGACCATATGGGATTGCGTTGGGCGCTTCCTAGACGCCAGATATGATAACTGGCGTACAATGACATACAGCTGTTGCTGAGACTGGTGCATCTTGGGACTGCGAAGGGTCTATGCTGGTGCGACGTTACATGATCGAAGCCTTCTAGGTTGCACGAGATCTATGAGATCCTGCTATTTCACTTCGGCCAGGACGGTAACCGTTGCAAGTTGGCTGCATAGTTCAGAGGTGCGGGATCTAACACAGCGGTATCCCTCGTGTTTTTACGGTACTACGCCTCTACAGTGAAACGGTCAGCGCAAACGTCACCTAGCAAACTAGCACCGAACGGAAATTCATTTATTGGTCTCCCACTTTTGCTGTTAACTGGTTCGCTCATCGTTCTGTGGGGTAAATTACACTGCTGTGCCAGTACAGTAACTCAAGAAGTGGAGCCTTTAGCCTAGAATAGTCTGGTTCAACCCAACCCGAATCCGAATTGCCGTTTCTCAACAACGCGCGATTTAGCTTAATAGTTGGTGCGCTCGGTCGCTGTTTAATCGCTTACCAACCACCTAGCGGTAGGTGGTTGGTAAGCGATTAAACAGCGACCGAGCGCACCAACTATTACGCCACGGTCACAGCGTATCATTTTAAACCAGACACGGCCCCAACTCGAATACGAACTGCCAAATCTTTCACCTGGATGCTTCAGCTGACTACCACCGTAAGCTCTGATGACTCCCCAGCCAAGCTCCTATAGGGCAAATCTCTCCCGCCGATCTCATCGAAAATCACATCTCGGATGCGGTAATTGTAAATCTCGCAAAGTTAAAGTGAGCTAGCCGTAGGAGAGACAAAGTATTTGCTTATTATACTAACAACCAATAATCAGTGCGATGAAGGCAGACCTGCGTGTGGGAACTGTCTTAAACACTCAGTTGACTGTGATTTCCAATTGGAGCTATCGGATCTCAGCGACCTTTCGGCTTTGTCAGCATCTCGTCAAGAGCATAACTTCAAGTTTATATCGTCGCAGCAGGACTGCTTCAGACCACCAAAACGGAAGCATGGCATCTTGAAACGTGCCAAAGTACAAGACCAAGCATTAGGCCTCCAGATCACACCACTATTGATGAATGGACCATTTGGCTTTTCTGCTGAGGACATGGCTTTATTTCATCACTACATGATTTCTCCAGAGCTTACTTTAGTCGGAGACGGCGGTGAAATGTGGATGAGGACCACATTGCCATCTCTAGGGTTTTCATTCCATTACGTATTGCGATTGCTCCTGGTATTCTCTAGCTTACATCTTGCCCGAGGCCAGAATGGTCAGCCAGAGTATCTAGGTTTGGCAGCACAGTGGATGACATATAGAACTGTGGCAGAACACCATTATCAGATCGCTATCCGTGAAGTGGCTTCAGCTCTGCCATACCTAGATAAGAATAGTTGTTATGCAATATATGCCGCTACAGTGTTCATATTTTGCTGTGCGTTAGCTAAAGGCCCCTATCCCGGCGAGTATCTCGGTTTCAGCTCACACGGCAAAGGAGAATGCCTTACTTTGTTCATGGGTATTAGGTCCGTTTTAGATGTCTGTCATGGTGTGCTGCTAGTTGACGTCACTGCTGAACAAATGCAGGGTAAGTCGGACCTACGACAAGGGAGTCTATACCAGAGCAACATTTCAGAGGTTTCCGAGTACAGAGCTCAGTTAGAGAAAGTACGAAACCAAATTAAAAAGGAATTTGCAGTTCAGTCAAGATATACTGCTTATTGCATGGTGTTAGATCGTCTTATTTCTACATTTGATGTAATATCGGAACCTCAAAAAAGACTAACTAAATCAGCAACGTGGTCGCACATATTTGGCTGGCTATATCGGTTGCCGGACCATTTCATTGTTGACTTACAGCAAAAGAGACCTCTAGCGCTGATTTTATTCGCCTTTTTTTCAGTTTTGCTGAAAGAGCTGGACTTTTGCTGGATCATTTGTGGTTGGCCAGAACATATTCTCTCCGGGGTGCACCAGTTTCTTGACGATAGCTACCTGCAATACATTCGGTGGCCAATCAAGCTTATTGGGTTAGAAACAACATTATCACACTTGTAATGTAAGCATAGTGGTATGCAATAAATTGAATCGGCTTCCGTATCCTACTAGACCACGAGTGATTATCAATATCACGTGGATTGGTCACTCTCCTACCTTTAAATAAATAGAAAACTAGATGACATTGCGTCAGTATCGGCAGTCAGTTTGTGGGTATGGTGTCGATAGGAACATAGCACCAGAAATCGTCACGTTTTGAGAAAACAACATACATATTCAGGAGCGCAATTTCAATCCTTGTCTAGTGTATTCTCATATACTTGATTCGTGATCAGCCTCAATTTGTCGTATTCTCTCCAGTAACTGGTGCTTTAATTGAACGTGAATCTACCCAAGATCCTAGATTGAACGGCATGGCATCCGGTCGTCATCGTCACACTTGACAACCCTGAGTGCAGTTCTTGTTCTGCCCGGATCCTCGTAGGGCCATTTCATCCATCCACGCCTAGCTGCATGGCTGACTTAGTTAAGTCGCTGTAGACTTTGCTAATAGCTACGTTAGCTCCCTATCGCAGGGTAAACTAAACAGCACTCAAAGCGGGTGCTCATTTACACTATCTGGTCTATCTCGTGCAACGTTGCACTTAGCGAAATAAATGCACCAAGAGATAGGAAGGCTTCCAGCACATTATATCGGCCTCGAAGAAGATGAATCGACTGAACTCAAGGAGCCTATATAACAGAAAGCGTCACCCCTACTGGAATGCGTTGCCGTTACTTAGCGTTGGTTTAACGGTAGCAAAATTTACCCGCAGATACCAAGGGTTTGTTGCGTTACCACCCTTGTTATTTTATAGTCCGCAGCCATGTTTCTTAAAGCAGCATTGATAACGTGTATAATCTTTTTCTCTGATCTCATCAGTAAACTCTACCCCAACACTTGCAGTATTGAAGCGTCTATACGACAATCCAATTGACACATGTGTTAGGTTGCAATTATCTGCTAACTATTCCTTCTACTCCGTTTAACGCAAAAGGCAATGGTGCTTACTCGCTTGATAAACTTAGCCGAATTGTTTTGGATAGTCGATATGCACAATCTGTTAATACAGAGGGTCAAAGCTTGATTCCGCCAACCCTGAAGCAATTCGCAGAAACGTTCCAGGGAGATCTGCAATCTGTTCTAGGAATTAAAATTCCGATCATAGATGGCTCGCAGGCTAAGACAAAAAATGATGTCTTTCTTACGCTTGATACAGAGGGTACTTATCTCGATGCTGCTGGACGTCATACAGCAGAGGGTTTCACGATCATGATTGACGCAGATGGAATTGTCATATCTGGAGCCAGTCCTCTTGGGGC
Source organism: Scytalidium sp. 3C (assembly GCA_000743665.3). Taxonomy (NCBI): domain Eukaryota; kingdom Fungi; phylum Ascomycota; class Leotiomycetes; genus Scytalidium; species Scytalidium sp. 3C. Next base: position 192,902 of record JMRO03000076.1, on the reverse strand, counting down.
CTGGTGGGGAACAAGATCGCTGATCCAAGCTGCGGTCATCCATGATGGGAAGCTTCCGTATGGTTCTAGCGTTGATGCACCGGGTTGGGGAAGTAGAGGAGCCATGGTACGTTCCCGACAGCTATTGCAAATGATTCTCTAATCGTTAACAGCTTGACTGTGGTCGACATTATTATCCTCCAGAATTCCTCCTTGAGATGTGCTCATACCTTTCTTTCTTCAAGCTGAACGAGTTTCACGTCCATCTTAGTGACAACCTCTTCATCAATTTCGACACATACACTGAGGACCAAATTGCAAATCTGTACGCCAGATTCCGACCCTGGTCCGAAGACGCCGATCTGGAAGGTCTGAATAGATTTCTCAATGAGTCTTATACAAGAGATGAATTCGACAACGTCCAGCGCCAATGTGCCAGGCAAGGTGTAACAATCATTCCAGAGCTTGAAGCCCCGGCCCATGCTCTTGTGATGACAAAGTGGAAGCCCGAAATGGCTACTGATTCTGATCCTACCATGATCAATATTTCCTATCCAGAGACAATTCCAACTTTAAACAGAATTTGGGGCACATTTCTCCCATGGTTCCATTCTAAGTCAGTGCACATAGGAGCAGNATGAGTACTCCGCCGAGCTTATACCCGACTACACTAAATTTGTGAATGAGCTAAGTAGTTTTATTCAAACACAATCTAAGAAAACCACAAGAATATGGGGCACATTCACACCAGCGCAGGGTGCCAATGTCACAACCGATGTCATTGTCCAACATTGGGCCCCTTATGAAGACAATCCTTACTTCGATTATATTAAAAACGGATACAAAGTTCTCAATTCTGATATGAGCTTCTACATTGTGTCAAAATTTTCTGGTTACTTTCCTCAAACCCTCAACAAAACGTTAATTTTCAACGGGAATCCTCTTGGTGGAGCGTTTTCTCCAAACATCTTCGATGTGACAAATCCGGCCAATAATCCGCCTAGAGATGAACCCAATGTCTTAGGTTTCATTACTCCTCTCTGGAATGATTATGGGCCTGTTGCATCAACGTACCTTGAGGCATACTATGCTTGGAGAGATGTACTTCCTGCTCTAGCGGACAAACTGTGGGGCGGAAATCTACTAGAAAGCGAGTATGATTCAGTCTTCAATCAACTGGTTGTTGCGGCACCAGGGGAAAATCTCGATCGTCGTGTTAGTTCAAGATCAGATATTATTCTCCACTACGACTTTCAAAGAGCCGGAAAAAGCATCAAAGACACCTCCGGAAATGGATATGACGCCATTATCCACGGATGTGAGGTATTAGACTCTACCCTACATCTATCGAGGGATTGTTACCTCCAAACGCCGCTGGGGAGCAAAGGGCGGAACTATTCGCTTTCTTTCTCCGTCTATCCGACTTCTTCCAGCCCTGGGACGCTATTTTCAGGTCCAGACTCCATCTTAACGAGCGGAAACGGGTCAATTAGTAATATCACTTTAATTACAGGAGACATTGCTTATTCGCTCAACTATAGTCTTCCAGTGGATACCTGGACAGAAGTTACTCTTTCTGGTGTCGGTGGCTCAACATTCTTAACTGTGTCTGAAGAGAAGGGAAAGGCCCAAACAATGGAGTTCCTTACGAGGATCCCTGCTAATGGAGTTCCAGGCAGTGGTGGGGTCTTAGTGGCATGGAGGCAGATCGCGATTGAGGCTCCGATAGCAAGAATCGGAGGTGGTTTCTCTGGCTTAATGAAGGAAATAATTCTGCGAAATATTGCTTAAGGTCGATGAAATTAGGACGATTTCATAGTGCTTCAACTAGCTTAGGCTTAAGCATCAGAATTACATAAGTAAACCGTTATCTTTTTAAAACATTTCACATTCTGGAAATAAGAGTACGAATGAAATTAGCGTAAGGAAATTAGTCCTAGGAGTAGCTGTGGACTGTGCTGAAAGCTGAAGGGAGCGCACTAAATTGAGCAATACCCGGACCACAGATTCAGTTAAAATGTTTAGTGCGGCCTTTGAAATGTTAGATTTGATGGTAACACTTTGTGAATCATCACTTTCGAAATATTGTAATTACCTAACAGTACCTTTAGGGACTTGGGTTATAATGTCCCGAACCGTAACAAGCGCCGTCTACTGTCCGTACTGGGACTTCTGTTGTGGTCTTCCCGTCCACCGCAAACCGTAGAATTCGAACATCAGCATAATTGACCCAGCCACTACTCTGTGATTCTAGAAAAGGGTCTCTCATAAAAGTCAGTACGAGATCTTGCATCTGTTGGCTCATCGCTGCTTCGAATGATGGACCAGCTCCTCGAAAGTCATCGTATGTACCAAAGAGCATGGGCAAATCACTATCGTGGTAAGCACCCAGCCAACCTCGTGGAGAGATATTTGTAAAGTTCCCAGCGTATTGATAGCGATATGTGATCAGGTTGTTCTGGGTCCTGAGTATAGAGGTCTTGTGTGAAGGACAGATGAAATCGGAGAGGGTCACCTCATCTTTGCTGTTCTGTTCAGGACCAGTTGCAAAATTGGTGATCGCAACTAATGAGGCGCCTTCATTAGCTGCATTAGAGACGATTGCGGGGATATTTGACATCAATCCTCTCTCGTAACGTTGTGTATAGTTAGAAAAGATGATCTTCTCATCTGTCACCGGGCCGAATGCAAGGCCAGGTGAAGTCATATTATCCCCATAGTTGCCCACAAAATCCACGATCTGATTGACAGGAAGAGCACGTAGACAATCAAGCTCAGAAGAGGAGTTGAGGTTTGCGTAACCAAGCTTGGAGGCGACAAATGTAAAGTTAGTGTGGTCTGGATCAGAGGAGCCCACAATGGCTGGCAAGAATGCTGTCCCAGATTGCATGAATAGACCAGCAGCTTAGGATCGTCATGAAAAGCAAAGTTTTGAAAATCCACTGACATTGCTCTTTCGGATTGGCCCTGCTCTTGTCAGCTTCAGAGCACTTCTCAGCTTGTTGGTGAGGAATTGTGCTCACCCAGAGCGTAATTTTTGATGGATCGCCTCCGAACCACTTGATATTGTCTCGTACCCATTCCAGACTGTTCTTTCAGCAACGGACCAAAATCAAATCTGAATAAAAGTCAAACACTTACGCCATACGCTGATCAAGAATTCCAAGGTTCTGAGAGGATAGGCCAGCGGCGTTAGGGAAGCCAATGATACCAACTCAATAGCTGAAGACTAGTTAGCAACCTTTTTCACTAAAGAATATCATTCATACTTAATAGTAACTACTATATGAGCCTGGGTTCTCTGAACCCAGTGATGAGGCAACTGGTACTGGATATTGATGCCGCCGGCAACAAAGCCACCTAAAGTCGAATCAGCGAAGTTTCACATGAGTGCTCTCCAACAACTAACCGCCAGTCATAAAAATAATCACCGGTAAATCGGGAAATGCCTTTATAGGAGTCCAAATAGCGAGCGAGAGGCAATCCTCACCTGATGACGGTGGCATTGCTCCAGCGTTAGATGCATAAGGCCCTGTAGGGATATCAAATTCAGGTACCAGCGTATTGTAAACTGATTGGACCCTTGAGAGGTACTGAGGGCAGGAAAGTGGAAATTTTGTCGCATCTATCACCGTAGACGAACTGGAAGTGACCTTTACCGGGGTTAGCCACCGGCGAGCACCAACTGGGGCAGACGCAAAGGGAATATTGAGAAACTCTCGAACACCGGGGGTAGTACCATTGATCATGCCAATATAGGTTCCTGTAGGAGTCGTGATGGTAAGGCATTATTTGAATGTATGTGTGCTGTAGCACAAATGGTAAGATGTAGAATAGTACACAGAAGTCTCAAACTTCGATACATCTCGTTAGGTCTGAAATAGAAAAACTGCGCTCAATTGTGTCTCATGCCAGCCAAGTTAATCTATACATGTAGGCAACAACAGCTTTCCCCGCTCTGGATGTCCAACAGTATCCATCCGTGGAAGAACGTAGCATTTCTCCCGCCAGATCCCCTATAGTCTTAAACGAGTATCATACCGACTGGCAACCACCCGAGGTGCTTCTCGGCGAATATCTGGGGTGTAGACCGTGGTGTACCGTTGGACAAAAAATGGGTTCCCTGATTGGGTTGGCCGTCAAAACACGTTGTAGAGCATAGTACTTTAGTAAGGAGGGGTAAAAAGGATATGTCTCCGGGCATGCTCCACGTTCCAGAACTTAGGTTGGCAGGCACTGCTGTGAGATCACGAAAGAGGCAAAGAGCGACAGGAGATGTCAAACTGCGTGGTGAGCCGAGGGTTAAGACGGACATAAGGGATATATCCCACTGAAAGATGTGGAGAATGAGCATTGTGGGGTCGTTGCTCGCGTTTTCCCCATCGCTGATAGGTGTTTCGGAAACTGAGTATCCGGCAGGCGCTTAGGTTCGTCCCACTTTCGCGGTTTTCCGCATACAGAAAGTGGCTTCCCTTGATTTCTGCAGCCAATTTCCAACTGAAATAATACAGCTCCATAATAGCAACCCTTTAAGCAGGGTTAGGATGTTGCAGGGGAGAGTCCCATGTTCAGGATCAAGGCATCATGAATTCAAGATATGACTTAAGTTATTTCAGTGAGGGAACAAATATCAGCATTAATGATCCTTCAAAACCAGTCTGTCGAAACTCATATAGCACACCATGGAGTCATCAGAAACTACAATAAAGGAATAGCAACACTTGAAAATAGCTATGAATGTTCAACCGGTGTCGTTCATGTGAAAAACATCAATCTATTATGCAGTTGCCACGAGTGTGCAGCTACCAATTTGTGTGATTAATAGGCTTATAATCTAAAGAGCTGCTGCCACACGGTTTGTCTGGTAGTTTCTAATGCTCGGAATGAAGCTGCTACCTATAATGGCTAAAATACCAAACGGAATGCTGGTGTACCAAACCCATTTTAAGGCCTGAGAATATGCCCACTTACTGCCCATTGTTGCAGCCTCCAATATAGTTAAAGAGTAACCCGGAACTTTTGTGATTTCATCTGGTTTGCCGAGAAATGTTGTAACGAACTCAGCCATGTCACTCAGAGGCAGACCAGCATCCACGGCAAATTTTCCAACGAATAACGGAAGATTTTTCTGGAGCTTGTTTGCAAAGATATTATAGTAGATACTAAAGCCAATTGAACCGCCAATAGTGCGGATAGAAAGGGATAATGCCGCTGTAGTTGCGAGTAGAGCGTCTGGGACTACTATTAAAGCAACTGTGGCACTGGGTACCAATAAGCCACCAACTCCGAAACTAGCCAGGGTACCCAGAGCTACTGCCAGTTTCGGGTTCTCTGGAGTCGTAACAGCTAGGGCACCAGTGAATGCGGCTAGATACGGGAAGTGTGTGGTTAGCACTGTTACATACGTAAATAAGTAGGCGTAACAGAATACTTACTCATAATAATGGCGGAAATCAGAAGAATACTGCGTGCAGGAATCCAGGTGGACAACAATGCGTTAAAGAAAACAGCTCCAACAGTCGTCGAAATGCCATAGCCCAGGCCCTTAAGTCCAACTTGAACCGGGTCTGGGCTCCAGACTGCAGAAAAGGAGATCGGAAAGAAGTTAATGAGGGAGTAAAAATCCGCTCCAGCGACGAATGCGACAAGGAAAGCGAAAGCAACGACGCGCTGACCGGAAAAGAGCTCCCTTGGCACCATGGGAAACTTTGCGAACTTTGCTTCCCAGGCAATCCACGACCCGAGGAGGATAATTCCAAGGATGAGCTGAACAAGGACATACACGCTCTTCCATGGGTGAGTGTAACCTCCTGCTTGAAGTGCTACGAGGCTTAACAACGGGGAGTTAGCGACTCATGATTGACAACTAGTGCCAGGAGACTCACAACAGTGTCGTCCCAACAATGGATAGCACACCCCCAACATAATCGATTTCAGATAGAATTTTACGTTTGGTGAATCCTTCCATTCTGGGATGAGATTTGGGGAAATAAGTCGTGAGTAGACCGATAAACACTAGTCCGTTCCAAAGGCTTGAGAGTCTGTTTTAACATCATGGTTCTGAAATGCTCTTATGAATTTCTTCTCACATTGATATCCACATGGTCCATCTCCACGTTGAATGGGTAGCTAGAAGTTGACTTCAAGACAATCAGCCTCTAATACCGTTACACGATTGCACTCTATTCTTACCTGTACATGACATAAGGCGTGAATGGCAAAATGCAGGCTGTCATTAAAGCTAATGAGAGTCCACGGTGTTTCACCGGAACTACATCTGAGATTCTGTGGTTCAGTTAATAAATATAGGATTTCAAAGAGAAAGGCGTTTCGGTGCTCTGTATACCCAGCCAAAGAAGTCAATTCACAGATACCTGCTCCTGCACCAGAGAGTGCCATCCCGCCGACTGCTTGACCGAAAGAATGTGCGCTACCTATGAGTGCGATTCCAGCCATAATAATAATGCTTCCAGCAAGAGTGATGTTTCGGCGTCCAAGAAGATCCTGGAGATAACCCACAAATGGGGAAACGGCTGTAATTGCTAAGGTATTTGAGACGGGGAGCCAGCTACCCTTGACCGAAGCTCCGGGGATTTCTGTTTCGATGTAACTAAGGCAGCCTCCCACAAAGTAAAGCATTATTTGCGAACCTATTCAGCGAAAGATTATCAGCATTAAAAGCAAGTTCAGTAGACCAACGAAAACCTAGAGTCAATGGTATAATAAAATATAGCTCACCAGCATAGAGCATTCCTAGAGACAAGGCTGCAATTGAATGACGGAGAGTCCAATCGACTTGTCCATCTGAATCATCGCCTTTGAAAGCTAAGTTGTTATCGACAGCGATATGTTCACGTTTGGTGTCATTGGCGTCGATGTGTTCATATAGCGTCTCCTTTTCTCCTGTAGAAGGTGTAGCCGTAGCTTGATTCCCACCTGAGGCCATCGCCGTCTACTATATCTGTGAACCACAAATATAAGATCGTCTCAGTTTTAGCAGGAACCACAATGGGAGCGGAAAGAGCCGAAATGTATTGTCACGCTGGACGAAAGATGATCATCACTAAATAGATACTACTAATTATCATCTAGGTGATAGCGTGTTATTTAGAGGATGGCTTGGATTTTGATCCCCGTGGGGCCCCGCATATATTGATGGGGACATATCACTAGAATGCGTAATGTTTTCGGTCAACTTCGGTAATTTTCGGTCCCCAGTAATGTACCAACGGCAATGAGGAGACCCTAAAGTAACCATTAGACCATACAATCAGCCGTAACCTCGGTGCCTGTCGGTTCACATATGGGGAAATTTAGAAAAGTCACAAAAGGCGCTCCTTTCAAGGAAACTGATTATGAAATAGACCCTACAATCTACTTTGGTGGCTGCCCGAATAAACCACCACACCAGCCTGTGGACACACCTACAGCAGGATAACTAAGTCTATTGGACAGCTTAATACCAAATATTTCATACCAGACGCCAGATGTCCGTTTAGCCGGAGGGGATGGCTTATCCGAGCAGGTAAAGAGTAGCTTTTGGTTGTATTAACAAACCCACTTTATGTTGGAAGGCACCTACGCTGATCATGTAAGCTGCAGGTCTGGATGGATGCGAACGGCCTTGGAACTGTGTGATAAATAGACCCATCATCCACGGTGGCAGAGATTTTAATTTATATGCTTCATCAGAATTTAGATTGGAAAACGGTCCACAACTAAGATGTACAAGTCCAAATTATTCGTCTTAACAGCCCAAGTCATTATCGGCCTTGGAATAGCTCAAGCAAATTCCTTGTCTTATCAGCCAAAGAAATCTTGTACACAGCTAACATTGCCCGAAATACATGGTTTGGAAATATTATCCATTGAGAACGTTGAAACAAGAAATTACTCTTTGACTTTGGTCTCACCACCGGTCATTGGCCTGAGCTTTTGCAACTCTATCATTACTCTTACCCACCCTGGCGCCAACGATGAAGTTCACGTTGAGATATGGATGCCTTTGGATACGTGGAATGGACGGTTTCAAGCTACAGGAGGTGGCGGCCTTGTTGCAGGATATTTTGACCTTGCGTTAGCTCCAGCAGTCAGTCAAGGCTTCGCTGCTGCTTCAACGGATGCTGGTCTTACGGTAAATGGTTCCATCGATCCCACAGGTCAATGGGCACTCAAAAGCGACGGAGGTTTAAATACTGCGTTGGTTGAGAACTTTGCCTACCGTTCAATTCATGATATGACGGTAATTGGAAAGGCGCTAGTGGAAGCCTATTATGACACACCCGCTAGATATTCGTATTACTCAGGTTGTTCAACAGGAGGGAGACAGGGATACTTTGCTGCTCAGATATATCCAGGCGATTTCGATGGCATTCTTGCCGACTCACCAGCCATCAATACTCCCCAGGTTTCTCCGGCAGATTTTTGGCCCTCGGTAGTCATGGGAAATAATGTTGCTCCCCCGCAATGTGTCTTCAATGCTTATCAGAATGCAACCATAGCCTTCTGTGATCCCCTCGATGGTGTTGTTGATGACCTGATTTCCGACCCAGACACTTGCCATTTTGACACTAAGAGATTAGTTGGCTTAACCGTCGGATGCGAGGATGTCGAGGAAGGAAAGATCACAATAACATCTGCCCACGCCAATGTCGTGTCACAAATTCTCCAAGGAGCTACATCAACGACAGGTCAGAAATTGTGGTATGGGAATCCTCCTGGCGCGCCTTTCAGTGGGTTAGCAGATACCGTTTCCATAAATGGGAGTATCGCTCCAGTCCCCTTTGCTGCTGCTGAAGACTGGATTATATATTTTGTGCAGCACGATCCGGAGTATAATGCTGCGAAGATGACATATAAAGATTTCGACCAAGCTTTCTGGAGTTCGGTGTCGCAGTTCACAGGCGTGCTCGGTACCGACCATCCTGATCTTTCGGAATTTCGGAATCAAGGAGGGAAGCTCTTGACTTTCCACGGAATGGCAGATCCGCTTATTGCTCATCTAGGTACGACGCAGTATCGCGATAAATTGGACGCCAGGATGGGTGGCCCAGATGCAGTTGACCACTTCTACCGGCTTTTCCTGGCCCCCGGCGTAGGCCATTGTGGTGGAGGATATGGCGCCGTACCAAACGACCCATTTGGAGCGTTGCAGCAGTGGGTTGAATCTGGCCTGGCACCAGATACTCTTGCTGCGTCAGGCACAGATTTAAGTGGCAGGGAGATCACTCGTAACCTCTGCCGTTATCCCAAGCTCTTGAAGTATAAAGGAGGAAGTCCTCAGAGTGCAAGCAGTTTCATTTGTGCATAAAAGATATTGATTGAGGTAGTTGCTAAAGTGGACTTCTGCCTCGAAAACATCTTAGTATTTCGTCCGCTGATCTGACTGCTCTGGGTTGGATATCTTAGCTGCATGTGGTTACAAAGCAAAGCAGATCAACACCCAAGATAACTTGGTTCCACTTTGCAGCAAAGGAAGGATCTGCCAAAATAGCTTTCGTAGGCACATAGCATATTTTATATAAACAAACTTATTGACTATTTTGTTTACAGATCATCAATGTCTACTCGGTTTTACTAGGGTAGGTGCACGTCAATAATTGACGACTCTGCGAAGCGGTTACGGAGATGATGGCAACTGGTTCTCCCAGAGCCCCAGCAAGAAGTGGTGCGTTCAGCCGGCCTGTAACTCCCCGATAGATTTCGTCCTGACTCTGGCACTCACGTCTGTCAAATCACCTTCTAGGACTGTACAGCCGCCAGCCACCAGCCGTTAGCCGTTAACCAAGAAACCGAGGTTAGAAGCCAGTTTCAAAGGGCTCCCTGTAGCCACACAGAAGAAAATGAAACATGATGCACTCCACTCTTTACCTCGCATCCCCACTGCTGCTCGAGCCTCTTGACTGATTCCTCCTTTGTGGTTTCCTCTCCGAGATTTCCAGTTCCCTTGGCTTTCTCCTATGTCTCTTGTCGTTGACCACGCCGTCTTTAGAAGCTTATTGGTTCTGGAAGTTATCGCTGGTACCCCGTTCTCGAGAAAAAGATCAATAGCACTCGACTTTTGGGTAGTCTTAATTACGACAGTTGATCTTAAAAGATGTTTTATTACTCTTGAAAATATAGCTTCTAATCTAATGATGTAATTAAGAAAGATTCAAAACCGTTCTAGGGTTCGTCATCATCGTGAGGATAGTAGTGAGGGTATATAGGGATAGGGGGCCATGCTGGCTGTTTGTAATCTACGCTGAACTCATGCGTCCCCGACCCTATGATGACTCTGTGATCTCGCTTTGTAGTTGGCAAAAGAACTTCCGCCGTCGTGTTGGGAGGGACAATGACTATTAGAAGGAACTTGAGGTCTTCGATCGTCCACTGGACACTGATTAAACCATAAGGGCTCAAAAAACGTGCTCTGGCATAGGTAAGGTCACCGCCTGGGACAGGGGCAACTCGAAATTTTCGCCATCCAGCTTCCAATACACTCAACCCGGCAATGTTATTGTGCATCCAATCCGCAACTGCACCAAGCGCATAATGGTTGAAGCTTGTCATTTCACCAGGGTTTACGCTTCCATCTGGTAGCATACTATCCCATCGCTCCCACATGGTTGTCGCACCCATTGTGACTTGGTAAAGCCAGCTTGGCGCTTTTCGGTGGTACAGCATGCGGTAAAACAACTGAGCATCACCGACTCGTGAGAGTGCATGTCCCAGGATTGGCGTTCCAGCAAAACCAGTGGCAATCTTGAATCTTGAGTTACGCAAAATGAGCTCGCGGAGTCGTGCTGCCGCGACTGTTTCTTGATGCGGAGATGAGAAAAGTTGGAAATGAATACTGAGTGCAATTGCTGTCTGGGAGTCGGAGACAACACGACCTTCAGGTGTAATGTAGCGCTGCTGATACGCAGCCTTGAGTCGGATGGCAGACTCACAGTACTGTTTTGCAAGCTCGTCGAGCCTGAGAACAGCACATATTTTGGACATCAGGGTGGTAATGTGAACGAGATACGCGTTTGCAACTAGTTGAGGATCCGTAACAGAATTTCCGGGCTCATCTGGAGGGGCAATGGGATCTAACCAGTCGCCAAACTGATATGATCCGTTTTTCCACAACCCAGTGGCCTCATCTCGAACAATGCCCTTGTCTATCCAGGCCCGCATGCTTTGTAATTGTTCTTTTAACACATTGCAGTCGCCATACGACATGTATAAATTCCATGGAAGACCCACAGAGACATCCCCCCAAATGGCAGTTGGGTATTTCGGGTCATCGATAAATACGTTTGGACAAAAGAAAGGCGGAACATTACTGCCGTCAGTCAGCTGTTCGGCAGCAAGATCTTTTGCCCAGCTTTGGAGCATCCCACAGGTGTCGTAGAGGTAATTGGCAGTGGGAGCAAACACGTGTATATCACCTGTCCACCCAAGCCGTTCGTCACGTTGTGGACAGTCTGTGGGGACACTGAGAAAATTTCCCTTCATGCCCCAACGTATATTCTCTAATTTCATTTTAACACAAGCTCCAAATGTAAACCCTTTGGTAAGAGAATAAGTCCAAACTTACGATGCAACTGGTCTAGAAGTTTGTTAGAACAGCTAAACCAGCCTGTTTGTTCCATATCTGTATGTACGACCACCGCTGTTACGGCGGTTAAATCGAACTTTCCCGCTTCATTCCATCCGTCAATCTGCACATATCGAAAGCCATGAAACGTGAACTTGGGCTCCCAGACTTGATCCTCTCCGGACAGTATAATTGTGTCTGAGGCTTTGCATTGTCGTAATGGGCGCGTGGCAACTTCGCCCTCTTCAAGCACTTCTGCGAATTGGAGTTTGATCACCTGGCCTTCGGGGCCGTTTAGGCGTAAACGTATCCAACCCACCAAGTTCTGGCCAAAGTCAACAACTGTCTTACCGGAGGGCGTCTTGAAATGTGAGACTGCTTGTTTCTCTTCTATTTTCCTAACTGGAGGGCCATTTGGAGCTACCAAGACGGCGTCGGGCAAGGGAAGTGTTTTCACTCCGGCCCAAGAGCTGTCGTCAAATTGTGCAGTTCGCCAACCTCTTTGCTCAAGTTTGAGATTGCAGACCTCGCCATCATATATTTCAGAGGATAATATTTCCCCGGTGCTCGATCTCCACTCTGAATCGGAGTTCAACACCATTTGCGTCCTGTCAATCGAGGTAATGACAAGCTTTGCTACGAGACCAATTGTATCTCCCCAGATGTTGCGCCTCCCACCTAGAAACCCCAAGCGCCCGCAGAACCATCCCTCTGCAACTTGTACAGCTAACACATTTACGCCTGGTTTTATAAGCGTTGTAACGACGAAAGTCTGATATGCGAGGCGGTGTCTATAAGACGTCCAACCTGGCGCAAGGACGTGATTCCCAATCCTCACTCCATTGAGATGCGCTTCATATACTCCTTGTGCTGTAAGATATATTCGTGCTTTGCAGATTGGTTGCTGCACAGTAAAGGTTCGGCGGAGCAGGATTGGTTGTCGCGGAAGAGAAGTATCACATGGCATGTTGGCTGCAATCAACGAGCATGTCCATTCACTTCGCTCTAATATCCCCGCTTCGACTGTGACTTGTTCTGACCACTCCGTTGCTTGATTGTTGGGACCACCAAAGGCGCGCACCCGGACGGAAGCAGATTCCCCTGATTTTAGTGGTTTCCCTTGCCATGGAACCAAAACAGAGTCTCGAGAGTCAATCTTGTAGACCTGCGGCGGCAAAGTCTGACATCGTGTGATCTCTATCTCATAGGACTTTTGCGTCCAGTTTCTCACATCACCTTCGAACCGCCATGATATTCGTGGTTCGGATTCGCCGATACCAATTGCCTCTCGATGATGCTCAAATTGCACATGGCCGATGCGTATAGACATTCCTTGAGGACCCTTGGAAGCGCCAAGTCGAAGCAGTTGCGAGAGGAAACAAATCAGAATTATGTTCTATGTGACTTTAGGTGTGCAAACATCGTGCCGAAAAGGTTGTGCCGCACTTGCGGAACCTTCTAACTGACAAGATTATTGAATGAAAAAGACAGGGTCGGGTGTTACTCTGCCGAGTGTGGTCGTTTTGGTACAATATCATCGTCAAAGAAAATCGGGGCAAGCTATGGTGGCAGATGCTGGCGGCTAGCTACCTGCTGTTGTGTCGGGGAAGTGCCGACGGCGTTCCCTAGGAAAGACTGCGGCAGAGCTGGCAGCGACTGCCAACCACCAGCATAAGCTAATCCTGCATCGATCTAGTTTATACTGCGTGTCATGCGGCGGGGCTATGAAGACAGCTGTTATTCCGACAGAACTCTAGAGCACTCCACATTCTCGGAGGACATAGTAATGATGCGTTACCGCACAGACTGTAGCTACGTATATACGAATACGAGCGGGGCTCCACCATCGGGGCAATGCCGACCCATAAATAGCATGCCAAAATTCTCGTCCTTCTAGCATCGAGTCTTATTCGCCCCATCTTTACGAACGGGCTACCAGGTATGGAGCTACAGGAGGATTGGCCTCGCAATGAGTCTCAACCACTAAATCAGGCAGTCCATACCCCTGAACGAGTGCGAAAGCGTTCCCAGCGTAGTGAGCAGTCGAGTTTAGGATGGAGAACTGCGATTGCCTGTAGCGCCTGCCGAGATCGCAAAACTCGTTGCAGCGGGGACCAGCCCGCGTGCAGCTATTGCAGAAGGATTGGGATTGAATGTGTCTACAAGCAAGGCTCAGTTCATTTGACGGATCAGGTTTCGTAAGTATTTCTCTCAGAACGTCGTCACCCAAAAACCCGAGGGGAATTTGACATATGTAATTGTCTTGGGCGTTAAAAACACTGTGATGATATAGCACTAATTCACGCATAAGATCTTTCAGTTTGGATGAATGGGGTAATAGGATACTGACAGCGATAAATCACCTTGGCGGTGATCCAGCCACCTCTGCTGGTGGGAGTCCTCCAAATGCCTCAGCAGCGTTTGAGAATCGCAACAAGGCAAAATGGGAAAACCTGGACCAGTTCTATTCTTCAATCGGACCTGGAACTCCTATAACAGGTATCCGATCAATTCTAGCGTGGAACGTATTCGCTTCAGTCGAAGATACGATGTCCATCTCTTTGTCATACAAGGATCAAGATCGTCATAACAGAAGTCACCACTATGGTCAAGAGAGCGCAAGCACTACCAAGTCCATCTTAACCCGTTTGTCAGACCTGTTTGTATTACATTATCTGGTAGCAGTACCAGTCCTTGATAAGATCCAGCTAGAATATTATATCGCAGCCATTGGCGAAAATGGAATTGAGTGGACCGTGGAATCATGCCTGGTACTTATCGTTGCCAGTCTCGGTAGTATATGCCAGCAACAGCAGCACCGCAGGACAATCATCTCCGATGGATACTCGGTACCAGCAAATGCAGTCGCCGGCCCGTTCGACTTAAACTCCACAGCTTTCAGGTACTGGAATATGGCAAAGAAACGGCTGGGATGGGCGATGGAAGAAAGTGGGCTGCTATCCGCCCAGTGCTTATGTCTTGCTGGGTTAGTATTGCACCTTCCCTTCACAGCAGTGCCTGTGAAAGAGAACAGCAGGTTAAATATCGCGGGAACATGATCTCCGGTGGATGCGCAATTGCTAGCTACCCGTGGCTACAAGCGGGTCCCTGGTCATTGATTTGTTTGACATGGATTGGAGACAAAATGCTGACATCCTTTGCAATAGAGTCTGGTACCTGCAGAACTCCGACCCTGTCAGCGCTTGGAAAATGTTTCATTGTGCAATGGTCTCACTCAACGATACGGCACGTAATGATGATTTCGCTATTGTATTTGGAAATAAACCAGGCTACGCTGAGGTTGTTCAAGAGTTGGAGCAGCAGATCAGAGGAGTCTGTATAAGATATCAAAGGCACGTGATGATACATTTACAGTCATTCATGATAATATTTTCTGCCGTACAAGCTCTAACACTACTTTCATCTTCAGTGAATTGCAGAACGAACTTGAGCTTCCTGCCCCGCCGTCATTGCCAGGAGTCCCTATTCCAAAAAGAAGGCTCTGCTTTTCTTCAGCATTGTTGTGTATTATTCAAATACGCCAAAGCGCACTAAAGTGCTTTCAGGCATTACATCCTCGCATGTCTCTGCAAGAGATATCTACATTGTACGTCGAGCTCTCAGCAGTAGAGCGAAGGCTTGAAATTTGGTATGCGAGCCTCCCACAAGACCTCAGCTTCCCCATACATCAAGCAGGGGAGATCGAAATCCAAGTTGGCGAGGGCTATCATAAATTACAGTTACAGTGCCGATATTTCGAAGTTCGAGAACTAATTCTACGACCATCCCTTTACATATCTCTTTATGCAGAAAATGCAGCCATCGTCGAAAGCGATCTGAACTCAATCACGTTTGATGATGTGATGCGCGACCACCTAGTGAAAGAATCTCTTCATAATACGACCCAGCATCAGGTGTTCGCATTGCGGCGACTAAGGCTTGTCTTAAGTGTAGGTTGGAGTGAGTCACTTGCACCGGTAGATGGACCGCTGTTCCGGACGCATGATTGCTTCTTGCTCGCTCTATTACTCATTGTACCTTACCGTAAAAATCTGGGTTCCTATGAGCTGGCCCAGCTCATGGACTCGAGCTATGCAGCTGCAATTGACGCAGCGGAAGCCTTCTTAAGATCCAGTGACGCCTCTGGTAAGGGAAATGAGTATGCAGGTCTTCTTCATGCTCTTCGTGAACAATGAAGGAGAATTTGCTTCATAATCAGCATAAATTACCATTCTGTTAACGCCTAAAATCTGGGTGCAACTGCCGTAGCATGTCTAAATAAATCGCGCAATCTCTCGATTCCTTGCTCCAGTACTTTATTCCATTTACCAAGCTCCGAACGCCCTCCTTCCACATTGCACCATTTGGTACATGTAATCCCTCAAGTCTGGGGCGATGCTGCGCTGCCAACCTTTTCGCAGCTATAAGTATAAGCGCACTTCTGACACCTTTTCTCAATCCCAACCAGGTTGTATGATGACGATGCGTTGTGATCGCCGTTCTTAAAAAGGTTATATCAAGCAGTAGACATTTGTTTGCCATCTGTACCAGCTCTGATACTAGTGTACCAGGCCATCCCGAGACGTCGTTGTGTAACAAAATATATATTGCAGGCATTGCAATATCGTGTCTGACACTCAACAACCGCCAGCGGAGGTAATGACGAAGTTCATCAGAACACGGCGTTGAATCATCAAGTGGAAACTGCATCACAGGAGGCAATGACTCATAATATAGAGTAAGCTGGTAATCAAACTCTTGGAGAGCATAAACGAGACTCTGGAAAAAGGCGTCAGCAGGCTCGCCTGCCCGACGGTAAGCTTCTCGCCGTTTGTCTTGAAAGAAGATGTCAATACGCATTTCGAGCTTGCGAAGCATGATCTCTGTCAAATAGTAATACCATGATTGATCTTCATAAGGCTCGGGTGACAAGAAAGGGCGTGACGCGTCTTCTTGATTCATGTCTCTAGCCATGCTGGGTTGGTTGATAGCAGAGGTATAGCTGTTTGGTGGAGTTGGAAGGCTGGTAGAGTAGGCAATGAGATTTAGCCCAGATGTTTCCATACCAAACTCGCAGGCGATCTCACTATGGTTGTATTAGAAGATTTCCAGTTCAGATGCTTCCCTACTTACCGTTCAGATTTAATGGAGCTCCAGCAAAGACGGCTTTCTAAACTACGAGACTCTGCTTTCGATAAAGCTTTCTTGTTTCCTGCTACTCTTTTGGAAATATAACTTCGGCATGCAATACTGGCCTGGTTGAACGCACGCCATGCCGCAATCGGTTCTTGGGTATATATAAAGAACATACCAGACATGAAAAGGCACTGTGCTGATATCAATGATGAATGTGCCCACAAACCTCCAAGTCGTTTCTGAGCCGCAGCGAAATACTCTTGGCCGATGGAATATCGCTCAGGTGTCGTCTTTGGCCCAGAAAAGTCGCCGAGCTCACCGGCAGCCCAACGATAGGAGATGGCACCCAATGCACAAGCAAGTAGCTTTTAATGTCAGAGATGTTAACTACGTTAAGATACTGTACTCACAACCTGGCACGTACTTCCGTCCCAAGCCAGTCCATTCTCTACAAGATTCGCGGCATGGAGTCGCAGCTGGGCGCTGTCGAGAATAGGGTTTTTGGTATGCACATTCCTGAGGAAACTCTCTACCAATTCACTAACGATTGTACCGTCATCCAAGCCTCTTTTGGGACGATCTACGCGCGCATATTTGCTCTTGCGCCCCAGGGAAGATCTCTTATACGAATGGACCTCATCTTCGCCATCGGTATCTTCCTCTGCTGAGGAGTCCATCAAAGCATCAAGGCCGCCGTTGATAACGCCTGGAAACTCTAGGATGGGCCATACAAGTGTCTCTTCTATGGTATAGGTCCACCACATGCCGAATGGAGGGTTTTCAGGAGGAGAAAGATTTCGTCGGAGTGACAGAGACTCCATGGCATCGTGAACCTGTTCATTGTCTTCATCATTATATATAGGAGTAGTGCCATTGTGCGGAGGGATCTGTAAACTTGAGCGAGGCTCTGCACTACCCTGCATTGCAGGGGACAGAATTGACCTCAAGGACGCAATATCAGGATTATGGTGGAGACTAGGTGAGGATGCTTTGAGGGTGTCCAACTGCTGTTCGACACTAGCCAACCTCCTAATAATCATAGGAATCTCGGTCTCATAAAGAGCATTCTTGAGCATCGAATGACTGTAGGTCTTCTCTAGCTCTTTCCTTTAGGACAGATAACTTCAGCGCATATTCCATAAATCACGAAGAGTCTGCCAGTAGCGGAAAGGGAATAGGAAAGCATACCTGCGAAATGATGTGGGCCAGGAACGGCCTTCGGCATCCTCTGTCGATGTAATCTGGTTAGAACCCAAAGTCCTGCGCTTTCTGGGCCTCCCATCTGAGGATCCGCAGACATCAAATTGGCAACTGACTGGGCTGTTAGGGGAATGCGAGTGGGAGGGGTCCATAACAAGCCGACATGCGCCAAGTTTCAACGTTATGCGGAGGGCGTTTGGGATAATACGTGAATGCAGCACTCTAGGCTGCTTTCTCACTTGCGAGGGTTGTGGTTGAGCTTAAGGATTGTGAAGATAATTACTCAGAGATTGGACGTCATCTGATTGTTGTGTCCAGGGGCGTGAGTGCGTTCACCGAGCCTTCAGACGCGCACAACGCGGAACCCCTCTTTGATGCCTGAATTCATGCCTGAGATATGTGTCATTAACGGGTAGCTTGCCACATCTAAATGGACGCATCGGGCCTGCCCCGATATGCAAAACATATCCAATTCAACGATTAGGGAGACCTAGGATCCTGCACACCTAGGCTTTTTCAGACATTTTGCTGTGGTCTCTCGATGAGGAACTGCTAAAAGGTGACTTAGTGAAGCGTCTGGGCGTTTAGTTAAGGAAATCTCTATGGGAAGACGAATTATACGGTGCTATCTTACGTTTGGTTAATAATATTGTCAATGCTAAGAGGTTTTTTAACGAGCATTTATCTTCCGCAAATTTTGTTTGTGCGCGCACTTCCATTCTATTTTAAATTTTATAGTTTGCCAGCGACTGTTATTTCCCAGCTAGTCACGTCAGCTGTTCTAGTCTAGTGATATTTTGTTTTTTAGATATCACTTTATTTTGGCCCTAGCATATCTGTCTCGTTTAAGCGTCGCCCCGGTTTTGGATGAGCAAAAGGGAAATCCTTAATATTTTGGGGCGGCAAGCAGCTTATCCCGAGCCTGCGCAGAGGCCTGTAATAACTTCGCGTTGCTTTCCAGCAGTGGCATTGGCTACGGCCGGAATACTTGGGGTCGCATGAGACTAGCTGTTTTAGCGGAGTCGCTCTCCTTGGACCGCGAGAATGGGGGTTTACGGATCTTCAAATAGGGTACAAGTTTCACCCCAGCAGCCTACTTGTAAAGAGATGCATTGGAGCTTCATATCTCGGGTTCTATATATGTATTGACTTGGCTTACCTTGCGCAACCGTTAACCTCCTCTTAACATCTACCCAGCATACGATTTTCTAAGGGTCCATATGAGGCAATTCCAGGAAGTCTACGAGGTTAACCTCTCCGAAGAGGAGAGTAGTGCAGGGTTGGCAACGGCGGAGCATGTTGCCTCTTCAATTGCTGCTCTTCATCGTGACGGGATTGTGATCATAAATAATGCAGTAGATCCATTACATGCTGAAGCGTTGCAGAAGGAGATATGCAGCGAGATAGAAAGTAGCCTTGTCAATGGCACATTCCACTTCAACACGGTAAGCATTCTCCAAGAAGCGCTCGATCGTATGCCTCCTTGTCTGTATTGCTGGCTGAGAACGTCTCCTGACATAGTCACCATCGGCGGGCAACATTTCCACTCCACCTCCGCGAACCCCAGAACTCATGTATGAAGATGTTTGGGCCAACCGCGTCGGCCTCCAGATCTTGAACGCAGTCCTCGGTCCTCGTATTAGAATGCACTACGCAAACGGCAATACCGCTTTACCTGGACACGACCTGGGACGACAACCTGTCCATGCGGACTTGACATGGCCATATGCTCACTTTCCTTTTGGCTACGTTATAAACCACTATCTTGTCGACACAAATGAATCAAATGGCGCAACAGAGATCTGGCTGGGCTCGCATCGGGATGCGACATATGAAGATCAGGCACCTGGGAAAGGCGCCGTGAGATCTGAACTGCTAAATAAAAGGAGATTATGGGCTCCCCCAATTAGACCAGCTGTCAAGCGGGGTGCGCTCGTTATCAGAGATCTACGATTGTGGCATGCGGGCATCTCGAATCCCTCAGGTATACCAAGGATTATGCTTGCCTTCTGCTATTTTCCTTGGTGGTACCAATGCCCTGCTTCTGTTAAGCTACCTCTGCATGTGAAGGGCCTAGTGAATGGTTGGAAGGCAGATATGGAGATTCATGCGGACTACTTGGATGAGAAAAGATTTGAGGTGGAAAAGGGATTATTTGATAATAGATTTTTCTCGGAGAATCATGGGCTTGATCAGTTTATATAACTATATGAGGCTAGACATGGGAAAGAAATTGCGATCCAGGCTAATATTATGTCAGGAGACTACGGGTACTCTCATTTTCTGGGTGGAAAAGCACCGATTGAGAGTATTAACAATATGTCAAAATGCAAACCACCAATCTGATTGTCCTTGAAAATATCAGGATAGAGTTGAAGCCTTTGACTCAACACTTCCACCGCTCAGTTATGGAATAAGGCATCTTACACCTTGCTCCCCGGCAAAGTGGACTTCAAACAAACTTGAGGTATCATGAGCACGTCCTTACCGAAATTTTCCTTTTCCGTAGGCACTAAACTAAACTCGTTCCTGTAGAAGTATGTGACATCTTGTTGGGTATATTTCTATGTCGTTTCGGATTAGAGTTACGCAAGTATTAAGAATAAACGTTACGATTGATTCACAATATCCTAATGCCATTCACTTCGATGAATTTGATTCATAAATTCATGTGTATATTTAAGTCACACAACAACGCATATAACTATAATAATCCCCTAGGTGGTAGGTATCAAGCTTCGGGATACCGGAATTCCAACAACATGAACCTACAGCGCATAATACCGTCTTTCCCTTTCAGAAAAGCCTTGTATTAAGCGCTAGCTCAAGCCTTCTCATCATGGCCAATCGCTACCATGGCCTTCTCATCCAGTTGGGCGTCAACCACGCTAATACAGTTTGAGAACTCCTCTTTGTCATCGAATAGCGTGGCGATTTCTTCCAGAGTCAAACCACGAGTTTCTACCCATGTAAAGTAGATAACGAGGAACACAATAACGTTCCAGATACACTGCGGAATATAGTATCGCCATCCAAGGGAGTCAAGCCCTACTGGGTTGATGTAACTGGTAGCGAACGCTGTTATATTGATAGACAGCATTGTGACGGCAAAGAAAATCCCACGTTGCTTGGTCGTAACTGTCTCGAGTGGGTAGGCCACAACCAGCGGAACCCAACACATGCTGGTGCATGCACCGGAAAGGAAGATCATCACGATCACTCCTATACCGAGCCCGCTGGAGGGTGATGGTGAACTATTATATTGAGCAGTCAAAGCAGTCCAGACAATGAAAAACACAGACATAGAACCCGTTGCACCAAGGAACATCGTCCGGCGACCAATTCGAGGGATGACAAAGGCCGCAGCCATACTGACAACCCAGTTGAAGATATTAATGATGCCATTCATCAACGTTTTATCTCTCTGAGAAGTCATCCCGATCTGGTCCAGAATCAATGGAAGATAATTGGAAACAAACCCACTTCCAAGGGATTGAGAGCCAACTGCAGACCACACACAAAGCCACAGGCGATGTCGATTGGCTTTGGATCCAAGGATTTTCTTGAAATCCTTGAATTTCATGCTTGTCTTGTCTGCCTCAATGCCAGCAAGGATTTCCCGCAATTCAAATTCCACTAACTCAGTTTCCACACCGTTTCCATGATATTTAACGAGGATATCCCGTGCCTCCTGGATTCGGCCTTTGGATGCTAGCCATCTAGGGCTTTCAGGACATAGCCATATCATAAAGGTTTGGTAGCTGGGAAGCATAATTTGGAGGATACAAGGAAGTTTCCACGCCCACTGAGAATTCATGCTAAAGGTGCTGAAAGTGACCCAACTTCCAATGATGAGCCCGATGAAGATGGTAGTGTTGTATAATGAACTCAGAGCGACTCTTTGTTTTGGGTGTGCAAGCTCCGTCACAAGCACGGGGGCCGCTACCTGTTGTAGGTTGGAGCCCAGGCCAAGCAGTAGTTTGCCACCAGTGAACATGTGAAAGTTGGTCGAAAAGGTTTGCATAATGGCCATTCCAACAACCAGCGCAGCACCAAAGGAGCATAGTATCCGCCGACCAAACCGATCGGATAACGGACCGCCAATTATACAAGCCACGATTCCACCAACGGACTGAGCGGCGCCGAATAAGCCCAAGGTCGCACCCTTTGGATTGCCAAAATTATCCATAAATTCGTTGACGGATTGTAGACCATTGGTCATGCTCAAATCGAAACCCCATGCGGTTGAAGTGATAAGCGGAGCAATTAGAAAGAAGTATAGCCTGATAAGACTGGGGACTTTGTACCAGGGAGGCGCATCCTGGATGAGCTGTTGCATTTTGTCGTTAATTCCTTCGGCCATTTTGAGTTGTCTTGTCGTGATATCGAATGAATTTGCGAACAAAATATACTGACTTCCAACAAACTTGTAGAAAACCAAAGATTCCTCAGCAGCACTTATCGCAACGGTGATATGATTGACGAGATATGATCCGCGTTTTGGAGGAAGGCATCACATTATATGCTCAGCAAGGATGATCTGGGGAAGGAGAGTGATCTTTGTGGCTAAACCTGGGGTGTTGTGCGGAGCCCCAGGTATCAATCGTTCGGACAGTCTTTTACCGAATTTACGGTCGATAGTGTACGTCTAAGCACAGAAACACGTCCTTCATCGGGGAACCACCGATGGCAATCAAGGGCTAGGTTTCAATTAGATTGGCCCGAGGTTGATTATGGCTTGCTTCACTCGTGCGCCACAGGTGGAGTTCGTCAAGCGGAATTTTGATTACGAAAAACTTGCCAGGAGCTGGCCTGCTGTTACCGGCGGAACCACAATGTTTCCGGGACCAGATCCACCGAAAGTAATGGCGGTAATAGCGTTATTGTGGCAATTCTGAGTCCAAAAAAGGGCAGAGAGCAATTTTGTTCCCCTTGTAGTGGACCCACAAGTTCATCGGCTTTGCCCCGATCCTTGCGAAACTACAAAGTAGACCGTGGAACGGACTATCATCTTAGTGGATGCGTAAAGATTCCGAATCCGAGTTGGTTCAGATTTCGCATTAAATATAACAGTATTAGTCAAACCATTGTCATGCCACCGGTGTTCTTGGGAGTGAGCGGGCTAATGATCGTGAATGGTAATGGTAACCAGGTCATACTGAGAGGATGTTGCCTTTGGGCCTGGCTCAAGTGAGTCCTCTAACTTCCTCGTTCTGGCTGCATGCTAACAACAGACAAGTTTGGAAGAGTTTCACTGGGGGATTCCCGGGGAGAGTATACATCCAGCGAAGCGTTGTTAAGAACACTCATCCAGGAGAAATACAAATCCTTTTCGATCGCTTTCTGCACCACCACTTCAAAGGAAAAGATACCCACTCCTTCGAAAGGTTGGCTTGAACGGTATCCGGACAGCCTTCAACTGTCGTGATTTTGGACACTATATGAGTGCACATATTTTAAAAACAGACAGTTTCAGGCATCGTGACCTATTTCTTAAATATTGCGTGGAGCATAAGATTTACGGTATGCTGGATTTACACTCAATACGCTAGAAGTCGAAGTCCAAATTGGTACTGTTCTAATGTCTCTGCATACGCCGTATTTTTGGATTCAGAGACCATCAATATAGAGTTTTCTGGCTTTGGGAATCGGTAGATTGATATTAGAAGCATAACGAATAGATTACAGGTTATAGGCCTGCGACCCAAAACACGTTCGGCTACTGTATTCTGTGCCTGCCAAAAAAGACTATCCGCCTATTTGATACCAGTCACGTCCTCTTCTTCGATGACAATACAATCGCTGAAATGGCACGAATTTAATGAAGTCCTTCGAATTGCATCTATGCTATTCATGATTACAGCTCTCAGTTTCCTGACTGGCGGTTACGACCGGGGAACACCAGCGCAGAACCAACTCGAGGCACAGCCCATCCGAAATGCTTATTTCAGCATCGACACAGGGTCCAATTCTAAATGAAGGATTGAGCCCTACCTATGCACCGCCCGACTCGGAAGAAAATATGGACGAGATAAATGAGACGCGATATAACCTGCCCTCGTTAACAGATTCGACTGTGAGAACAAAGAGGTGTTTCCCGGACTGTCTGGCTGTATAAGGATGCTCGAGTTGTATGACCTGTTCAGACATCTCCCGACATCCCATGGGATTTCCCCCTGAAAGAGATGTACGTGGTAAGTTTGACGCACATCAGTTATAATGTTAAGGTGGCGCGACTTGCAATGCTCCGTCTGTAGTCCATCCGCCCCTCTGAAGTGACCCCGAAAGCTCCAGCCGAAGTCCAAATAGGATCAACATAATCGCTCTGCCATAAACCGATTGACCGAAGCATGATGCGGGCCTGTGCCGAACTGTGTAGCGGGGACATCAAATCTCATGTCGTATAGGCTTCCTGTCGGTCCCATTCCATTCCCATCGACTCCGGGCAGGGTGGAAGGTTGGTTGATGAAGGCCGTTTCGCAGGAGGTGCCGTTGCACATGGATTTTATTGGCCCGTCGGCATTGCCCCGGGACTGCCGATTACTATCTGGCACCCCCTGAGGCCGTTTCCACATAATTAGGTGTTAGGCTAGCCCAAAGCGCTACCCCGATGCCCATGCAAGCAGCTGCCGGTATTCAGCTTCGGTATGGCGGGTCATCCCACTCTGGTCCCAATACGCATTTATCGTATTAATGTCTTGGCTAGGCTTGTTCTGTGACCCCTGTATTAGAGGCTAATACCATACCTCAAATTATTTCGCTGCCAGGCGGCAAGATCCAGAACGATAGCTGGTTAATACCTGCTCCACACTCTCCCATGCAGTACGAGGTTATCACCGTTGTTTCAGGCCCAGCCATGCGGGGTAGGGAAAATGCACACGGAAAGATTTCGTCCAACGCCTGGAACGATCAATAAGCTTGATGTGCCAAGTAAAAGGGGAAAGTATGCCGAGTGTCAACGAAGCAGCCCCAGTCGGACTGGAATAGCTTCAAATAAATGTGCGCGTCGAATTTAGCGAAGTAAAACGTACTCAGTGTGGATGGCTGGCAGCACTTCGAATTTCCCTCCTAATCTGAGAAACTATCCCTGGAGCTGATTTGATGAGCGAATAGGATAACTAACATTTGCTAAAGCTCGATTGTTACTTGTAAAACCTATTTTCGCTATCTATATATGGCCCAAACCGTCTGTTTTATGAACGCATAAAATAAGTTAGCAAGTTTTATTCATTCCCCAATCATTCTATCACTGTAACTGCAACTATGGTGCCGTAAACTGAAAGTCNGAGCAAAGTCTAGAGCCAAATAGCAGCTTAGAGTCTCTGAATCAGTTTAAGAGGAGCGCTCGAAAAGTGGTGTCTTGACATACGGCACCATTCTTCCATTCTTGGAATTCATCTTCTCCGAGATGAATTAGTGCTCGGGTAAGTAAGCCCCGATGCTACATTGTCATCGGGGATCCACTGCATCTAGTCCTACAATTGTCGGGCCATTCACCCACCGACCAGGTCGTTATGGCGCCCAACGGACAAATTACTCACGACATTGATCTTTCCGAGCAAGCTTTAAGATAACTGAACGGCCTGTGGACCTAGCTGCTACCTAATGCAGAGTCCCAGGAATCCAACGTCAAGTAAACTGACTTCCTATAGAGGGCGAAGCATCACTGGACTACTCGCTCCAAAGCGCCTTGTTCCATAGCTAGGAGTCTTCGAGCTGGAGTCATAGTTACTCGTATTCTGGCATCTCTGATTTGATCATCCATTGTTCGAACGCCCCTGTCTTGCAATGGCTTCGACCCTCACCGTCCAACATGTGAACCCCACTATTCCAGGTTTCGCTCCTAACCCCTCGATTGTGCGCATACATGATACCTACTTCTTGGTGAATTCTTCCTTCCTTCTCTTTCCGGGGCTACACATCTTCGCATCTAAAGATCTTATTTCGTGGGAGCATATCGGTACGTATATCCACCACGGGCATTAGAGGATTTCTACTGTTACAGCCGCGTGTCTAATTTGGATCTCTTTTAATCTGAGCAGGGAACGCTATCAATAGAACAACTCAAATCCAGCTCTCGGGCTCTAGCAGGGGACTTAATCCTTCCCCTCAATTAATCCTTCCCCTCAAGGCCCTGACGAGAAAGTTCCTGCCACAGGGGGTCTTTATGCTCCGACAATCCGCGACTACAACGGTATAACCTACATCGTTTGCACCAACGTCGTTCATGTCCTTGCAAGGATGGGGATTACAAACCATCCAGTATAGCATCTGAGAATTTCATCATCTCCACCACTGGCATTCGCTCCGACGAGTGGAGTGACCCCGTGTTCTTCGATTTCTGCGGCATCGACCCAGATATCTTCGTTGATGATGATGGCCGTGTCTATATCTCCGGCTCCTCATGGCAGAGCCACCCAAGCACTATTAATTGCTTTGAGGTCGACATCCGAAATGGGCAAAAGTTGACGGAGGAAAAGATCATATGGGATGGCTTCAGCAAGAGCATCCCAGAAGGTCCACACCTCTACAAGCGGGTTGGTTACTACTACTTGATGGATGCTGAGGGAGGAACCCACGAAGGCCACAGGATTGCTATTGTCCGATCAAATAGTGTCTGGGGTCCCTACGAGTCGTGCAAATACAACTCGATTCTTAAGCCGAGTGTCGAGCTAGATCATTTTGAGTATGTTCAATACAATCGACACGGCGATCTCTTCCAGGATACTCAGGGCCGTTGGTGGTTGGTCTGTCTGGCCGTGAGGAGAGACCAAGAAGGGCGTATCGCCATGGGTCGCGAGAGCTTCTTAACGGCGGTGGCATGGCCAGATAATGAAGCGTGGCCCCCACTTTACAGCAACCCATCCAGGCCTACCCTCCCGTTAATTGCGTTACAGAGAAGATCCCATCATTAGTGCGCCCCATCACAGACTTGGTGTGGATTCGTTCTCCAGACTCATCGCAATACAAAATTTCTCCTGATGGCCGGACCATCGCCCTCATCCCTTCAAAGACAGATCTCTCCGAATGTACCGGGAATCCGACAGCATTTGTCGGCCGACGGCAACGTCGCCTCCAGGGAACCGCTTCTGATTCACTCGTCATATCCTACTTGCAATCGGCTGCAGTAGCTGCTGGACTTGTATACTACAAAGATGAGCATCTCTTTGCGCGGCTGTTTTACCATTACGCGACAAACTCAGTCAACTTTGAGACGCTCAACCCGGCCAAGGTCCCTGCTTTCTCGAAAAGATGGTTGATTGCGCGCCTCGACAGTCAGAAATCCTACGGTGCAAGCAGCCCCAACGGGAAAGATTGAATTTCGGATAGTATACAATGATCGGGTGGTAGAGTTTTTATATCGGATAGATAGTGACCGCTAGGACGGACAGTCCCAATCATCCAGGTGGACTTCAGCACGGTTGATTGATACCATGGTACTGACAGCGGCAGATTTTACAGGGCCGCTTATTGGCGTTTTTGGTGCTGTCACTTCAGACGCCAGAGAGACAATAAATGAGAAAGCGGGAATTAGTGAGATTAGTTGGTGTGCATTCGAGGACGTTAACTTATGACAACTGAAGCGTGAGGACTGATAAAGGTAAATTATCTCTGATCAAAGGGAAGAACACCTGACAAGACAAAAATAGCCACTCAATGTAATCAACAGCCGCGTGTGAAAGTAATACTAACACACTCTGCTAAGCGACTATAGTCCTACCCTTCGCTCCTGCACAGTTACAGCGATAGGAATTTTTGAGCCGATATTATTAACCTATTTCTGGATCAAATGGGCTCATATGCTCTAAACTTTGGTTCCACTACAATGAAGCTGTGGCAATCGATTGCATAGCAAAGGTAGGGCATCTGAGCAACTGCTCTAAAAAGTGGCCGAGACCTTGCTCCGGTCGGCTATCTTGGTCAATATGGTAATTATACTCTTTTCCTATGTAGAATACAATTAATTTAATATAAACTACAACCATGGACATTGTATAGGGCCAACCAGAACAAGTGACAAATATTCCATAGGGGGAAGGGGGCGGGTGGGGAAGAGATAGCATCATCCCTCTCTGTCTATATGTATATGTGTCACATGAAGCGAGTGGTGCCGGCTCCTTCTTCAATAAAAACACTTAATTCTGATCTATAGGCCTTTCCACAGAAAAGTTTCAGGTAAGCCAAAACTCGACCGCACCACCTCATCCTTGGGGTTAGCGCTGGTCGCAATAATGATTGCAAACTCGCCAGCCTCCGCTTTCCATTGAGAGTCCTCTTCAGACCAGAACGATAATGCGTATTTGTCAAGAGCTATATGGACCTCTTGAGTCTCCCCAGCTGCCAGCTTCACCTTCTTGAATGCCTTTAGCTCTCTCACGGGCCTTTGGACCGAGGACTCCAGGTCAGAGATATAAACCTGAATAACCTCGGCACCAGCCCGCGTACCAGTGTTACTGAGATGAATGGAAATGTTCATAACATGGTTTTGGTTGGGCTTGAACTCAGAGGGGACAATGAGATTTGAGTATTGGAATTGTGTGTAAGACAAGCCGCGTCCGAAGTAGAAAAGAGGCTCGGTCTTCAGCTTTTCGTAATATCGGTGACCGATGAAGACGCCTTCGCCGTACCAGATCTCATAATCACTCTTTCAAAAGTTCAGGAAAGCTGGAGAATCCTCCAGTCGTCTTGGAAAAGTCATAGATAACCTTCCGGATGGGTTAACGCGTCCGAAGAGAACATCGACGAGACCATGCCCTGTTTCCTGGCCACCCATCCACGCATGGACCATAGTCTTGGTTTGAGCCGCCCAAGGCATCTCAATAGCGCACCCGGACTCCGTAACAACGACCTTTGAATAGAGATATGTGTTAGTAAGAGTGTCTTTCGGGGTATTGAATGGTCCCCAATCCTCCTTGTTGGCTCTTACCGTATTTGGATTAGCTGCAACTACACGTTGAATCAGTTCGTCTACCCTACCGGGCAGTTTGAGATGTTTCCGATCGCAGCCCTCGTACTCAAAGTCGGGTCCCAGTCCAGTCATGATAATGGGTATGTCCACCTGCTTAGCCGCCACGACAGCACTGGCAATGCTATTATCTTCGTCGACAGCCTCGAATCCGCCGATTCTAACACCTCCCGCGGCTGCGGCTCCGACGACATAACCGAGAGATTGGTTTACCAAGTGGATATCCAGGTGATACTTCTGGCCCTCCTTCACGTGGATGTCTGCCAATCTCTCCATACTGAAGAAGTTAAACACAGGCGTGTTATCAGTCTTCTTAGGCTGGCTTGTCCAGAGATCGATTAACTCCTTTCCGTCGACGTAAAGCTTGGCCTTGCCAGCAACGCACATACCAAAGCGCCAGATCGTCGTCTTTGGTGCCTTAAAGACCCCACGGACTCGTAAAAAATAGTCGTCCGGGATTGTCCCTTCAGGAAAGCTGTCTAGGATATGTATCAGTGTCCTCGTCGTGGAGACACTGTGCCACAGTTTAGCATCCCCGTTTTTCAATGGATCTTTATCGTAAAATTCGAGAATCAGTCCAGGTTGGTTGGTGCCAGGCTGATAGATATTGTCCCTCAGTAATGGTGCAAATTTGTGGGCTGTTCCAACAAATTAGAGAATTGGGATTTTAGAGAGAAAAACCTGTAAGAATCCGAGAGAGGGAAAGGAAATACACTTTAAACAACAAAATACAAGAAATAAGAGATGGCGAGAAACTATCAGATATTGACTTTGAAAGCTTTGAATTAATTTAAAACTCACAGTAGCAACCATGCTGGAAGACGACCGTATTCTGACCGGTCTCCTCGATGAAGGCATCATATGGCTTGATAATATAAGGGGGATTGACCTCAGCACTACCGCCACCTCCGACAGCAGGAGTCATCCAATGATCTCCTATCAGAGCAAACCGTTTACCGCTTCTGGGTAGTGGTAGGACATTGGCGTCATTCTTTAGAAGGACTACGGTTTCAGCTGCGACCTGCCGGGCAAGAGCGCTAGTCTCCGCAGTGTTGTTATCCCATCCCTTGCTCGATAGGGCAGGAGCGACTTGGTTAATGAGATTCAAGAAGCGTCGCACCGAGTTATCAATGGTTTGCATAGTAACCTTGCGGGCATTGACGACCCAAGAGAGGAGGTTTCCCCTCCATACCTGCATAGGCATCTCCAAGTCTAGACCGGCATTAATAGCGTCGGAGGTGCTATATGTGCCGCTCCAGTCGCTGACAACGAGGTTCTGGTACCCCCAGTCCTCCTTCAAGATGCCCGTAAGCATCGCACGATCTTCACTGCAATGGACACCATTAATCTTGTGGTAGGCAGACATAATCGACCATGGATTGGAACTCTTCAAGGCCCGATGAAAAGGCATGGCATGCAGCTCACGCAGGGTCCTCTGTGACATGCAAATATTGTCTTCGGTGGAGTTCCATGACTGGTCATGGGCAGCATAGTGCTTGAGGCAGGCGGCTACTCCGCGTCTCTGCAAGCCGTTTATGTACGCAGCACCCAGCTGTCCGCTCAGTACCGGGTCTTCTCCAAAGGCTTCAAAGCCTCGCCCGATGAGCGGGGAGCGCTGAAGGCAGATAGTTGGGCCAAGTAATACATGTACGTGTTTGGATTTGGCCTCATCACCCAGGAGCTCTCCCACCCGCTGGATTAGCTCCTCGTCGAATGTTGCCCCAAGCGCAGAGCCACACGGTAAGCAACAGGCTGGTGACTGATAACTAGGTTAGAGATAGATATTGCTAGATAGCACCAGCACGTTCAAGCACAGGAGGCATACTGGGTTGAAGAACTCGGCACCTCGCACTCCGGCTGGACCACCTGACATCTGGGATCATGGACCTATTAGTTATCATCAGAATTGCCATAGGAAGGGTTCACTAATGCTTCACCTGTAATACAGGAATCCCATGTTCCGGCAGGCCTCGAGTTTTGCCGTGTTCTGAGCCGGAGAGAAGTTCTATCTTCTCGTCCAGATTGAGCCGCTTCAGTGTCTCATCAATGTTGATCAAGTCTCTGTGAGCAGCCATGGTTATTGCGAGCACAAATGTCAGGAGTCAGCGAGGCTGGTGTCAATTACCACAACATGACAATTA
This sequence comes from Scytalidium sp. 3C, assembly GCA_000743665.3. Classification (NCBI taxonomy): domain Eukaryota; kingdom Fungi; phylum Ascomycota; class Leotiomycetes; genus Scytalidium; species Scytalidium sp. 3C. The sequence continues at coordinate 161,917 of JMRO03000076.1, read as the reverse complement.
AGAGGTGTTAATGCTGCTTTTACTTAAGGACGAGAAGGAAGACGAAATGTGGGAATGGCGACCTGTCGGTACAGTGCTAGACCGAGGGTGTGCGTAGTTTCGGACACTATACAAAGAAGTCCAGTCTCAATCTATTGCTATAATACTACACTTCTTAGTATAGTTAGGCCACTTGACAAGAGACAACTGATGGGATGGTGCTATGGTCCGCCATAGTAGCATCCGTCAAACGCATTCCCGGAGTCGTTCCGGTATGCTGCTACTCGGGATAAACAAATTGATTGGTTCTTGAAGAGCCACTTTACTTTCTACCTTGCACGCTTAAAATTTTCTGTATTCTACCCGCCGTCTTTTTCTGGTGACGACGTAATAACCGACCGTCTCTACTTTCAGGCCCTCGGCGTGCCGGGTATTGGCGTGGGTGGTTGGACTGGTATCGGGGCAATGCCGAAATATCCGCGATGCTACCGGCTGCAACACTACGTCGATAGGCATTCAGGCTTCCAGTAATGTCCAATTTGCCTTTGGAGTCCTGACCACTGACAGGTACAAGCCTAGAACTGGCCTTATCCAGTCTGCGTGAATTGGCCACTGGTTATTGACCAGTGATTAATGCGAGAAGTTTGAGGCAACTTACTGCACCAGGAGGCCGTGCTTAATGGATCACTAGGAATTTAGTGCCTGATGACCTTCTCCTGCTTTGCCATTGCACATGCCTCAGACCCAATGAATAGACAGTCCTTGCTCCCCGCTAAATCTGATCCAGGGAAACGTGCGGGGATGGCTCCAGGAGCCTGCCCTTGAGGATCCTCTTCCGTGCATACCTTTGTGGAGGCGGGGGAGAACTACTAAGTGCTCAACTGTTCTTGTGAAGTCCTGCCAGAACGCGCAGATTTCCACCGAGGCTAAGCCAATAAGCTCAAGGACGCTATGTGGCGTACGGGGTACCTGTACACTTACAGCATCCTCCGTTCACTCGCCTTGTGCTTTGGATGCCACCGATCATCAGGAGGCGATGCAGCAGGCTTGATTATGGTTATAGTGGCCCTGGCCTAATCAGCTTCTACGGCCTTCCCCACTCAATACCTCCCTTACCTCAGCCATAAAAAGCTCAATCTCCGATGTAGGAGCCCAAGAGCTTTCTGCCGGGCCTGTGATGAACAAGAGTGGTTTGAAATGTCCACCTGCTGCTTGTCAGTCTGGGCTTCACAGTTCGGTCCAGGTCGTACGAATCCAGGTGGCAAAGATTCGGCTCGCCTCCCTGAGCTCTGCTATACCACCCACTCCCTCATCGTATTCATCTACAGACTCACCAATCACCTTTCGGGCAGGTTGAACAGACTGGTACTTGAGCCTAGGGTTGCCGTTCAATTTTTCGTGGCGGGGATTCTGATCTTGTTCTGGGCTCTAGCTATTTGATCTGTGAAGATTTAAGTCGAAGTAAACTGATAGAAGATCAATTAATAGGAGAGAACGGTACAAAATACCAGATAGTGAGGTCTCGGACTTCACCTTCCCCTGCATATTCTCCACGTAAGCATGCCGTGAAACACCAGTAATATCTGTTTGACTCCTGGAGTTGATTTCTTGTCAATCCTGGTAGTGGATACCGCCTATCCACCTTCTATCAAGAGAAAAGTCTGCGGAGAAATGGCTAGGTGCTTTCCCACGTTGCATCCGGATCCCTCCTGGGAGCATGATATTAACCTATTATTCCACTTTCTTTTCCTGAATAGAATAGCCCAGCTTTTAAGACTGGCTATCTCATTAGGATTAGCCGTGTTCTTGACATAACATGAGTTCTTATGAGCAGCCTTGTCTTGTCAGTATGCGTTAATATTGGATTAGCAAACTTATCTATCAAGCATCATATCATAGTTACCCGGTAAGCCAAGATTATACAATTTACAATAGCGTGATCAGAGCTACTCCTAGAGACCATCTATGCAAAAACTTATTCAAAAATTATAGTTAACATTTCTTCGTTGGCATCGGTTGCATCTAACCAGAGCCCTGGTATGGATCAGAACACCCTCACTTTTCCCCCTCGCAGTGCAAACCTCCACGCCTTGATATAAACCCCGGCTGCTATTGATAGCACCCTGCACTTTTCTACCCGGTCCAAAGTGGTTTCCAAATATTTGTGTCAACCATAAGTCCATCGAACTCCTTCAGATAAGAATTCTAAGTTATTTACATCAGCACACTGGCCAGCGGTACTAACAAGACTGGTATGGTACCGGATCTAAAAGGCCAAAAAGATGAACCAGTCTGCATCATAAGCGTTATTCCTAAATCTGAGAAGCCCAGGTGGCGTACCGAATGGCTACAGAAACTAAACCTTCTGCTGACAGTGCCAATGTTTACCGGCTATCTGATTGGATTTGACAGCAGCATGCTAAATGGTATCCAGTCTGTTCCTGTTTGGGTTGAAGGTTCGTAGACTATTTGAATTGATTCAAATCATTGACACTGTATCTTTTCCTTTCTGTATCACTAATTTATTTGAAAGATTTCCATCACCCGTCGGGAACAAGACTTGGAGTGCTAGGAACAATGCAAACCATTGGTGCTGTTGTAAGCCTCCCGATAGCTCCAATCATTACAGACAGACTAGGCCGTCGACTTCCTGTTGCCATCGGGTCTATGTTTTGTTTATTGGGCGTTGGATTGCAAAGCGGAGCAATCAGTACCAGGATGTTTATTGCAGGCCGCTTCTTCATCGGCTTTAGGTCAGGAATTGTAGGGAATGCGGCTCAACCACTGGTTGCAGAGCTGGCCTATCCTACAGATCGTCCATTTTTGACGTCTTTTGCTGGAACTTCATGGGTAAGGTCCTTTCATCAACAAGGGGAGTTTTAACTTTGCACCAGTATCTAGGCGCAATTGTAGCCGCATGGTCAACATATGGCACATTTAAAATGAACAACAGTTTGAGCTGGAGGATACCGTCGCTTCTCCAGTGTATTCCATCCCTTTACCAGCTCTGCCTTATATATCTGGTTCCCGAGTCACCCAGATGGCTCGTTGCAAAAGGACTACGAGCCGAAGCAAAACGTACGCTGGCCAAATACCATGCAGGTGGTGATGAAACGTTGTTATTAATCCAGTGTGAAATATCTGAGATTAACTCCGCGATTGAGCTGGAAAAGATGCAGAACACAAGATCATATCTTGACTTCTTTAGCTAGTAGGTTGCATTCGCTGTTACCTGTTGCCAAGAATTTCAGCTCTATTTCACGAGCTGCATATGTGATTAACGGTTGTAAATGGAAGGCAATAGATTGCAATTTGCAATCATCTTCTTACTCGGCATTATGGGCCAATGGGCCGGTAATGGATTGATCTCATTTTATCTGATTGTCGTTCTTAATAACATTGGTATCACCAATGCAAAAACGCAAAATCTAATCAACGGCGGCTTACAGCTGTTCAATTATGCTACAGCAATTCTCGGGGCAAGTTTTATTCCTCGCCTCCCAAGAAAAACCATCCTACTTGCTACTTGCGCGGGAATGGCTGTCGCCTACCTCATCTGGACAGTTTTATCCTCGGTTAACCAACAACGCAACTTCACCTAAGGGAGCCTTGGAATTGGGATTGTTATATTGATATTTGTCTTCTATATGTTCTTCAATTTGGGCTGGAATCCGGTCCCACCAACCTACGTTCTTGAGATTCTCCCTTTCACGCTCTGCGCCAAAGGACTGATGATCAACCAATTTGCGACGTACGGTGCTGGTCTTTGTAACGGATTTGTTAATCCAATTGCCATGGCAAACATAGGGTGGCGATATTATATCATTATGTTGTGCTACTAGGGGTCTGGTTTTCCGTAATTTGGTTCCTGTTCCCTGACTCTAGCGGTCGTACTCTGGAGGAGGTGGCAGAGGTCTTCGACGGTCCTGCCAGCCATAACAACCTGGTAGACCGCATAAAGGACAATATGGCAGCGGATGTGATAAGGATTGAAAATGTCTTGGGCAATAGAGAACTTCCATGACTTAATTCCGCCGGCATGTGGGAGTGGAATATATTCTATCCTAGCCAAGCCTCTGACAGGCTTTCCAGGATTGGAGTGAAAGTTGTAGGGACCCTTGGTCTACAAACCCCAAGTATTGTTATACTCTCAACATTGGGTGGTCTTCCCTGAGGTAGAAGGTGTAATTTCACAGATAGGCTATTGAGCCGTGTTGAACAGCGAATAACGACTTAATACTAGCAAGGTAAACGCAATGAGTCAGTGCAGCCTGGCTCTCGAGTAGATACAAGTGGACAAATGATCAAACAATATGAGGCCTGGACGGAATAAGGGTAACTTAAGCCTTGATATTAGGCTGATTTTCCTAGACCTTTGATTGGCCCCGCTGCGACCAATTTCATGTCCACGAAAAAGGTATCGAAAGCCTCAGAGCTAAATCTACTGCCAACTTTGTCGAAGCCAATCCAAGTAGTAGTAACAGCACTCCGCCAGCGATTCAACTACGTCCCAGGGCTCTAAGCACCGTAGTAATTGTTGCTGCCATTCTAGCACAATTTCCGGATTACGACAACCGCTATTTTACAAGCTCACCGTGGAGTCCAACCTTTCAGAAATCCCCACCTCAATTCACCCTTTGTATCTCCTTTGGCATTGTATTACTATTGGTTCAGTGAGCTACCGCCGGGGTAGAGTTGCATTATTAGCTGGTATGCTCATCAAACAGCCTCTTTTTGGCGTATCGTGAAACAATTAGCATAACATGAAGTATATTTATACGATAACTGGGCCATAATGTATGATAACGTCGTCTACCTCTCAGCTTATCTGTGTAAAGCCGAACATTCCCTGCTAGATCAAAAGAGTTGTGCGACAGAATATTCTTTCGAGCGGGGAAGATCCAAAGCGTATCCGAATGGATTGTTTGCGCTACTCGTATCAAAAGTCTAGACTCACAAAGTATTGACGACGAGTCGCCGGAGCGACCTGATGCTTCACACTGTATCACAGTACCCACATCAAATGGCAGAATTTTCTTACTGTAGGTACAAGTAATGCTAGACCAAGGACGTGCGTAATGCGAAGAATTTTGTAGAGGACTTTTATGGACAGTGCTTTTCTGAGTGTAGCTCGCCTCGTTGAGATTGATGGACCTTTGGAACGGGGTAAGAAAGCCGAGCGGAATACCCAGGTCCCTTCCGGGGTACACCAAAAATAATATATTTCAGATTATTGGAACATAACTCTACGAGCACCCAACTTGACTCCGTCTGAAACCTTTCCGCGTTCTGGCTAGTGTGGTATCTGCTGGCAGAGTGCAAATAACCGGCCATTCTGAGTGTTACCCTGAGGGACATGTAAGGTGAAGTTCCCTCGCTCTCGCTGTCTCCCGACCGCGGTTCGCCGTAGCCGAGCAGCCGCTCAGCCACTCGGCTGGTGTGTAGATTGAGGAGTTGGCGTCGGGGCAAAGCCGAAAGTCGCGACTGCGCATTTTAGCTTCCCCGAAGCTGGCGTATGGCTTATAATTAGTGGATGCCACGCTGTGTGTGGACACGCTTACCCACTGCTTTACATGCATGCCCCAAGCCAGCAAAACACACTTCTGGACTTAAGCTGCACAAGGCCAGCAAGGGCTGGCAGCGATGCTGGCGGCAAAATTTGCATCGTCAAAGCAACCCCTCATCGGGAGACCTATCGAGTTGCCTTCGGCACGTATAGTACCGAGCCCCTTTACACTGCAAAATAACTAGTCAAATATGTAATAATATTGGCCATCAGTCATATTACTAAGGGGGAAGCCGTTTAGAGCGAGACAATGATACATATCTCTGCATCCCGTTCAAGGTGATCTTGCGGCAAGATAACGCATTGCCGTTTCTTTAGTAAAATAACCATCTCCAAGATAGACTTTCTCAGAAGAATTTAGCCATATTTTTGACGGTATCTGTGTGCTTATGACCAATGTTGTCTCTTTCGGTCAGTGTTAATTAATCCAAGTTTAGTCTAGATCAGCTTGGCCTTAACCCCATTATAGTACAGATACATCTTTATGTGCTTATGTTGAACCGAGAACACCTCCTGATACTGTTAATTCTTTCTGCTCAAATTTGAAGTAACTTCTAGATCCCTATCAACCATCAGTTGGGTCGGCAGGATCTACAGCAAATCGAGATACGAGTAAAATGCTTGTCGAACCCATTTACCTAGGGTGAGAAAGGGGCCTCTTGAGGTGCTCAACTGGTCTGTATACCCTTTCAATCCTTGATAAAATCAAACAGATCTTGAAGGTACTTTCGTAACTGAGAAGTCGGATTATTTAGCAAAATTTCATTTGGTCCTTTGGTTCTACTCAAAAGTAGCTCCAAAAGCAAGAATGTGAATGTGCCGCCTGCGCCTGTGCATAGAGTTTCATTCCTCTAAATGTACCGACAGAGAGGGTTCAGGAACTTGTCAGTGGGCTGTCTTTGATCTAGAAGTCTCATGGTTTTCATTGATAAGAGGAAATCGTTGAGGTTGTACGCTTTTCTCGCATATTTGCTCCGGATAATTTAGGGTCGATTGCTCAGCCATCCCCACGTTTTCTCCGCATTGATAATCGCGGCGCCCAACAAGGATATAAGCTTACGCCGGGGGGTTGGGGCCTAGAGAGTCGTAGTTACCACTATCTTGGCTGTCATCTCGGTGCTTCTTTTGTATCGGACCGATATAATTCTCGTCAGTTTTGCGTGTGCAGCCCCCGTGCTTGCGGAAACTTCTCAACTAAATGAACAAAGGGAAATTTGGTGAGCTATAAAAGCTCCTTCTTTTCAAAAGCCCTCTATAGTTACTCATAGAATTCAGACTCATCCCTTGTTTTTCACAGTCGTCTTGGTATTCGGAGTCAAAACCATGGCTATGATCCTGACAGCTCAATTCTTGTTGCTCTTACTTTTATCTACGGCAGCTGATGCCCAAAATCACCACTACAGCTCTTTCACTTATACACAAGTTTCGACAAATCGGTATGCCACTCCATTGCCATCCCCTTTGGCATGCAAAACAGCGTATGCACCCGCGTTCAGTGAGGCCTCACGTTTGCTTCCGGACAACATAACCTACACCACTTGGTCCCTCAATCCAGAAGCAACGGCAACGCCGGATGGGCTTTACGGGCAGAGTGCTTACGCCAAAATGTGGGAGGACCTGTCATACTCTAGTACCGTTCCGTTCACGACAACTGTGTCGCCAACTCCAGTGCCAAAGAGTGAACTAGTCTATCCACCTCCTTTATACAATGCACCAACAACGACAAATGTTCCAAAGCTACCCTCTAATTTCATTTGGGGAGTGGCAGGCAGCGCATGGCAGATTGAGGGTGGGCTCATGGTCGAAGGGCGTGGTCCATCGTCACTTGATGTCCTTGGATCACTTCCTAATCCTGCGGGTTTAAATGATTCGGTCACAGCAGATATGAACTATTTCTTGTACAAACAAGATATTGTCCGCCTCGCAGCCATCGGAATTCCATATTACTCTTTCTCGATAGAATGGTCCCGTGTGGTACCGTTTTATTATGCTGGCACACCTGCCAACAAACAGGCCTTGGATCATTATGAAGACTTAATCAACACCTGTCTCGAGCACGGCTTAACTCCAGTTGTCACCTTGAATCATATTACCACCCCTATCGAGGCAAACCCTGCCGATCAAGATACCTTTATAGACGCCTTTATGTATTATGCCAAGCTGGTAGTAACTCGATATGCTAACCGAATACCGATCTGGATCACATTCAACGAACCAAATATCCTAATAGGAACCCAGAATTACAACGCATTTACAACCTTCCTTTTGGCACACGCGCAGTTCTATCATTGGTACAAGGATAACCTAAGAGGTAGAGGCCAAGTAAGCATGAAGCTTGCCAATAATCTAGCTGTTCCTCTAGACCTACACAATTCGGCAGACGTGGAAGCTGCGCAGCGCTATCAGGAGTTTATTCTCCAAATTATGGGCAATCCTGTCTTTCTCGGAAAACAGTTCCCCGAAAGCGTGCTTAGCACTCCGGGCATCAATCTTGTACCCTTGACTGGCGAGCAAATCTCTCTCATTCATGGCACGTGCGATTTCCTGTCACTTGATCCCTATGTTGCCCAACTGTCGACTCCTGCTGGCGGTGATCTTGTGCATTGTATTTCTAATAACTCCAACCCTCTATGGCCCCAATGTGTTGAAACCACTTCGGTTCAGGCCAATGGTTGGCTAATAGGCAGATCCTCCCAAACTTATCCACTGATCGCTCCTCAATACGTTCGACAACAGCTCGGCTACGTGTGGAACACGTTCAAGCCTGCTGGAGTTCTTATCTCAGAATTTGGATATCCTGAATATGCCGAGTCTGAGAAACTTGTTGATGAACAGCTGTTCGATCTTGATCGCTCCCTTTACTATCAAGATTTCATGAATGAAGTTCTCAAAGCTGTTTATTTTGATGACATCAACGTCATCGGCGCGCTGGCATGGAGTTTCGTAGACAATAATGAATTTGGTTCATTTAGCAGTCAATTTGGAATGCAAACAGTCAACCGAACAGACATGAGATTTGGGAGAAGGTATAAAAGGAGCATGTTTGATTATGTTGACCTATTTTCTCGTATTGTTGGCCGCCATTGACACTAGAGCTGTTTAACACAAGCTAAGAATAAAATCAAGTCTGATCACAAATTTCATAATACTATCCTAAGCTAATTGCTCTGCGTGCTCTATAATACTATTGTTGTATCTCCTGCTCCACCGGGGAAGACTCGCTTGACGTGGAAATATATGTAACGTTGGCCCATAAATTGGAAAGTAACAAGTATGAGGACTTTTAAACTCGAAAACAGCCAACAATACATTCCCACGGCTCCATCCAAGATTGTTTAGAGACAGCTTTATGTCATAGCACCTCCGCGCCTGTTCTTTGTAGATCTGTGTGGCACGGTTCTCTCCCTGTGGGCATATCCCGAAGTGTATCCAAAGTTTCATTCGTGCTCCTATCACCAGCCTCTTCTGGCAGGGTCTGGCAGGGTCTCCTGAATCCCCGTATCATGGTCAAGACATCGACATTTACAGGAACGTCAGAACCCAGCTCTGTTGGGACTTTGGTGCGTCANACCTTGCTCTGCTCAGGATGATCACTGGGATAGCTTGTTGGTGCTAAGTTGATGTGAAAGATAGGCAGCGGTCATGCAAGGATACTGCCAGAATCATAACGGAAGACGTATAAGGACGCACTGTTATGTTGCATCTGGGTTCGTATTGTTTAGGTCAATGGTACATGTTTGCTGTTCACTCGTTATCACGACACCAAGCCTCTCCATGAGTTTGTCTATAGCGACCCTTGCCTCGACGGCTGCTGCGTAGAGATGCTTGTGCTCTTCTAGTGCCTCCAGACAAGTTCTTAATGAATGGTAAGCACCAGAGGTATTCTCTGCCTGTCCGACAATTCGCACCAGTATTGTGGCGGCAATATACGCGGTGTAAGACAGCAGGTATGGTGCGCTTCCGAGGGAGAAGTGTTGCTTATATGTGCGAAGGGTTTCGACAACCTCGTTAGCAGCTTTAACACAGGCAACAAACGACTCATAGGCTATAGTGGATGATGGACAGGGTTCAGCTGCCGACGGTTGCTGTTGCCCTGCAATTAGAGGTCTACGCAAGAGAATAATTAAGACATTATATAACGCCCTGTGAGAGGTTACTCGATTGGTATACATCTACCGGGCTTGATTTAGATTTTTGAAAGTGTACTTACAGTAAGCCCAACTGATGAGGCAAAGGCGGTGATGTGAGATGGTCGTAGCTGATACAGTCTAGATAGTGAGGCAGACTTTTACGCCAGTCTTCGAGCTCGAGTTGAAGGCTCATTGAGTCCCAGTAGAAAGACTCCGGATTTCTGATCGGATAGTTACCGGCGTAAAGATTGGTAAGAATACGCTCCATGACCACACTCAGTTCACACAGCTTCTTCATAGTAGATGTATAGCGTAGAGGGACGGCCCCGTGAGACCATTCTTCAGTAAAGGATGTCATATCGAAGTATTCCAGTTCTTCATAGTCATCCAAAAAGTTCATCGCAATATTCGCATCTGATATTCTAAGATTAGGTGGTCTCCCTTGGTACAGACATTGAAGCTTATCAAGAACTATCATTGGATGGTTAATGGTTCTCTGCGGCTATGAAAGTGAAAATATGGGAAAGAGAGGTTCGCCACTCACTGTAAGCACCCCAATATACTCTTCTTCGCACTTCAAGATCCTCTTCAAGAGTGGAACTGTTGTCCAGGTCTTTAAGTGGGAAAACATGAAGCCCAAGATCAATGATCATGTTAAAGGCATTACCGGCATAGAGCCATGAGGCGCTTCGTTCATTGCAGCGCGAGAACAATGATACAGCCATGATGAGTAATCCCTGAATCGTGGTGATTTTACTCTTATCATATTCATGTGTAAGTATCTCCTTGAATCTCTGCCTATAGAGCCATCCTGCAGTACTTCTGTCATTGGCATCCTGGCGGATCTCGATACGCGGACTATGTTTTGACGCAGAGAAATACATTGCATTCAATAGAAGTTTTGAGAAATATGGACCTCCACAGGCCATATCTCTCATGAAAGCTGGGCGGTAGACTATAAGGCCGCAATGTAGTTGGTGACACCAATATATGGAAAGTAGATGTGCAGCAAGTTGGGGGTCAACGCCATCGAAGTCAAGGACTCCAGCGGCACGGTTGATTGCTTCGAGTTGGCCTAAAATTGAACAATTGCGTTATTAAAACATCTCTGATAGAACTATGACAGACGACATTGAGAAAGTCAAAGGTACCTACGCTGTTTCGAACATTCTGCAACAAGTAAATATCGCGCATAGTGTTCCTGTTCGGCGCTATCTTTGGTACAGCTTAGAGCTCTCGGGGTCTGGCGATAGGATTCATCGAAAAAGGCGCTGGTTGGCCCATAATATTGCGACACGCCCCTTTCAGGCGTCTCTGCCGAAATCTGTGCTCCTGGTACTTGGGGTGTGAAATCTAGTTCTGACGGACTGGAGGTGTCTTCAATCCCAGGGTGTCTGCTTTTTTCAGCATTGGGGAGCGAAGTTTCATGGTCGCTAAAATCCTTCTCGGCGAGAATACTGCCTTGTGAGACGCTTGTTTCGAGCTGTTCTGTCTGATTGAGAGCATTGTAAGTTGAAACCGATTCAGCTTGTACTGCCAGCTGACGTAGCCGACGAATTTCTTGTTCAAGCAGCTCAATTCGCCGATTTGTGGGTCTGGCTGACGGTCAGTCCTCGTTACCATAATTTCTAAGAAGTAGGCCCGAGGGTAGGCAACCTGGGTTTCTGAGATGTAGCAGTTTGTATGCATTCTACGCCTTGTGTACTGCAATTGTGGCAAGAGGGCCTCTTCGCATCACACCTCAACTATGCAAGAGGTCTATCAGTAAGGCCAAGGAACCGCTGTGTAGATTGTGTCCACACCTTTTTTCGCCGACAGTTATTGCATGCATTCAGCGCCCTTCGCCGGGGAAGTCCATTAGGACCGTCATTCCTGGCAGGTCGCATTTCTCTACCAGCTCCACAGTCTCGAGCTGTCCGGCAACTGGTGGATGCAGAGTTCCCGTCCTATATTGTGGTCTGGTCACACCTAGCGACGCACTCATTACCGGAAACAAAGAACCCGACTGGGCGTGCGCCAACGGGACTATTAAATATGGTATTCTGGAATTTTATCCGCCAAAGTCCTGCACGCTATTGGCTGCCTACTAGGAAGGTTTGCCGAGTGTGTGAAGCTAACCACATTCTGCATTTCTTTTTTATTCGGGGTTTTTCCAGCACCCAGAAGACGAAAAGGATACTGTTCCAAATATCTACCCTAATGGATTGGAGCTGCGGGCCTAATTTATAGTAGGAATCAATAGGTAGCAATGTGTAGTTACTTCGAGAAAGTGGCTTTAATCTCACGATAATATAATCGCCCAGTGTTCATACATTGGACCTTTGTGGCAACAGGTTCTTCCTACAAAGCCTAGCATCTTCTTTTCAATACACTCATGGGTAAAAGGGTTGTGGTGACTGGTGGCTCGGGAAAAGCTGGACGTTATGTGATATCGGCATTGCTGCAGAGCGGGCATGAAGTTTTAAACCTGGACCTTGTCCCATTGCCCACGGACCTAGGTCACCAAGTACACACGCTCAAAGTCGATCTTGCTGACAGTGGACAAGTCTTTAGCGCTCTCTCTTCACATTTCCGGTTAACCCAGCCTTTCCGCGAACCACTACACAGAACACCTGATGCAGTGATACATCTTGCTGGCTACGCCAGGAACATGCTTGTCCCAGATATTGAGACTTTCAGAGGAAATTCCTTGTCAACATTCAATGTGATCGAAGCTTCAGCAAAGATGGGAGTTAAAAAAGTTGTCCTGGCGAGCTCTGTGTGTGTCTATGGTGTGACTTTTGCAGAAGGAGATGCAGATTTCGTGTCTTTTCCTGTCGATGAAACGGCGGATGTTAACCCAATGGACGTATATTCACTGTCAAAGCTTTGCGGAGAGCGGCTTGCTCGGGGCTATGCCCGAAAATATGATATCGATATCTATGTGCTGAGGATCGGTAACATCGTGGCCCCTGGAGAATACGACGATATCTTCCAGGAGTATGTCACGCATCCGAGTGACTGGAAAGTTCATGGATGGTCATACGTCGACGCCCGGGATTTAGGTCATATGGTCTGCCTATGCGTGGAAAAGGGCGGTCTAGGGTTCCAAGTCTTCAATGCTACCAATGATGAAATTACCAACGACTGTTCTTCATCGCGGGAATTTTTGGAAAGCCAATGTCCTGAGACACCTTTTACTAGAGATATTGGAAGAAGAGAAGCTCCAATGAGCAACAGGAAGATTAAGGAGCTATTGGGTTTTGAAGAGAAGCATAATTGGAGAAAATACTACATGTTATAGAAAACGCTATCAAGAGTCACGTCTAAAATATATCCGTTACCGCACCCTCTGAAGCATTTCCGACCAACCGTGCATATTTAGCCAACGTGCCCTTGGTCACATGCTGTTTCGGAGGTTTCCATGCCTTCAACCGCTCTTGAATTTCCTCATTACTTACATTCGGCATAGAGACCTCGTGCGTTTCAGCATCGATTGTAATTGTGTCGCCGTCACGGACAACCGCAATGGGCCCACCTACAGCGGCTTCCGGTACGATATGACCAACAATGAAGCCATGGCTCGCTCCTGAGTACCTACCATCAGTTATTAGAGCCACATTGGTAAAGTTAGCACCCATTAAAGTTGCCGAAGCGTTTAACTGTTCAGGCATGCCAGGCCCGCCTTTAGGTCCCTCATAACGGACGACACAAACCACATTCTCTTCATGGCCGATATCTCCACGATCCAAAGCCTTAATCAGTTGCCGTTCTTTGTTGAAAATTTTTGCTTTCCCTGTGAATCGTAAACCTTCCTTTCCTGTGAGTTTGGCAACCGCACCGCCTGGCGCCAAGTTGCCGTACAAGATCTCAAGATGACCAGTAGCTTTGATAGGGTTATCAAGTGATCGAATGATCTCCTGTCCTTGGGGAAGTGACGGCCATGTTGCGACATTCTCTAACAGTGACTTCCCAGTAATGGTAGGAGTGCTGCCGTCTAGTAGACCAGCAGCGATCAAAAGTTTCATCACGGACGGGATACCTCCTATCTTATACAGATCTTCCATAGTGTGTTTGCCACTAGGTGCTAAATCTGCAATAAAGGGTGTCTTTTTAGAGACCTGTTGGAAATCATCCAGAGTCAGAACGACACCAGCAGTCCTTGCCATTGCCAGAGTATGGAGAACCGTGTTTGTAGAGCCTCCCACGGCCATTGTTATAGTTAATGCGTTTTCAAAAGACTTTTTGGTCAGGAGATCGCTCGGCCTAATATTTTTCTCAAGGCAAGTTTGAATGATGTCTCCAATTTTAGCGCACTCACGCATCTTGCTAGGAGAAGCTGCAGGAGTACTGGAAGACCCAGGAATAGAGAGTCCCAAGGTTTCGATCACCGTGGCTAGACTGTTTGCAGTGTACATCCCACCGCATGCTCCAGGACCCGGAACTGCATTTTTCTCAATGTCTGAGAGGATTTCATCTGGCGTGTGTTGGCGATCTTTATCCCAGTCTTGTAGTGAATTGAACAGATAGGCCCCCTTCGCTTCGTAGCAAGTATTAATGTTGATAGGGCTCTTTAGTATCTTGCTGAAACCACTTTGTTGGGTTCCTCCGTATACGACCACAGATGGGCGATTATGCCTTGCAATAGCCATTACACAGCCAGGCATATTTTTATCACATCCCGGAATGGCAACACACGCATCATGGGCTTGAGCACATGTCACCGTTTCAATACAGTCCGCTATTAGCTCACGAGATTGTAGCGAAAACCGCATGCCTGTTAAGATACGTGTTAGGATAGCTGGACGGTTCTGCATTAAACTCGCACCTCAAACCTCACCTTCATTGCCTTGAGTAATGCCATCAGAGACTCCAACCGTATTGTATTGCCAAGCTAAATAGCCCAGTCTCTCTATTGATGCCTTAACCTCTTTGCCAAGATCGAGTACTGCATAGTACCAGTGAGCTATTGTTCTACTAGATCTCATTTTGATTGACAACGCTCATCTGAGGTCAAGCTCAGCAGGTAACAGCGAGTACTCACAATGTGTACTTTACGGCTCGATCAGTCATCGGTCAGAAGGAAACATGAATATCCAATCTACACACGTACTTGCACGGATTCCCTTCCCACCAAACTGACGCAATCCCTATATGTGGACTCTCCTGCATAACGATCTCGTTGGGTACCCCCGCAGCATATAACATTGCCTAATTGATGGTGAGTCTGGCGAGAACTAGATATAAAGTAAGGTTAATTGATACCTTTGCTCCTGGAAAATCGTGATCACGTGTGAGGAAAGTAGAGTGCCTGTTCAACACTAGCTTCCCGTTGCGCATAGCATTTCCTGGGAGACCAGGAAGTGCGACATATCCATCAGAACGTTGAGATTCACCTCCACTGTGGTATTCGCTCATTTTGTAACAATGCTCTTGAAAAATCTGCTTCAATAATTTAGCTCACTATGGCGCAAGCGACAAAAAAGTGGGATACGCAATTATATATATATATATACGTGTTTTCAGAGAAGTCGGGCATAACTTAAGGGAGGTGTGTAGCACGCGCCCTCAATGATACTAGATATGAAAAGCCCTAATTCTAGAATCTAGACTAAGTATACTGTGAAATGATATCGTAACCAACCGACGTACTCGGTAAGGGGTGTTTCCACACTTCTCATATGAACACAATGGACTACATTGCTAAGGTCAGCACATATTGCGGACATCGCCTCGGAAAGTCATTCTCGCCCACTCGCAGCCCTTTACCGTGTTACAGGTAATCGGTCGTTCGGCAATCTGTCATAAATTTGCATATGGGCAGATTCTAATACTCCGGATCTCCAAACTTGACAAGACTACTTGGTATCAAGATACTAGTTCCGCGCAATACGGTAACGGCCCGTTTCCATCAGTAACTTCTCTGAATTGCAGTGATATATCCGGAATTACTCTGGCATTTACTTAGAGGATGTGACCAAGTCCAATATAAGCTCTTCTCGGTCTTGTTCTGCNCAANTGGAGTGCAGCTAGAGCCAGAGTCGTATCTATTACAGAATAGAGCGCTCTTAGTGTCCATAGCTAGTCCTATATCGTACTACTCTAGCAAACGGACACCGGGTTTTGGCCTTGTCAACCAAAGTATCACAAAGTAAACAAAAGACATATTGAGCGATTAGCAAAATCAGCAAAATCCTGAAAGGATGACTGTATATTTGTGCCAGTCATTCTATCTAGATCATTACGACCCCTAATAAGTTATTCATCTATCTGCAAGGATTTCAGCAGCGTATCACGGTCGCGGAATATATTGGTGGAATTATCTATTACGATATTGCAGATTTCGTATGCTTAAAGTATCTATGTTTCTCGTACGTTACTTATGCATGATTGCATGGTCATCAAATAGGCTGTTTCTGATAGTCGCTAAACAGATTCAATCAAAGCATCAGACTCCCGTGGGTTTTTCCATGAATTACGGGGCAGCCATTTTCTGGTCGTAGCGGGCGACAGCAATGGTTGGCCACAACTGCAGCAACGCCCCGAGCATCATCATAGATCCGGCAAATGCCTGTGACGGCAAAAAGTAGGCTCGATCAAGATTAACCAATGCCCCTGCAATGGGGGTTCCGGCTAAACTTCCCAGGGAGCTGATTCCCCACATCATGCCCATGCGTGTCCCAATAAAATTCATGTCGGGACAGAATACGGAATGACCAACTATTGAGGTTGGAGCCGTAACAAGAGTTCCGGTTAAAAATCCCCAATAGCATAACCATACAATGAAACCTGGAGTATTGGTGGCGCAAATCCAAGTAAACATGGCGATTCCAGAACCCGTAGTGCAGAGCAACAAGGTGTAAATCGGCTTTACACGCGAGCCCAAAAGATATGGCACAGTTCGCCCAAAAGCGGAGGCCCCGTTGATGACTGACAGCATATAAAAGGCTAGATTATCATCTGCTCCTAGCCTTGTTCTTGCATACGCAGGGACGTAAAAAAGTGGTACGTAGTAGGCGAGCATAACGCATATCAGTGAGACTGACAAGAGCATGAAAAGGGGTTCCTTGAATGCCCTCTGATCAATGAGACTCCTCGCTCGTGTCTTTTTACCAGGGCGGCGACACAGGATGAGGCACGTCAGCACAGCCAGAGCGCAGTTAATGAACGCGATGGCGCGAACCGACGAGGGGAAGCCAATGTGTGGCTGAAGCCGCCGGAACAGAATTGGAAAACAGACACTTCCTATACTAGAACCAAGTGATGCACATCCAATGGCAATTGGTCTTTTTGTGGTGAAATTGGACGATATAACGACGAGTGCAGGGATGTATGCCAGTCCGCCGCCAATTCCCACGCAGAATCCCTGTGCTAACAGCACCTAATCTCGCTGAGTCAAAATATAAAGATCTGAGGAGATAAGAAAAAAAGTGAATGGATGTTTTGCTATACTCACCTGATAGTACTCAGTCGCCAGACTTGTCATCATCATTCCAAATACGATCAAGAAGTTGCCCGAGATCATCAGTGGTCGCAGGTGACCTGTGTCGACCAATGGACCGGTGAACACCCCTACCATGACAATTAGAGTTGCTTGGATGCTCCCTACCCATGATATCGAAGAGGGCGGTTTATCAGGAAGCAAGACTGTCTGGTAGTATTCCTGGAAAGCGCCGTACGTGCTCAATAGACCCCTGCAGAGTTGAATTGTCAGTCATCTGAGACGCAGAGTGTCTCGTTGATTGTAGGCGCACCAGGAATTGACAAAGACGCAAAATCCGGCTAGGACCGTGAGCCAAGCTCCCAGCCCGCCATTCGGAATTGAGGCACTTGGGACGACATTGCTGTCTTCCAACTGCGACTGCGGATCGCTAAGACGATCTGGATGCGGAGAACCAACCTTCTCCTCGATCGCCTTGGAGTCCTCCGCCATTTGACCGCCGTATATCTCAGAACGGCGGTATGTTGGACAGCCCGTACCTCTACGGGAATAAAGAGGAGTTGCAACTCTTATTTAAGCAATTACGCTATTTCCCCAAAGTGGAGAAGCTGTGGTAAATACGGAGTTTCCATGACTAATGATTCGTTCATCCAATTCCCGACACCGCCAGCCGAGGGCTTTTCAAGATTGGCAAATTCAAGGCTTGGATGTTGGCAACCGGAGGCCGGCATCACATCTTATTGGCAGCCTTCTTGTTAGATCTCTAACGGATGTGCGATGGAAATGTTTATCGATCAAGTTCACAGCGCTTTAAACGCTCTCAGCCCCTTCTACAAGAACGCCGTCACCAAAATTGTCTAGGTTAACCAGAATAATTCGGAGTTAAAGTTACGCAAACTGATTTGGTAAGTCTTTGGCGAAAACCCTATCGGATCGGATTTGCCGCGGCCGGTCATAGCTTAGCACATCCCCCTCTCTTTCCAACAGCAGTAGACGCACGTCGCCAATCATCGGAACAAGTCGATAGATCCAATTGAGCGAGAAGATAATACTATCCGAGGCCCAAGATCCACGGTACAACTGTATAGCAAGTTTTGAATTGAAATATAGACTAGACTTTCGCTGCGTTTAATTATCGCCGAATTCGCGTGTATATATTCCTAAATAATAGATTATTTAATGTTGTTGAAAAATTTATCTAAACATAAAAGGTGTGATTGAACTTTTCCTTGTCATGTATAATTTCTCTACGGTCATGAGCTTATGATACTATCCGAATTAGCTACATATATTAAGATGGCTCAGCCTGTGTCGAAAGTGGATCTTCTGATTACTCTGGCCACATCCTGACTGGGAAGGAATAGAAACACTACCTTTCTTATGAGTCAATGCTGCAATTCCACAGGCAACCAATACAAATAGTCCCGTGGCAAATATGAATTTGATATCTATCTCCTTCAATCGAATGCTGAACAAGAGTATGATTCCCACGAAGCACAATACCTCTAATTCTAAGGGTGCATCCGGAGGTATGTAGATAATGCGTAGCGGATTTAAGTAGCTTCTGCATTAGGTATCTAGTTCGTTAGTGCTAATGGTGGGTAGGTAAGCTGATCTCTAAAAGATGACAGAACAGCCGATTTTCCGTCAACTTAAGCTCCGCCGTAAGGTAGAAGTGAGAATTGATTATGGAATAAAGAATAAACTCTCCATTCAAATTACTTTGTCTACTGATTCACGCTGATCTGCTACCTGAGTTATGTTCTCTTCCTTAGTTTCTCTCCGTCGCTGATCATTGGACTATTTTGCTTGATCGCTGACTTTCTAGTAACATATGGATAGTTAATCAATCAATCAATTAATCACATATGATCATTTGGTGGTACATCCGTCGTAGTTGAGAAATCCTTGGTGATCTTCACAACCAACAGCTAATTACTCAGATTTGGTACCTTTTGCCGATCCTAACATTTACGTCAAGTTCTTTGTATTTTCAAGAACTCTCAGACCGATTAATTTACAGTCTGGTCATCACAATTGCCATCACTCTCGTCCTCTCCTCCTTTGGAAAGGGCGACGTCTCCCCTCGGCCTAGTATGCTGTTGCCGCTGCTTTCCGATATGGGACTGGCGCAGTATGTCAAAGTTGACGCTGGGGTAAGCGTAATTGTCGTGCTCTGGGATAACTGACATTAGACAAAACTTGAAGAGCATTTAAACCTGGTATCATACTTAAGGGTGTTACCACAGGGGTATAGTACGGAGTCTCGAACGGTGTCAGGGTTGCCAAAGGAGCAATATCGAATATCATCAGCGTGGTTATGAATAGAGTTTGAGCAATCGTGCTAGCGCTGATCCGGGTAGGAACAGAAGACACGAGCAGGCGAGAGAACAGTGGTTGGTAATAGATTTTTGAAACAGTCGGGGGCCAGTAGGCTTAATGGGGTCTTGGCTATCGTGTATAGGTGACATTTTAACATAATCTTACTACTATCACATACTGTGACAGTAGTAAGATCAGCTGTTTTAGTAATAGTAGGAGTTGATGCTGTAATAGTTGGCACAATTATAGTAAGTAGAGTTTTGGTGGAGTAGTTAAAGTATTGGTTCCGGTTATAGTACTCTCAGGACCCCTTTCTATATGATTAGGTGGCAAGGGAGGATGTTAACGGAGTGTGTCAGTTGCGACTACATAAACGTCCAGTAATATAACTACTCTTATATCCCCCATGCAGTGCATGCCTTTAGCGCTGAAAGATCGCAATTCAGCATTGGTAAAATCTCCGATCCATGGGTATTACCCTTGTTGCTTGGCAGTTACATTGAAGACGATCTCCCGGGATCATCAATATTCTTAACTACTACAGTAGTGCAAATGCTCGAAAAAACACGTACGAGTGTCCGAGTAAAATCATACGTCACGACACTGGCTTCCTTGACTTGTAAGGCCGCGAAGGTAAGCACTTAGATGAGACTTGCATACATTCAATTGGCTTATTTGGCAAATCTTATTAACCGTGCGGCACCGAGCTGTATTTTCAAGATATTTGACTGTTACAAATAGCAGGCTTATGAGATGTGTGCAGTTGATAGAGTGTATAGTACTCTGATTTAAGTTGGTATTCTTGCTGCATCTCATATCCACATTATTAAATTTATCTCGCTTTCGAATTCCTAAACAACCCTTTGTCAAATTACGCAACGCCCGTGGGAACTGTCTCACCAGCGGAGCAAACACAGGTGCCTGTTGCTTGACTGGTAATTGGAGGGGCATTGCATACAACTTGTGAAGTATACGGAAGGACTAACGATGTTGGTCCTGGCCCCGGGATGGTTTCAGCCTTGACCAAAATGGGAACCACTGCTCCCGTGGACAGACTAAATGGAATATGGTTCAAGGCAGCCAGAAGACTTCCGCCTTCTCCAGAGTGAGTGGTGATACTCATCCAAGTATTACCATCAGTCCGGAAAAGCTGGTCGAGCAGTGTTTTCGAGCGCAGTTGCTGTGCTGACGGCGTCTCAGACGTCGAATTGCGGAACAAAAGGTCGTATTCTGTGAACCCAGACTCTATTTCGTAGCTAGGAAAGTTCTCTTTGATGTAGGTGAGATTGCTACGGCTATCGCATGTATGAATATCGATGCCTTCACGTAATAATTCCTTGACCTCAGGGATGAGCGGGAACTCAGCAGGCAGTTCGAGCCCGTTGAACGTGTAGTTGGCTGTCTGGAGGCATCGATACATGGGGCTAGTATAATAACTCTGAGGTGTCTGGATATTTTGCGTTTTAATAAGTCTCTTCCATAGGCTGTTTACATTGAGTGCCTGTTCGACACCCGCGGCTGAGAGGTGAGCATCCCTCCAGGTCACAGTTTCGTTACCATCTTGTTGAGCGTAGTAGCACTTCAATCAGGTTAGATTTGTATAGAGATACAAATTTCCGAGCAGATGGGGATTGAAAAATAATTGTAGGGGTATTGGATACGTTGAAGATTTGGACCCAAAAAAAACTGTTCACTAACTTACATTCCAGGCTGGAGTACCAAAGTAACTCTCAGCATCATTATGAATTCCATCACCGTGTCGGCCAATAAAGAGTACCTTATACTGGACATTGCTCGGGGCCCTGTAATTTAAGAGATACACTTCGTTGGCAAACCGCTCCCACTGGCTCTTTTTACCTCCCAGCTCGAACGCAGCATCGCCAGAGTAAGTTCGATTGATCAGACCAAAATTGGTTGCGATCTAGATTTGCAGGTCCGTTAGCCTCGAAATAACAGAGATAACAGGTGAAAAGTGATTGTCTCACAAAATCAAATGTAGTCTGATTGGTTGAATTTGAATCCTGGAGGAAGTATCCCGGGACGCTGGTATACTGGATGTACTCGTTGAGCGGCTTTTGCTTCAGATTGACGGCTTGAGCAGCGGTAGTAGACAAAACTAGTGCCGCAACGGCAATAGACCCAAGATACTTCGCCATTGCTTGAGTTAATATGCTTTGCTTGAGGACCTTTGTGAAAGGAATTGGGAAGGATCTAAATAGTGGGAAAGGCGCAACAACCGCTAGAACCCAACCTGCCGCCACCACCCAGGTCGAATGTTGGTTTTATATTTATCTCTCGGTCAAACTGCTTTGGAGCTGCAGTCATCTCACAACAGTTTCGAAGAAGGTACATCCACGTGCCCACCTCCTCCAATGGCGGCATTGGACCCGACCATGCTTCTGGGTTGTCATCGTAGATGGTATAGCTTGTAGACAGCACGAGCTCGATGATGACCGGGACAGCAAAACTGCGGGGCAGACACCGTGCCTTCGGAGCACGGCATGGTTTTGTCGATGTTTTTTCTGGAAGTAGAAGGTCCCAATAGAGATGCATCTCGTCTCGTCCACCCAGTCCAGGTAACAACTTCGCGCTAAGACGTTGTTGCAACGGTGACATAGATCGGTCGGTCAGCACGGCAACTGTAGTTTCGGCGAATCATTCCAGAACGTGTGGCAAGCCGAGTAAGCTCACCTTCAGCTCCAACTCAAGCTCCAAATTTACATGCCCCACACATGCAAGATCTTCTCTTCGCACATCTCGGGATCACGGCACCGATGACGGAGTTACTAGTTCCCCAAACGTGCCTTTCATCTTAACATAAATTCTCACAGGTTACTCTAGAACGAGTCAGAGAGTACGTGGGAATTGAAATGGTGGAAGTTTGGTATGCACGCTTGGAGGAGTTGAACTAATTCATAAGTTCATGTAATCAATTTACACAACCTGTAGAACTTAAAGCCACATCTCTGTTGTGGATGACCTGGCCACCTCAGCAGGAGGCTTAGCGAGTGCCAATGTGTGTTTCCGAAACCACGAGGGCGTTACACCGAAAAGCTTAACTTGAGACCACTTTGCGCCAAGGAGACTTTCTGTTGAAGTCACAATCATGAATAGCAATCAAAACGGAGATCAGAGTAATCTGAATTTCCTGTCGTTAGGTACGCGCACATTCTCGAGGAGTAATTTCAGCTTGCAAGTGATGCTTATAAGGCACCATCTAGCAATTCCTTTCCCCATGATCTTGATTCGCGCCCATCTTTACTGCTCGAATATTGGGTTCTTTGCGCCGAAAGGTTCCTAGACCAGGCACATAATACTGAGCGACGCTCGACGTGCTTTTCGTTGGCGGGGCGAGCCGGTGAAGCGGTCCGACTTTCCTCAATGAGGGTAGAGGCTGTGATGCATTCTCATTGTTCAAGGGGATACTTTTTGTCCCCATTGAATTGTACCCCGGTTCACATATTCTAAAGAGTGCGACAATAGGAGATTCAACTTGTTAACTGGGAGGGGCCTTTCATCCAAAACATTCAGAGGTTATCCATCTTGCCAAAACCCGAGTGCTCAGAAATTAGCTGCTCCCATTGAATCCACTCATTCGGGTCTATTTCGAACGACATTAGATCAGGAAAATTATAGCCGAGGTTTCCCTGTCCATTTTGATCTACCTCGAGACTTCCAAGCTGGGACTTGCCCGAACTGAGGCGGCTCTGATTAAACAGCTGCATTTCAGTACTGGCCTCGCTTGGCGACGATACCGTCGCAGGCGTTTGGCAGCGACGTATATCATCAATGTACTTGGGTACAACTGGTTCGGGAGATCCTCCAGCTTTTGTAGCTGCGACGTAACTGTCCCATACTTCCAATGCCCATCTACCCAGCACAGCGTAGACAGACCCAGTGGATTCCTTGAATGAATCCCGATACTGTGAGAACGGTACACCCATCAATTCCCATGCTCGGTCTACATCTGGGCCAGTCTTGCGATGAAGGGTCTCGATCAGGACATAGAGGACCGCATCCCAGAGGTAAGTGGTGCCAACTTGCCACGAGTACTTTTTCAACCGCCGATCTCCGTGGATCAGAGCTGCATATTCCAACAATTTTGTTGCATTGACAAAGATGATTTCCCTCTCAGGAGGGGGCATTTTAGCGCACCGCTGAGCAAAAAGTCGAGGATTGTGGGCGATAAGCTTCATCTTGCATATGCCGGACCGCATGGCAATAGAGGCAAACATATGAAGAGGGACAGACAAGTCACAATATCGCAGATACTTTCGTTCCAAGAGATCCTCCAATTCGCCGATCATTCTATCTTTCTTTGCGGCCGTAATGTCGGGCCTGGTAAGCATGTCCCAATGAAGGTCATTAGATAACGGTGAAAATGGTAAAATGAGCCGGCGAAGGAACTCGGACATTTCGCATCTGACGAGAAAGTGTACTAGTGGAGTGATTCCGGTTCTCTCGCGCGGTGGGTCAACCATATCAGGAGTGAGATCCTCATCAGCAACGTTTAATGGCATTTTGGTGTCCCCAAAAAACAGATCTAAGGATGGCCTTGAGCCCATTAGGTCCGTGATGCGAAAATCCACGTGAGTAATGTGCCACCACAATCTCCGCCTCATCTCGGTCTCGAAAGGCGTCAAACCAAGCGATTCGCCGTCTCGGTGCAGGCCCATTTTGCGTGCCAGTCGTACGGCGACTCCAGATAAAATATATTGAGTATCGAATCGATAATTGCTTCTAGAGCCCATCTATTTCAAGTTAATTCAACGATGGTGGGGCCTTTCTGTAGTTGCAACTTACAAGGAACAACAAGAATGCTCGAAGCGTCATGGGACTAGATGTGGTAAGGAATCCGGCATTTATCAACGCCTGACGGGCTACTGTTCGATAGCGTGATAGCGTGATTGATTTGGAGGTTTTCAATAGACTTTGACATTCATCATCATCTAAAGCACTGGCCGTAACAAAATAAAAGCTAAATATCGCCGCCTCCAAGCTTTTTGGGATATCCTGTGGATATTGAACAGCATTGTTTACTGCAGACCAAAAGGTAGGAAGATGCAAGATCTTCATCAAAGGATCCACCCGATCTGCATAGACCTCCTTCAGCTTTTGCACGACTTGCATATGAGGGTGATGACTGGTGAGATTTGAAGCGTCGAATCGAACAGCACTTGTGTCAAAAGGAGTGAGGAGGAGCTCGCATTCACTCCCACCGGACTCATGTAATGGCTCGCTGTTGGTATATCCATCCAGATAATGGAACTAGAGAGATTCTTAGGTCAGGAAAGCAGCAATTTTGAGATTAGGGATGTCGAACCAACCTTGTCACCTAAGTTGATAGACAGAGGACTGCCTGCAATTAGAGCTGGTCAATTGGAACCCGGAAATATTACCATACCTGTCAAAATATCTGGAGTTCTCTTCCTTTGTCACAAGTTTTGGTTTTGTCCCGTCTATCCCCAAAGAACCAGTCCTAGTTTCAACTTCAGGCTTGGCATCTTTGGTTACTAAACTATCTTGGTTGGTAGCTGATTCAACATCCGAGTCCTCGGTTTCCATAGATGGCTCAATTTTCGCGCCATACGACCTCAGCATCTCCTCATATCGTTTCAACTTAGCATGAAGCCCCTCATGGACGGGCTTTGTCCTCCTACGCTTCCCACGTACTGGAGGGATAAAACTGCACGGCGTGTCTGCTTTGGCACAGTTAGAGCACGGTGCGTGTCGGCCGCACTTGATTTTGCGCTGTCGGCAAGCCAGGCATGAGTAAGCCTTCAAAGCTACGTCCGACGCTGCTCGGTCTTCGGCCATAATTGAAACGTAAGGGATATTAGGCAACCGACATATAGCGACTGAAAGTGGGCTTCTGATTCTCTGAGGAAGATGCTGGCAAGTTTCGCTGGGTACCGGGGCCTGTTCCACATATTTGTTGACTCGAGGTGGTGGCGGTCTCGGGGCCCGGAAGTAGAAAAATGCACTTTTGAGCACCGAGACGCGGCACCAAGGAGCGATGAAGGAGAAACTCGCAGAACTCCTATTCACCCACAATCTATGTTTTTAAATGACAAAATGCCCGGAATTTCCTGTTTACAGGATTAGAGACTTTCATTCATTTTCACCAGCCAGACCTTCTCCTTCTCTCTTCTTTCAAGCAACGACATCCATTCACCATGCCCGAAACCTCCTCACGTGACGCCGAAAAGGCACCCGCTGTCGAAAATCAGAGGGATGATGAGGCCACTTATAAATATCCAAGTATGCAGAAACAAATAGTTATCATGCTGGCAGTTTATATCTCACTATTTTTGATTACTTTGGTAATTGGAATTTCTTTTGACCCTATAATTGCGCTTTGGATCGGATCTCCTAACAACATGTCTTTCCCATGCAGGACCAAAACATTATATCGACTGCTATTCCACGAATCACGGACGAGTTCCACTCAATAGATGACATTGGGTGGTATGGAACTGCATACCTGCTTACTATGTGTAGCTTCCAGCTTCTCATGGGTAAAGTCTACAAATATTATCCGGTGAAGCCTGTTTTCCTCACAAGCATTTTGCTTTTTGAGATTGGCTCAGCTGTGTGTGGTGCAGCACCAAACTCCACAGCTTTTATTATTGGTCGGGCTATATCAGGTCTGGGGGCCTCGGGGTTGTTCCCGGGCATGATGGTTATAATGGTCCATACAATTCCATTACGACAGAGACCAATATGGCAGGGGAATTTTGGCGCCATCTTTGCCATCGCATCTGTCATCGGCCCGTTAATTGGAGGGGCATTCACGGATAGCTTGACCTGGAGATGGTGTTTCTATATCAACCTTCCCGTAGGAGCCGTATCCATCATTGTCACGGCTTTCATCTTACGTCTTTCCAATCAAAAGCTTTCCACGCCAGCTCCAGGCTTCATCGGGAAACTAAAACAACTGGATCCGATAGGAACTCTAGTGTTCCTTCCTGGAATTATCTGCCTCGTTTTGGCTCTCCAATGGGGAGGATCCCAGTATTCTTGGAAAAACGCTCGGATCATCGTTCTTCTCGTCCTCTGCGCTATCCTCTGCCTTGCATTTATTGGTGTCCAAATCTGGAAACAGGAGGATGCCACGGTCCCTCCTCGAATTATGATGCAGCGTAGTATAGCTGCAACTGTTTGGTTTTCCTTTTTCAGCGGCGCGGGCATGATGGTTGCAATGTACTACCTTCCTATTTGGTTCCAGGCAATCAAAGGTGTTGACGCTATTAAATCTGGGATCATGCTGCTACCTCTGGTCTTATCTTCTGTTTTCTGTTCGATTTTCTCCGGGGTTATCATATCTAAGCTCGGTTACTACACGCCGTTCTTTATTCTCAGCTCCGTTATTATGCCCATAGGAGCAGGGCTAATCGCAACGTTTACTTCCACCACAGGACATCCAGAGTGGATTGGATGGCAAGTATTATTTGGCGTTGGCCTGGGACTTGGTATGCAGCAGCATCTCAATGTCGTACAGACCGTTCTCGAAAGGTCGGATATCGCCGCTGGGTCTTCTTTGGTCATGTTTGTACGCTTCCTTGGCTCTGCAATATTCTTACAAGTCGCCGAAAACATCTTCCTCGGCGGCCTCGTATCAAAGTTAAGCAACCTACCTCAAATTGATTCAAGCACAGTCACAGGTGCTGGAGCCACTCAGCTGAGAAATCTTGCCTCTGGTAACGACTTAAAAACCCTTCTTACAGACTACAATGGAGCAATTGTCAATGTCTTCTACCTGGTTACAGCAACGTGTGCTGCGACTATTTTGGGTAGTGTATTTGTGGAATGGCGAAGCTTGAAGGCCAAGTCTGAAAAAGAGAAGGGAAATAGTAAAGAAGCAGGAGAGCAAGGGGAACACGAGGTTAAGGACGCTTGAAAGGTAGTTACCTGGGATTTCCTACTTAAGATTCCAAAACTGTATTAATAATCTGCCAAACGAAAATTCCACTCGCTAATCTTCGTACCAGTTAAAGTATTACACTATCTGTTTTATCTCTAGTGATAGTTAGTATCTTTTCAATATATGACTACCACTATTTGCCTAGGCTTCAGAACATTTCAGTTTTTTTAGCGTTCAATTTGTTATATTCAATTTTAGAAGCAAGCTCTAAGACTTACACTACCCCCTTAAAGATGTTGCAATATTCAAGAGTACAAGTTGGTACAAACCAAAATCATCTGCAGTTGTCCAGGCTCGAGATGTATTTACATATGGATCTATGATTCTCTCATTCGAAGATAGCAACCGCTCTAATTGGACTCCCACTCCCTCCTCGAAACTTTAATGGAAATCCAATGAATCTGAACCTGCCTTTGCCAATGACCTCGTCCAAATGGTCCATAGCCTCCATATGCGTGATTCCTCTTTCACCGCAAATGTTATGCGCCATAAAGTTGAGCTCCCCTTCCGGTGCTGGTGAAACCGCCTCTACCCCAAACAGCTTGCAACCCTTGTCGGCAAGCCAGTGGACTG
The DNA here is from genome assembly GCA_000743665.3 of Scytalidium sp. 3C. Taxonomy (NCBI): domain Eukaryota; kingdom Fungi; phylum Ascomycota; class Leotiomycetes; genus Scytalidium; species Scytalidium sp. 3C. Next base: position 134,003 of record JMRO03000076.1, on the reverse strand, counting down.
ACTCGGGTGCAAGCCCTGGAAAGTCATGCTGGATCGTACCGTCAGAAATATCATGTTAAGCCTGATAAAGGTAACCCCTCGTGGTGGTGAGTAGTCAGTTTACTTACCTGCCAACGTGGATCATCATGGTGAATGCGCTTGTTAAATGCCATGTACAGCAAAACTTTGGAAAAATTTAGCACTAGGAGTATGTCAATGAGATGCTGAGACGAACCAGTGTCACCCTCTTTGATCACCTCCCCGCTCTTTTCCAATGCTTCTTCCATTTCTGGAACACTTATTGATGCCTTCAGCTCTACGTGGGACAGATCTAGTGCAATACCCTCGGTGTAAAACGTCTCCAACGGCATCTGGTCAACTGACAATGCTCCAGGTGACGGGTCAAAATGCTTCGGCGCATCAACGTGCGTTCCTGCATGATCGCTGAACGAGATAGAGTACGAAGCTGAACGTAGGACAGTGTCGCCTGCCTTCTTTGGTTGATGTGTATCCCATGGAGTTATTATTACCGGAGGATGGAAAGGATGTGCGAGAGCGCGATGATATAATTCGCGACTCAAATCAATAATTTTTGGCTTTTTACTGGACACCGTTGCTAATTGTCGAGTTGCGACACAGCTACGAAACCCATTACTTGCAGCCCCGCGGAACAGCGAGGAAGACGTAAACGGAGAAGTGGGATGGCGAAGCAATATGAGACGCAAATGTGTTGAAGTCATGATATGGTCACAATAGCCTGGATTCTTGAATGAGAGCCAGAGAATATAGAGGACGTTGCTCAGATGCTTAGAAAAGAAGTTGAGATCTTTGGGGTGATTGTATTCGATGAAAGTGTTGAGTTAACCTAAAAGTTATTGGCGGATTGATTCCCGATCGATAAGATCCAAAAATGGGGTAATGTTCGAGTATCCCAGCGTATTCTCGATCACAAAACTGATTATCGCGGCTTAAGCTTCTTACATGGCCAAAGATATGTTCAACTTGTGATTTACGCAATCCCGCCTTTAAGATGCCTGGGGGTATGCCTGATAGGCCTGATCTTCTTGAGACTCAATATCTGGCATATCCCACTTTTTTCCTGAACTCCTGTACCTGCGATAACCATGGCTCTGATAGGTCAATTGAGTACAGACTGTGAATAGATAACAAGCAGAACCCATATTTTTACTATATAATTAGCCAGATAGAGAGATACACCAATCTGCAGCTCCACGGAGCTATATATACCCAGAAAGTGCGCTTATCCATTATGACGGATTTAGACAATCCTTCTTTTGAACTACCTTTAAAAGGGCACCAGGCGAGTATAAAACGATAGCTTCTAGGAAATGACTCTCGTAGGGGAATTGTAAGTAAATTGAGGCCCTCAGATTTGATATCGATATTTATAAGACTATCCACTAATGGAGTTGGGACATTGCAGTGGCACAAAGCTCGATGTTGCTGCCCTCCATGCGCTCGAGAATAAAGGCGGTTTCGCCATCGCGCCGTCGGCCATTAAGGACTGGCAGGTGCTGCTAGGCAGCTTCGACGATGCCGTCCAGGGGTGCTTGCTAAGGATGATTACGTACCGCATCCGGATATGACCCGATACCCGCGCACCAACGTCTCTATTCCCACTGGGCCTCTTGCCACAGACAAGGGTGGCTGGGCCACGCGTTGTAGAGTGTTTTCAGTAGAACCCAAACACTCGCTGCTGGATGGCCGGACCATTGCTGTTAAGGACAATATCGCGCTCGCGGGCGTGCGGTGCCTCAATGGTATCCGGGTGCCGGCAGGGCAGGAATGGGTGCCAGATTTTGATGCTACCGTCGTGACGCGCTTGCTGGACGCGGGCGCTGTTATTATGGGAAAAGCTGGTGAGCTCTTACCGGCATGCTGTCCAAAAAAGTAAGAAAAATTGCTGAAGCAGCTTTCACCAGTGTGTGAGAACGCATGCTGCGAAGGGACTTCAGATACCTCTGGGACGGGCAATGTAGAAAACCCTTATGCAGATGGTTATGCATGCGGTGGCCCAAGCAGTGGATCTGGGAGATTAGTAGCCACCGGCAGTGTGGATATGGCTTTAGGTTGTGATCAGGGAGGGTATAGGATATCGGGGCCAATTCTATTACTAGGCAGAACGGCTGACACCTAGCAGCTCGGTCCGGATTCCTGCATCTTTCTGCGGCATTGTGGGCCTGAAGCCCACGTTTGGCCTTGTGCCCTATACCGGGATTCTCAGTCTGCATGCTGAAATTGACCATTGCAGCCCTATGACCCGGACAGTGAGAGATGATGCATTACTTCTGGAGGCCATTGCGGGCCAGGATGGCATAGATGATCGCCAGCCAGCTATGGTGGCTCCGGAATCTCTCCATTTCTCGACAAATTTAGAATCCTTCTTTGCCTACCAACCTAAGAATAGACCTCTCCAAGGATTAAGGGTTGGCGTGCTCAGGGAGGGATTTGCAGTGCCCATGATGAACGCTGATGTTGCTGCGGTGGTCCGATCAAGCGTTACCGACCTTGGAGCGCTGAGAGCTGAAGTGGTTGACATTTCTATTCCAGAACACGAAGATATGCCGACACTCTGGAGTTGTATCCTTCCTTTTGCTGGAGGCCGCGAGGGCTTCTTGGGTGCTGCTACTGGCCGGGAGGGATACAATATCACAAGCAGGTATACGGGCCAAACCCAAAAATCTCTCAGGAGGCTTTTGATTCATACGGGATTGGGGCCTGCAGCATTATCCTGCGACACTTGCAAGTAGTCGAAAAGTACGGCGCCAGACTCCATGCAAAGGCGTCCAACCTCGCGCGCAGGGCGGCCCGAGCCTACGATGCTGCGTTAGACCAGGTAGATGTTCTAGTCATGCCTACGCTGCCAATGCCGGCGCCGCCGCACTTGGAACGCGATGCTGCTCCTTTAAAGCGAATGATACATACGGCGGGCCTGGTTAATAATACGGCCCCCTTTGATACCACCGGTCACCCGGCGTTGTCTCTTCCAGTAGGACTCGTTCCGTCTCCTTACGATGCGGCGATCAAGCTGCCGACCGCTATCTAGATTGTAGGTCGTTAATTTGAAGACTTGATATGTTATAAGATTGCCCTCGCCTGGGGGAGTGTAAATGACTGGAAGACCAAATCATTTGGGTGCTAGTGAGGATTTAGACCGCACTCTGCAAGACAGTTGTTATCGCACAGGACCTTATCCCCACTACACTACTTCTTTAATTTTCTTAATCAACTTATACGGATTGACGTTGGTGTGATTGTTAGCTATTCGTTNGTTGGATGGTACCTTAACCTAATGATTGCTCAGTCGGCTGCTATATACATAGAGAAGACAAGCTAGGTAACCTTCAATAGTACATTCATAAAAATAAATGTCATCTGGGGTGATATAGTAAAGAAAGTGTGGACTAAATCGACCCATGAATTTCTCAAGTCGACCCTCCGCGGAATTCATGAACTTGAACACAAATATCTTCAGGAATAAGGAATGAAATTTAGTCAAAATGGGATATTATAAATAAGCTTATAGGAGTTATATGTTCCAAGTTCAATTTTGTAAGTTTCATATAAATATATTGCAAAATTCCTAGTTGAAATAGGCGAGTTTAGGAGGGCAATAGCCTAGTTAAGACTCTCTTGATCTTGCTTAAACCTTCCCGTCCACCGACTATACGGGCTGGTATAGTTGAGGAGTAAGAGGATCACAAAGACAGGAGAAAGAAGTGGGTCTACGATTTAGAAGTGAATGAATCAATTTGTAAGCTCCTATTGAGGCGACATCTTTGCATTGTGTGGGAGTTACTAAGTCAACGAACATCTCCTATGAGCATAGTGCCGTCCACCTACTATCGGTGTTCTCGATGAGAGTTAAGAGACGCCCCGACTTCTGTTCTTAGAAAGATGCGAGATTCGAGACTCCCCTGTCATGGATCAGGATCGGTCTTCCCTGTGCGTCACCGCACCCGTCTAGATAGAATGGCCGTGAATAGTTGGTGCTGTTTCTGCCCACCTACGCCCACTGTGGTTCAGTGCCATTATCACGTTCAAATCGCCCCTGATGAGGCATATACAGCTGCAAGGACATGTACCCGTCGAGAGTGTAACGGATAATACCAGCCGCGCCAGCCTCTAAGGGGTAAAATATGACGAATGTATTACTCGGTGAAAATGCGCCGTAGTTAGTTAACTTCCATACACAGAAAAGCTACTGATGGATAGATAATTGCTCCATTTTTTTGGATAAGCCGGCACCTTAGGAGGTGAGGCGGTTGTCTTTGACTTGGATGGGACGGATACAATACCTAAACGACGGTGATATCGTAGCCTGCATTGCACTCTATTAAAGAACTTTCTACAGGCTAGAACGACGTAAATCCATCGTAAGAAGACTTTTTGGATGCCTAGGATAACTGATACCAAGTTATTTTTCAAGCCCCCCTGCTTACGCGTAAAGTTTTAGAATTTGGTGTGAAAGGTGCTGCCTCCACTGCCGAATTAGTTGATGAACAGGTATTCGTGCGTGGGCCAAAGGCTCATTATCTAACATACAATATGGGGTTTATATTGTATATTTGGCAGCTGTGATACAGCAAAGTAATAGATTGGACCATGCTACGCTGGCAAAAAGGGTACTGTATCTTCATACGCGGGGACAACAACGACACAATCTAGTATTCCGTTGGCACTCGTAGCCCGTGATTAGACCTGGTCAAAGCTACAGAGTAGTAATTTCTCCTTGGCCGCCTCGGGAAGATCGGCAGCCACCCCAAAGCTGCTATTTGAGTGAATATAGGATGAAAAGGAACAGCCCAACACGAATTCATTTGCGCCTTAATCCGCGCGCTCAAAGCACTCAGGCTTGACTCTTCAACGCAAATATGCCACAGCAACTGAGCTGCAGAGGAGCACTATCGTTCCAAAAAAAAAAAAAAAAAAACAAATGATTCTACAGTGTCCAAAATCTAAACCCCAGGAGCCAACCGAAGCCTTAAAATGGATGGAGCGTAAATACGATGGAGTTAGAGAACAGATAATAAGTCTTGCCTATAGCGTACCTGGCAATCAAAGTCGCCACAATGTGGTTGGCTTGGTTAAATGTTCTCCTCGGTAAGGTTTCCCCGCTCTTGTAGCAGCCGAAAGTGGATCAGACTTCAATATTTATCAATAAGCATCATCCAGTCTACTAGACCACAGACAGGGCTATTGAAACTCGGCGTTAGATAACAATATAACCCTTGGAGGGCAGATTGATCCATAAGCAACTCACAATCTGAGTTGGGACAAGTAAATTACTGGAACTCGAATTACCAAGATGGGAGGTATCAATATTCAAGCGCAGACGTATGACGTCTTAATTATTGGTGCTGGCTTGTCAGGCATCTGCAGTCTCTACCACATACGTAAACGCTTCCCGTCATGGAACATCACAGTCCTCGAAGCAGGCGATGATGTAGGAGGCACCTGGTACTGGAATAGTTATCCAGGGGCGCGGTTCGATTCTGAATCCATTTCATACGGGTTCTCATGGGATAAAGATCTCTTGAACGAGTGGCATTGGAAAGAAACCTTCTCACCACAAAAGGAAACCCTCAAATATATCCAGCTAATCAGCGAAAAACATGATTTGTACAAGGATATCCGGTTCAACACTCGTATCAAGTCGGCTCACTGGCAGGAAAATGAACGCCGCTGGCTATTTACGGACGAGGAAGATAAAAGTTATCAAGCAAGGTTCTTCATTAGCTGCCTGGGGGTCCTTTCCTTACCGACACTTCCCGCTATTCCTGGTATTGAGTCCTTCAAAGGCCAAAACTTCCACACATCACGATGGCCAAAGGACTTTACTATGAGTGACTTTGCCAACAAACGCATAGGCATAATTGGTACCGGTGCGAGTGGTATTCAGACAATTACTGAGGTAGCTAAAGAGCCTGATATAAAATCGCTCCATGTCTTCCAGCGAACCGCAAATTGGTCTGCACCACTTCGGAACGCCGAAATAACACAGCAACAGATGGAAGAGTACAGAAACAATTACGACGCAATATTCAAAAGATGTGCGGAGACTCCATCTTGCTTTCTGCACGAAGCTGATCCCCGTAGATCTTCTGAAGTATCTCATGAAGAACGTCTCGCGCTTTGGGAGAAACTCTATTCCGAACCAGGATTTGGCAAGTGGCTGGGAGTCTTCAGTGACACATACACTGATCGTGAAGCAAACAAGCTATACTCCGATTTTATGGCAGGCAAGATCCGCGAAAGGGTCCACGACCCAATCGTGGCAGAGAGCCTCATCCCCAAGAACCATGGTTTCGGAACGCGTCGTGTACCGCTAGAAAGTGGATACTTCGAAGTATTCAACCAACCTAACGTTCATCTAGTCGATCTACAAAAAACTCCTTTAGAAAGGATTACACCGATGGGGATCAAGACTTCGGATTGGGGGGAGTATAAACTGGACATCTTGATTTACGCGACCGGTTTCGATGCCGTCACAGGTTCATTCAGCGCCATAGAGTGGCACGGGAAAGATGAAAGGCCACTCTTGGGTAGTAGCGACACTACGGAGGGTGCTCGAGCTATATGGGTGGATCATAGAGCGCGTACATTCCTTGGCCTGACAGTTCCCTATATGCCAAATATGTTCATGATTCTAGGACCTCATCAACCTTTCGGGAACATACCAAGGAGCATTGAACATGCCGTACAAGTTGTCTGTGAACTTTTGCAATACTGTAAAGACCAAGGATATACTTTTGTCGAGCCAACTGAGGAAGCCGCCGATAAATGGACCGAACATGTTCAGGAGTGCAGTAAAGGATTGCTGATAAATGAGGTAGATAGTTGGATGACCGGAGTAAATACGAATGTGAGCGGGAAGACGGTTAGGAGCGTAGCGAGGTATACAGGCAGCGCCGTAGAATACCGTAAACGATGCAAAGAATATGCATTGTCAGGTTGGAAAGACTTGAAGTTTGCATAAGCTTCACACAATTCCTTCAACAATTCTCGCCTGAGATATAAGGGGTGTATACGGATATTTGTATTGGTTGCTTATTATTAACCGTGGTTGCATCTAGGAGAGTCGGCTTTGGTTAAACCGTTAATTAGTACCTCGCTGGGCAGCCATAACATTACCGGCATTCCATTTGGACCTGTGGCAGGACAACAAAGAATACAGGCATTACTGATCAGAGAAGTAATTACGGGCTTAATAGTGCACACTACTTTACCAGAAATGTCTTCATACTCTGTATTTCCTCGGATAAGCCTCACAAACCACCCACAACCGAGGCAGGAGAAACTAGCCAACCCCAGATTAATGTTTAGTCAACGCTCATTCTTCGTTATATAAATTTAATCCCATTAGTGTAGATAATAATTGCTAAAATATCTTTATAATCTGCACCAGCTTTTAACAATGGCTACTCAGAGGCTTGATTCGGTTCTCAAACATCTCAAACCTCTTCCCAGCGGGCTATCAGAAGTGTATGTCACTGTGTGAGAACCAGAAGATCGGAAGCCTGCGGTCAATAATAACATAAAATAGGCTACAGAAGCACCCCAACGATATTGTAATCACCCTAGCGCTCCGAACTCCTCTCACTAGGGGCTTCAAAGGCGGATTCAAGGATACAGAATTTATTTCCATTGTTTACGAGCTTCTCAAAGTAGTTCGCGAGAAGGCTGAATTCGATCCTAATTTAATAGAAGATATATGTATTGGAAATGTATATGATACTAACTCAGTTGTGTAAAGCATTATAGTGGGGTCCATGCTGACACCGGGATAGGTTGCTAACGACCCTTCTGCACAACTAGCACGAGCTGCAGCTCTAGCCGCTGGCTTCCCCGAATCTTCAGGAGTCTCATCTGTCAACCGCTTTTGTGCATCAGGATTGAAGGCAATACAGGACGTGGCCAGTCAAATTGCACTTGGTAGTATTGATATTGGTGTCGCCATCGGAGCAGAATCGATGACCAAGGACATTGCCCACAGCCCTAGTCTCCCAAAAGATGTTTTGAGTGTTCAGTCTGCAGCAGACACATTGCAGCCTATGGGACAAACTTCGGAAAATGTTAGTTATGACTTCAATGTTTCCCGCGCCTCGCAAGACCGTTACGCTGTAGAGTCATTCCGTCGAGCAGAGGTTGCTCAGAAGGCCGGCTGGTTTGACGATGAAATTGTACCAATTCCGGTTGAAGTACAGGACCCAAAAACAAGGACAATTCACAAAGTCACCTTGACTAAAGATGAAGGTCCTCGTTGGGGGACAACATACGAGTCTCTGAGCAAGATCAGGCCGGCGTTTCCTCAGTTCGGCGACCATAGCACTGGCGGGAACTCTAGTCAAGTCACAGATGGGGGTACGTTCATCAACCATGGAGATCGCTATTGAAAGTGAACCACATCATGAGCTAACATGCCATTTCCAAGCCGCGGCCGTAATTCTAATGAGAAGATCTATTGCAGAAAAGCTCGGCCTCCCGGTTATGGCCAAATTCTGCGGTGCAACAGTAACAGGTTTGGCTCCACGAATCATGGGAATCGGACCTTCCCTTGCGATTCCAAAACTACTACGCAAGCTGAATTTAACGATGAATGACATAGACTTGATCGAAATAAATGAGGCATTCGCCTCGATGGCGGTCTACTGTCACGATGCATTAAAATTAGATCCTGCGAAGGTAAATGTGCGTGGTGGTGCTATTGCCCTAGGTCATCCGCTTGGGGCAACAGGCGTACGACAAGTTGTGACTGGTTTGAGTGAGGCTAGACGACAGAAAGTGAACACTTTGTTGACTAGCATGTGTGCCGGAACCGGCCAAGGGATGGCTGGCCTTTTTGTGAACGAACAATGAATCTGTGAATGACTGGATGGGGCCTAGCATAGTTTATCCTAATTGAATTCTCATAGCTTGGAAATATGCAGATAGGTTTAAATTCATAAATATACGGTATTCGCATTATCCTTTTTACTTCTCCAGACTCAAGCCTTCTTTAAATCTGTTTCTGCTTTTTCCGAGGCCAGTTCCAACTTCTATACCTAGAACTGGTCTTATTCACAATACATTTCCACTACAATTTATTCTTCTTGGAGGGAGCAAACGCCGCAATAGTACCCATATAAAGCGCTCCTGGATTGAATCGCGTTGGAAACTCTTTCATCATTGCCTGTGCAAGCTTACGAGAGTTGTTTGACTGAGGAAGAAGTCTTTCAAAGGTCTCAATATACCTTCTGGACTCAACCAGATGAAAACTTCCATCCATCTCTCCATCCATTTTATGACCTGCAACAACGAGTTCGGGCCTGAGGGCTTCCACTTTCCTGATGCTTGCGATCCACCCATCCCTCTTCTCCTTGGTGTTACATTCGCCAAGCATCTGGTGAACATCTCCGTAGACAACGTCACNCGCANCACAGCAAGCCTGATATCGGGAACCCATAAGACCGTAGATGCATGTGTATCTGCCTGTCCAACTTCTATTGCCTTTAATAAATGTCCCTCTAGGTAGATCTCATTGCTTGATGGGAGGGGCTCTGCCAGGTGGAAAGGACGATCAATTAGACCTGGGAACTGTGAACCCCAAGTCTTGCTGAAAAATGGTTCCTCTATCTGCTGCTTCATGTGTTGTACCGTTCCAGGAGTAGCAACGGGTAGTGCAGCTGGAAAATGACGCAAGAGAGTTGGGATGCCAAAGAAATGATCGCCGTGGCCGTGAGTAATGTAGATGGCTTTCAGGGTCTTTCCAGGAGCACGTTTCTTGATCCATGTAACTAGGTCTTCGGTTTGCGCTGTTGTTATGGGAGTATCGACTAATACTGCCTCGTTTTCTCCGTGAATGAGCGTACAAGAAATTGGAGACCACATTCCGCCTTCTTTGCCATTGGGTTTGAACCACGGAATAGGAGGTGCAACATAAACATCTGCACGAAGACTAGGCATATTGTAATGTTTTGTTTGCGAAAAAGGTTCTTTTAAATAATTATTTGCTGATTTTTGACAAACAAGAAATACATCTTGACATATATAAGCTGGTCTACCTAATCGTGATTAATATGTGTTAAGTTCTCAGACAGCCGAGTAAAAAAGCCATACTCGTAGCTTTTCCGAGGTAACCTTCGGAAGTTAATAAGACCCACTAACCCGTGTATTTTAGGATTGCACAATATTTTATTACTTAAAATCGATATATCTCAGTTTCTTGGCATACTTGTTGTATTAATTTACCAGTGAATCGAATATATATAAGTTACACATTCCAAACAGATAAACCAGTTAATAGTATGTTGACCTCCGTGTCTTCCATGAATTCATAACTGTATCCAAGACATAGGATATGAACCCCATCCAAATAGGGTATTAAAGCTCTCTTCCTCTGATAGATTCTCAAATAACCTATCACTCGGTTCAAATCCCTCCAGTTGGACATCTTGAATGTCGTGAAACTGATTTGAGCTGGAAGGAGAGGTGTTACTTTGAGCTAGCCCCAGTGACGGGAATGTACGTTCCGGTGTCATGTACGAATGAAGGGCTTTGGTTGTTATACTAGTCGTATTCTCAGGGCAATATCGGGTATCTGATATCGTGATTCCAGCTGCGCCGGAATTTTGATCCTTTTCACAGCTCCTGATTGATGGCCAGTCAACATCTCGTGGGCCTATTCTGCCTGCTTCTTTTATCATAAGAGCATATGCAAAATCAGCTGAAAAGTAGCTATCTCTCAACAAATGCATCGCCTCTATACATTGATAAAATGCACTAGCACTTGACTGCCTGATACTCTTTCTGCCTTCCGTGGCGAATTGTAGGTGCGCTATCGATGCCATCATTACAGGAGTGACACCACTGGTTGGTAAATATCGAATGAGATCAAGTTCTTGTAGATCTTGCATAACCTTGGTGATCTCCAATGCAGCAAGGCGTGTCTTTTCGACAGCAATATAGATAGTTTCAGGACCGCCACTATGAGTTAGATGAGTCGCTGCTATTTTTTTTGTAGCGGAAATTATCGTAGCGAAATAAACCATCTGCAATAGCGCTGAATGTACTGTAAGCGTTTCATCGATATCACCACTGGGTCGTTGATAAATTACTGCGTCCGCTAGATTTTCCGCCCATTTAACAAGACTTTCGTGTTCCTGATGACTCCCAACAGATTCAACATCGCTGTCTGATGCAAGCAACATCATTCGCCCACGGATACTGACGGGAGCGTCGTGATCGCGATAAACACCCTTCGGAGAATTGAGAGTCTCAAGAATCCGGCCTAGTGGAATGCATAGCTTGACCGATTCAATGCACATCAATGCAAGACGTCGTTGTAGTTCTTTACTCTCGACAAAAGCGGATCCAACAACGCAGGGCTTGACCCATGAACTCTCTAGAATTTCAAAATCATCCATCGTAAGCATGGAAACATCGCATTTCTCATATCTGAGTAATTCTGGGTGTTTCGTAGCCAACGCAACCAGTCGATCCCGTGTGAAGGCAGACCAAAATACTCTTTTCAATAAGCTCTGATTTTCTCTTTTCTTCCCGGTATTGTGGTGTAATCCAAGAATTTGGCAAAGTGAGATTGCAAGGGCTAGCCAGTGCCGTGTGTTCTTTTCATCGTTCGGAGTCTCAAACCAGTAAGTGAGAAAAAGGAATGACTGTATCAATGTTATGTCATCATGCTCACAGCTGAAATCATAAATTGTCTGCAGGCTGGTTAACCCTTACGCACGGAATGGTTGGCGAGCTCTTACTCTTGCTCTATAGAACAAAACTTTTCGGGCCATTTTACGCGTCTCGAAACCAGCTTTCTCAAGATACTGAGAACTAACAAATGCAGAGCCAGCGAACATAATACACTGGAACAGTAATAAACTGATTGTGCCACCTTCCCCATTGCCCTGGTCAATGGCACTGATTATATGCCTTAGTGAAACAATAGGCATATACGGGTGAACAAAATCGATGAAACTCCGTAGCAGCGCGTCTCGTAGTTCTTCCGGCGGGATACTCAAAGCCCCTTTGTGTACGAGATACTCTAGATCTTCGTCAGAGATCGAAGAGGGGAAAGGATTGAAGTAGGGAGGCAGCGCGGGATTGTTATAAGATCCGCATGGTGAGTCCAGGTTCAGCGGTCTATCACAGGCAAGACCAGGGTGGCTATCCCGCGTATCGTCTGCAAAAGGTTTCAGGACTCAAGTAACGAAAGTACGGAGGAGCGGGGGGAAAATTAACTGACATATTGAATAAGGTTCAAAAAGAAATTCCTCTGTTGATCTGGGAGGCGGAGTTTGTAACCTTGATGGCAGTCCCTCGATCTCTCGCAGTGTCTCAATGTGCATAACCTGCGGCCTGGTTCCAATCAATCCGGACCCAGCCTGGGGCTCGTGACAGGCTCTGTGAAAAGGGGAGTTGTATGTTGCTGACCCTAATTGAGTGTCACACTCTCCCGATTTTGTTTTTTCTCGTTCCATATCCTGTGTTCGCCGGCGTTGGGCCGAATTCATAGGAAACGCACTGTAGGCATTCCCACCATTACGCCTGCCATCCCCAGTGAGTCGTCATGACGAACATAATGGGAGGACTTCGTAAATGGTGTGTAACAGGACTAAATGCACTTTACCTTCGACGATCAACTTGTGGGATATCGCATGGACGACTATCCAACTCGCAATTCGTACATGGGTGCCCATTAAATACCAGATCACACCGAACTTTCCGTTTTCTGCAGCTACGGCAAGCCCTTGATGACCTCTTACGGATGGAAGTCCCATTGTCTCTTACACTGACCTTTATTTCCCCCCAGATGTGACTATTGGAATATTGTGCAGACATGGTGATTTAACAATGTCGGATAGTTCGTTGATCCCGGAGCAATCGAGAACAGGAATGTACCGAATCTATGCATCTACTCTTATGTCAACAACTAGAACAGCGATATAGCTGTGTTATATCAACAGCAACAAGACTATCCTCGTCTCACTCTACACTTTGTGCATTGCGGGGTCTGCGGGTCATAGCATCAACGAAAGGGCTGGGATTAAAGCTCAAAGCAGGCCGCTCAAGCTAACTTAAATTGGTAACGAATAATTGGCAGATTTTCACGCCACAACAGGAGAGCCAGAAGGTGTTGGCTGCAGGGGGCTCACGGAGTGTGTACATTGAGTGCAGGAAAAGCAAGCACTTGGGGATAGAGTGCAACTAAATCTGACCGTGAGTAGGTTGCAACCTCGTTCTCTGGTATAGACAGCATGAACATTACTGCGTGAGCATTGAAACTCTGTCGAATTCTAATCCCTAGTCTGTGTAATTTACGCACTATCCCAAAGTATCTCTGGTTTGATTGCCAGAAGGCATCTTGCTGTCGTTACAGATGCTTACGGGGCTGCGTGCGGAAGGCGTCCTCTCGGTGCAACAGTAAGTAAACATATGATTGGCGGCTCTAATTCCTCGGATATGCAGGATCCCTACTTAGTAAATCCATCCGCTATACTCGGAAAAATCGTAACAAAGCTTAGTAATCTAGACCAAACCTTTCAGCTCAGTAATCTAATGATAACAGGTTGCCCGTGCCTCGGTGTAGTCTCCAGTTCCTTGATAAACAAGGTACAACTTACGATAATCAAGTTATCAATTCGCGTTAACTGGACTGTCTCCAGGCAAGCTGCTCTGCACAATTCCAGTGCCGAAGCTCAACGCCTGCTTATTTTCGTGGGTTTAACTTTAACTAGTCAAGTCATAGTCTGTTCAGTAGAGTTCAGAAAAATATTGCTATATTGCGATATGCCTATTTCAAGATCTACATCGTTTCTTCCAGTTACTTAAAGATTCATGAATATCATGATCCTAGTCAAAAACAGGAATGAGTTCGATTAGTCCCACGATTTCATAGCTTCGAATTAATAGTTTCGGCTGCTTCTTCATTTTCGCTTTTCCGTAGAGCACTGCGGAGAATCTTTCCAGATGTAGTTTTGGAACCTCATTAATATACCGGACCCCTCCCCTCAACTGTTTGTGATGGGCCACTTTTTCTCCCATCCACTTCATAATCTCGTTAGTGGTCACATCGTTTGGCTCAACTCCAGGTGCTGTAACTATATAAGCCCGTGGGACCTCTGTTTCCCGCTGTCTATCATATATGCCAATGACTGCAACATCCGCGATCTTAGGGTGAGACATCAAAACACCTTCTAGCTCCGCTGGCGCAACTTGAAAAGCATTGTACTTGATAAGTTCTTTCAGCCTGTCAGTGATAAAAACGTTCCCATCTTTATCTTGGTAGCCAATATCCCCGGTTTTAAACCAACCATCTTCGGTAAACGCGTTCTTAGTGGCTGCTTCATTATTCAGGTATCCCTTGAACACATTAGGTCCTTTGACCCACAGTTCGCCGGGTTCGCCATCCGGAACTTCTTCCCCCATAGGCGAGACAAACTTTGAAACCTGGTTAGCAAGCAGACGACCGATCGAGCCCACTGGCGCGCCCTCGTCTTCCCATACCTGGATGATATATTAGTTGCGCCTCATGAGTGTGAACTATACTTACCTGGCTATGCGTTACTGGGCTTGTCTCACTTAGACCATAGCCCTGCATAACGGGGATTTTTAGCCTTCTTCGGACGTCGTTCACAAGTTCTTTTGTAAGTGGCGCTGCTCCTGAGCTAAACATACGCACTGAGCTCATATCATAGTTATCAATAACTGGTGACTTTGATAGCAGGAGAAGAACCGGTGGGACAACAGGGTGGTATGTGACTTTCTGCCTTTCTGTAATTGAACAGAACTTGTTTAGGTCGAACTTCGACATGACGATTAATTTAATACCAAGATATGGGGCAAAATGAACCAGCGCCATAAGCCCTGCACACAAATTTCAGCAAATCCTGTGACTCGTTGGACACGCGCTGATCAAGATAAGTTACCTACCGTAGCTATGGAAAAATGGAAGGAACCCCATCATAACATCTCCTTTACCAGAGGACCCGCCATTCCAGGTCAAGTTATCATTATGACAAAGAGCAAACATTAGAATATTCGAAATGATATTGGTATGTGTCAACATAACTCCCTTGGGCTTACCGGTTGTGCCAGAGGAATAGATCAAGAATGAAAGGTCTTCCTGGGGGTTCACAAGAGGTTTAATCAGAGGAACGGGGCTAGCTAGAGATTTGAAGTGACGGAACGATGTAGTCATGGTCATTTGTTCGTTCCCCAGCAGAAGTATCCTTGCCATGGGAAATCCAATGTTATTAGCAACCTTCAGCACGACAGGTAGGAGGGATATGTGTGTGACTAGAAGTTTCACTTTCGAATCCAAGACCTGAAATTCTAGCTCAGAAGCAGTGTAGTTCGAGTTAACGAGGGAAACTACCCCTCCAGCCCAGTGTGTACCCCATATAACCACAGGGTAGTCAATATCATTGGGTGAGAAAAGTCCTAACACGTCTCCTTTCTGCCAATATTCTTTAGCTCTGAGACCCGAACCGAATCGAATGGAAAGATTTCGAAGATCCCGATAGGAGTAAGATCGTTCACTATCACAGTCTGAAAAGATAACTAAGGGCCGGAAATTTCAGCATTTCTAGTATATTACCCCGTGGCAGTTTGAGACTCTCACCTTGCTCATCTGGAAATACTCGATCGGTTCTTGAAAACAGGAAATCCCATATATCCACTTGTGGGATATCCACTTCGGCGAATTTGGATTCCGTGGGCATGTTGACAGTAGACTGTATACTCTGATCAAAGTGCGAGCACACCGGACTATTTAGAGGCAAAAGGCAAGCTTTCTAAATACAATCTAATATACCCAGAGGATTCTCGTCTATGGCTTCATTGCCCTATTTGACATAAGTAAAACTCACCAACACAAGAGCTAACATCCTAGAAAAGTCTATAGTCTATGTCACTAAATCCCGTTTGCAACCAAGCCATACCCGCGGAGTTTAGAAATTTCTGATTATGTCGAGGTGCTTTTCCTCGGATATACCAAATACTCCGAAAAGAGATCCTAGCGGCAAGCTGTAACATCAACTTGACAAACTCTCGCTAATGCATGAATGAAGTACAGTATATTTATCTTTATTTCTCTTGGTATAATTATACTTACTAATTGATTAGTCTAAAGGCGGTGAAACGTTGACTGTGGAATCCCAGCATACAGTAAGTTATTATAAGCGAAGCACTATATATTTCTAGCAACAAAAATTCATTCTGTCTCTTCTACTTGTAGGGATCAGCATTTCTATACTTAATTCTTGTGATGGCATTGATGTTTGCTGGAATAGAAGACCGAGTGAATAGCTAAACCCAAGAGAACAATCTTCCATTTATTTTGACAATAACGGTATTATATATGACGGTAAGCTAATATTAAAATATTAACAGTTACTCGAACGGATTTATTCCACGTTTGAATTTTTGAAGTAAATAGCGGCAAGTCAGAGGTACCGATGTCAAATTTACGTCCGTAACATGGTCCCTCTGCATGTGCTGATTTGTGCCCACCTTAACGAGAGCTCTCAGCCGACAACACCCTCTTGATCCACCCGATCTGTGCTTTTCTCGCACCCTGAGCAACGGCTGCATCTGGAACAAACATATCGAAACCGTGAATACCACCGGCCCAAATATGTAGCTCTGCCTGGACTCCCTTCTCCCAGAGTTTGGAAGCGTAGGCCACCGTCTCATCCCTCAAAACCTCCGCCGAGCCAGCATCTAGATACGCTGTCGGGAGCCCAGACAAATCTTCACGACGTCCTGGAGGTATAATAATATTATCTCCCCTGCCTTGATCATTTGCGAGCGCGCTCTTCCAGGCTCCAGAAATAACCTGAGTTGGCATGAAATCCTCCTCGTTAACAAACTGCAGGCTCGATACGGATTGTGCTCGGTCATCCAACATAGGGCAGATCAAGCACTGGCCGCATATTTCTGGTCCCTTTCGGTCACGACTGAGAAGCACAGTGGCAGCAGCTAGGCCTCCACCGGCGGAAACTCCACCAACCATAATCCGACCCACATCTATCCCCAACTCTTCAGCATGCTCACGAGTCCATTGCAGGCCCATGTAGCAGTCCTCGACTGCCGTCGAGAAGGGGTATTCCGGAGCTCGGCGGTACTCAACACTAACGCAGACCGCATTCAATTCGAGTATGATATCGGTAGGCAATTCCAGGGTGTGCAGTCGATCTCCCCAATGAAGCCCTCCGCCGTGGATCCAGTAAATACAAGGTCTCGATCTGCGATGGTTCTCTGCTTGACACAGGATTGATAGGATGATCTCGTCCTTCGTGCTGTTACTGGCAGGAATCGCAACTTCGCGATGAGCGATTCCGCGCGATGCTAAAGAGTTCACAAACTCTGGCGGAGTTGCGGTTGCATTCCGCATCATAGCGACGACATCGGTGGAGAAGTTTGTAACTTTGGGGAAGGATATCCGCGATAAAGAGTCTCGTATCTCTGGGTCTACGGGAGGGCGGGGAGTGGCAGATGTCATAATGGATATTCTTATTAGTTCATAGAAAAGGGAGAAGATTTGAGGGCGTTCAACGGAAATGGGACCGTGAATTGGAGCGACCAGCGAAAGGGGTTGATTGCATTTCACCTTTTTGATCCCTTACTACACAGCTCCTATTTATGCTTGTTGCTGGCTTAATGCGTACGGAGCAACACCGAAAGAGGATGTGCTGGACGGAGAGTTCTAGAAGTTCCTTGTGCCTTCAGTAATGTAACCATGTTGAGACAGCTGAAGGCGGACGGAATAGACTTCCCGCAAGTCAGCCAGAAGGACGCGCGGCTGATGACTTCCCGTTTCCTTGGCTGCGAAAAATTTCGCGAATCCTGTTTATGTCAGCAATGGGCGCACGACAGTCGCGGAACGGTTGAACGGCAAGTCACTTGCCGTTTTCCGGACATCAACTCAACAACACGCCCTGGATGGTCAGTAACTTGAGCCCAACCGTCGCAGGACCTACGGCACCCGCGTTCAAATACCGTTCTGCATCGGTATCATACAATCCCTCCGATTCATCAATCTCCGCCGCACCATCTGCATAGGCTGGTGGGCGTTCAAGGACGGCAAGAGACTACCCTTCTAGTAATACCGAGACCTTCCTTACGACCAATCTCCTGTTACGATGTCGAGGCCTGGGACGGAGATACCCGCTAGGAGAGAGCGCCGGGCTCCCATGGCATGCGAGTTTTGTCGACGTCGGAAGGTATGTGAGCGTACTCCGTACTTATTTTGGCACCACGGCATCCAAGCTGCCATCAGGCGCTCTGAGTGGATCCTGCTGACTCCGCAAGTAGATGAAGTGCAGCAATGAGCGACCAAAATGCCGAAATTGCAAAGACCACGAGAAGGAATGTGTGTATGCCGAATTGGTGAAGCGGCCAAGGTGAGTTGGGTCCCTCCGGAGTCGGGCGCATGGACCGGACTTATGAATTGTTGCTACAGGCCTTCCCATGCACGTATTGGCCGCCTGGAAACGGAGAATCAGCGACTCAAGGAGAGTCTATCGGCCCTGAAGGCTCAACTTGTGAAAGATCAAACCAATCATAGTGAGGTTACCGCTTCGAGCTCTGCCGAGCCGCAAGTGAGAACTACAATCCACATCGACAACAATAACACGCTACAGGCTCGCTGCGGATCATCGCCCTCAGACGAACCTGCCCATCGGCCTGGACAAGTGCCAAGGCCAAGTCAAAACTGTGCACTCAAAAGAATTTTTGCACCAGACAAGGATTCCTGTTACCATGGGCCAACCAGCGCTGTATACGACGAGCACCCGGCCAACGTAGGGCCTCGACGCAATACACCCGCTATTCCAAGGATGCCTCCAGAATGGGTGAAAACACAGCTGATGGCCGAGTCTGCAAACCAGCGCCAGTTAGAAACTGTCAACTTCATTCAGGGAAAGCTTGACTTTGACGGCGTTGACCCTGAACTTGGCATGCATCTACTGTCAATCCATTGGAGCCGACAGCAGTCAACAGGGCCGGTGGTTTACCGAACAGCATTTATGCGAGATATGGCTTGCGCGGGGCCCTACTTTTCAAAACTCCTGTTGAATGCCATTTACTTTTCTTCCTCTAAATTTACCAAACGACCAGAGGTCCGTCGAGACCCGGACAACTCGCTAACAGCAGGATGGAGTTACCGGCAAAGAGTGGTCGATTTGCTCAGTAGATGCTTTGACAAAAGCAGTATCACGACTATACAAGCGCTGCTTATCATGTCAACAGCCTTGTTTTCATGGTGTGACGAGAAAAGCGTCTCATGGCTATATGCTGGGATGGCCTACAATATGATTATTGACTTAGGTATACACGTTGACGCTAATACGCTTAAACGACGGCTCACGGAGGAGGAAATCGAGATACGTCGGAGACTCTACTGGGCTGCATATGGTATTGGCTTCGTTACCTAATAATGTGCGTGGTTATTAACCTGCTACTAGTGACAGAAAAGCACCAGTCTTTATACCAAGGACGACCACCATGTCTTCGAGAAAGCGGCACGGATCTACCCCTAGATTTCTTGGACAACTATGAAGAACTCGAATTATTTACCCCCATCTCGTATACCCTATCACAAAATCATCCTAATTCACCAGGATACATGATGACAAGTTTTGTCGAAGCTTGTAAACTGAGCGTCATACTAGATAGGATATTACACAGTCTCTACGCTGAGAACAGCGGTTTAAGAAGTCCAGATGAATTACTCCACGATGCCAGGTCTTTGCACGTGCACCTTGAGAATTGGCGCAAAGCTCTGCCACCGCATGCGGATCCGTTTCATTTAGAGCGGAACAACATAATCCCTTTGCCTAATATTCTCTCTTTACTGTGAGTATCCGTCCTCTCGATTGGAACAGTTATTAATCATCGTCAATTATCACATCGCAGAGCAATGTTCAATGTTATGATGATTCTCCTACATCGGCCGTTTGTCTCCGATGGTCACCTACAGTCCACATCACCATCTGTCGCATCGGAAGCGTTTTCCATTTGCTCAGTAGCCGCATCGGAAATTGATCATATCCTAGCAATATACGAGAGGCATTTCTGCATGGCGAGTACTCCATACATTATCTCATATGCTACATATGTAGGTGCCACCATCCATGTGCGCATAGCGGCTCAACGGGCGCCTGGATCTGAGGCACATAAGTCTCTACAAAGGTGTGTGGACGTGCTCGACCTTCATCAGACCGTGTGTTGGTCAGCGAGACGAGCAAAACGGATTGTGGATAATTTGATATCTCGCATGGGGGTTATACTGGCTCCCGAAGCATCAGATGGAAACATTCATCATGTCATGCCTGATATTGATATTAATGCGGTAATGCGAACGTTCACCACAGAACAGTTGGCTGACCGTGAATTCCTACACTCCCAACAGCAAGGCGCAGATATAGATCAGCATGATCTGGGGACAGACGGTAGCTGCAGCATCCAGAATCTAGGTGCTAACATTGGAGACCCAAACGACAATACGATAGCCAGTGGGAATAAAAACCTCGACGGCGATTATTTACCTTTCTTGTATGATCCCATATTTGGGTTTACAGGATCACCTTTTGACGAATATGACGTGCATCCGGTAATGTGGGACGGGTGACTCGGAAATGATTGTACGATTACTGTAGAGACATAATGACGTAGAACGGGAATCAAAATCTAGACCAAAAGAATAGAATAATAATTAATTTGTCAGCAGAGCGGAGAAGAGTCGGAAAGCAGCTATGGTCGGTGTGGTTCCCAAAGTACCATGACGGCATCTCATTTCCCGTGTCTCTCATCAATGAGCCTCCACTTTGCCTCCACTTATGCGTCTCGATGTCAATCAGTGGGGCGGTATTATGCTTGTATATTTCTTATCTGTGCGGATATAAATGTCTGGCCATGCCAATGGTTAACTCCGCGGGCCCTCGATTTTTGCCCAGTGATCAAAATGCAGTCAATTCTGCAGTATCGAAGAATTGGTCGCGCGGTGGACAAACAATTGGCAGTCGAACAAAATCTGGAGAAGGGAAAGTCTGCAGATCTTGCAAATTTACATCCTGCATCTCAACACCCGATACAATCCTCCATACCCCCTGCACGGCCCGAGAGCGCAACGGATCTTGAGGAGGATGGAATCGATAGCAATTTAGGTCGCGTCGGCACCATAGCCAGTGTGAAGACGCAATATTCAAGACGCACTGCACTCGGACATGCATTGAATGGCATTCACGCCCGAGATCGTACCACCAATGAAGGCAAGGGCTCTAAGGTATTTGTGGTTGGTTGGGAAGGAGAGCAGGACCCCTTGAATCCGCGAAATTGGAGCGTCCTCTCTCGGCTCCTGACGACAATACTTCTCGGGTCGATATCGTTTATTGTAGGAGTAGCAGCATCTGCGGACACTTCTATCTTACCGCAGGCGGCTTCAGAATTTGGCGTCAGTAGTGTTGTGGAGTCACTGGCAATAGGTACGTCGCACATACAGACTCCATACTGTTTACCTGGACGGTTTTCTTTTTGCCTTTTCCCTGTATCTGACCGAGCTTCATAGGCATCTATCTTTGTGGCTACGCAGTAGGGGCAATTTTTGCTGGCCCCTTTTCCGAAACCTTCGGTCGAAATGCAGTCTACATCGTCACCATGGTCCTCTTCATGATTTTTGTCATGGCCTCAGCCCTCGCCCCAAACATCGGTGCTCAGCTCGCTTTTCGGTTTCTCGCAGGAGCTTTTGGTGCTACTCCACTCACATGCGCTGGGGGTTCTATATCCGATATGTGGTCTTCACTGGAGAAGACGTATGCATTTCCACTATTCGCAGCCTCAGGCTTTGGTGGTCCCGTTCTTGGCCCAGTTATCGCCAGCTATGCCAACGGAATTGGTAGTTGGCGATGGTCCGAATGGCTCACGCTGATCATTGCGGGTGCCATCCTGGCATTGATTGTCTTATTCCAGCCGGAAACCTTCCCTCCTCTTCTTCTAGCATGGAAGGCCAAACAACTTCGACTCAGAACCGGAGATGATAGATTTCGTGCTGAGTTGGAAATCATTCATACTAGTTTATGGCAGCGGCTTAAACTCGCATTGACGCGACCAGTGGTGTTCGCCTTTGAGCCGATTGTGGTTCTGATGACGCTCTATTTGACGGTTCTCTATATTGTGATTTTCACATTTCTGGACGGCTACACTTTCATTTTCCAAGACGTTTATGGGATTAGTCAGGGCTTGACCAATGTTATCTTTGCAGGGCTTTTCGTCGGCATGACGCTTATCGCTTTCTTGGTGCCCTTGGTTTATAGAATAACGAAAAGGAGTTTCGCGAAGAATGCATTTGTGCCGGAGGTCCGTTTATGGTTTGCCATGCTCTCCGCACCTTTAATACCTGTCTCATTGTTTTGGATGGGTTGGACAGATTATGTATGTGACCCTGTTTTCATGGAAAATGGGACTCTGCTAATATACATTTTAGGCCAGTATCAGCATCTGGTCGCCAATTATTGCATCAGTTCCACTCGGATACGGCCTGATATGCATATTTATCACAGCCTATATGTATGTGATCGACTCCTACGAAATTTATGCAGCTTCAGCCCTTACATTTATGACTTTTACCCGTTATCTTGTAGCTGGTGGTATGACAGTGGTCGGGGTTCCGTTTTATCAGAACGTGGGCACGCATTGGACATTGACTATTCTTGCGATTATTAGTGCTTTGATGGCACCAATTCCGTATATTTTGTATAAATATGGGCATATCGCCCGCAAAAGGAGCGTTTATGCTATTTCTTGGTCGTAAGTCATGAGGAAGAATTAAGTAATTAGCTGGTGTATTGATTTAGGTCCCAAATATAGATAGATACAGAATTTCTTGACCAAAGGCGTTAGATAGCTAGTATAGATTTAGATACCCAAATAGATCTTAATAGGTTAGTTGTAAGTTACTTTTATTGAAGAGTGTTCTGGGTCAAGAGATCTATCTCGCAGCCCTCCACGTCTCCTAGGATTTGTTTATAATCCAAACACAAACCGCCGCCGGGCACCACTAATCTGAAGAGACGTAATAAACTCTATTCGCAAGTAATTAAGTGTACTGAAAGTCATGAAAACACCATACAGGGTATTAGCCTTGCCTGTTATGCTCATATATTAAAATTAACCATCCTACCAAGAGTGAGAGCCACCGGGTATACTGAGTCAAGGATGGGTTGTAGCTACACTGGTGGCCGGAAATGTTTGGATGAATTGCTTAGAGACTGGGCTATTCGCCCCAAATATAAGTGACTTGTCACACGGTCATGTGATCCACAAACTGATAAATTTAAATAATTAAGATCATTCTAGCAGAAAAGTATAAACAGTTGTGTTTTATCAGGAATCCATTTGAGGATGACCAGTCTATAAATGGAGCACCCTAGATAATATATTCGTAAGTAAATCAGCCAGGAATTCGATGATATGGTATAATAAGAATGAACTTGAGGGAAGACACGAGTGGCTAGAGGGTGGGCACAGATATTGGTTTCTGGTCACGGATGTAATGTTTGTGCATTCAGTTATTCTTGCGGAGACCAACTCTAAATAGCGGACTATACTCTTCTACAAACTTGCTTCTGGGGAATTACCCCTCGCTCTACAGCGTGTAAATGAATCCTGGATGAAAATCACAGAGCCTCTCATAGTCTTCATCCATATCAGGATCTATCTCCCCTCTAGCAGCATATTCAGCTGCTCTTTTTGCTTTGGCTTCGTTTGCCCTTGTGAGAATGACCATCAATATAACAGTACTGAGTGAAGCGAGACTGTATATTCCCAAAGCGACCCCATGTCCAAGGAAATATCGCGGTGGTGTTCGGTAGATTTGAGATGCAATGATACTACAAGACTGAATGAAGATCTGGGTGAACCAACCAGCCGTTGCCCTTTTTGTATAGCCACCGTGAAAAGCGAGTATCCAAGCAACGCTGATAGCTACGCCAGGGTAAGCTCCAGCGGCCACGAAACACGCCCCGGCTATGAGTGCAACCTTGTTGGTTGTAGCCATTAAAAGCACAAGTCCCCCAGAGGTAGTGAGAAGACAGATCAAGGTCCAC
Organism: Scytalidium sp. 3C; assembly: GCA_000743665.3. NCBI lineage: Eukaryota > Fungi > Ascomycota > Leotiomycetes > Scytalidium > Scytalidium sp. 3C. Next base: position 109,908 of record JMRO03000076.1, on the reverse strand, counting down.
AGACCCTTACGTTCAAAGCGATCAGCCAGGTAGGAGAAGGAAATGAGAGTTACTAGTCCAAAGGCGTAGGGTATCATGCTGTACAGTTGTGTCTCGAGAGCCGAGAATCCGAATTGCTGAACGAAAGTTGGCAAAAAAACGGAAAAGCCTCCGACCCCTATGCCTTGTGCGCCAAGTACTACAGAGCCTAGCCATAACTTAGGATCCTTGAGGGCTATCCAGATTTGATGGGGGCGGAAATTGGCTCCTCTTGAATTTTGGGCTTCATGGGAGTTAGTCGCCTTCTAATTATATGACTAAGATTTCTGGGATCAAGACTCACCTGCCGTGTATCGTTCCATGATCAAATCTCGTTCTGTCCGGCTCCTGAACATCCAGTGCCCTTTGTCGGCAACAGTGTCTGGCATACCAGGAAGAAGGCAGAGCAGAATCAATGCAAATCCGACCGTGCAGACTCCTTCAATTAAGAAGAGCCATTCCCAAGAGCGTTTGCCTGCTGTGTGAGTAAGATCCTTTCCTACGCCGTATGAAATCACTCCACTAATTGCACCCGCAATGGGTGTCATACAGTAGATTAATCCTAAACAGAGTTGATTAGTCTTGAGCAATTTGTCTTGTAGTTGCTTTCGCACCTGTGCGCATGGCTAATTCTTTCGGTTTGTACCACAGGGTGATATATATGTAGGCATTATTTGCAAATGCTTCTCCCAGACCAATGACTACCCGAAGAACCATAATTCCAGCATAAGATTTTGTAGCCGCCATACAGGCTGCAGAAACTCCGAAAGCTAAGAGTGATAGACAGAAGATATAACGGGGATGATAATAGCGTATAGTCATCGCAGCTGGAAGTTCTACAATCATATATCCAACGTCTGGACAACGTTAGGTTATTCTTGCGGCCTAAAGACACGGTAGATGCATCACAGACTTACAGAACATCATGGTACAATTATAGAATTGTTGAGAGCTCAATTTAAGATCTGCTTGCATCCCTAGGATGCGAGCGTTGCCAATGTTGCCGCGATCCTGAAGTTTGATGTAAGTAAGAGGTCTATCTTCGGAGAGACCGGATGCTAAGGAGCGCCTACCAAGTATCCGCAAAAGAGGCTGAGAGCCATCAATGGTAGAATGAGAACATCCTGCTTGAAGACCAGTTTCCGTTCCTCTTTGGTTGTAGCGGCGTTGATTGCTGTATTAGGCGCTAGCTGCGCCGTCTTCTCCAGCTCCGTCGAGACCTCATAATGTGACGTTGAATATTTCTCCATCGTCAGAAAGAAGTTTTGTTGGACTATGGGCTCCAGACGAAAATGGAGGTTGTTATCTACCTATTCAGGAGCTCAGCAGGATTGGATTGACATGGTAAAGATATATAGTTGTCCAACGGTTGTAAGAAAGATTGGCAATCCGGGGAAAATACGGGGTTAATGCTATTCCCCGCAGTGATTTGCAGTGTCTAGACAGCAGATAATGTCCCAGGCCAAGCTCCGAGCTGAAAGCATCCGAGATGAAGCTGTCCCTCCGAAAGAAGAGGCCGAAATAAGAATAGCGTCTGACTTTCCGCCCCAGTGGATCTCCGATTCTGCACATTTTTGCCGAGCGCTAGCCACTTTCCGTGTAACGGCAGCTCCGATTTGGACACACGCGCCGAATGATTATGTCTGACCGGCATTATCACTGTTTTCCTCTAGTTATGAAATTGCATACTCATAATCGAGATCCAAGAAGTGGTAAAACAGTGCTTCCCCGCATCGCAGCGGTCAGATCTGTCTAGGCTAGCGCAAATTTCGATATTATATGCCAAGCGAGTAACAACAATCTGTTGTGAATAGTCGAATATTCCCAAGACAGGAAACTAAAATACAATTTCTTGTACAATTATTTTCATATCCAGCCTGGAGTCAGCTTTGTAATCTGATGGAGTTGAGCATCGGCTTCCCCTTGTAAATGAGACCAGTCGATTACCGCCAAGTCATCAGTGAGTAGCCATTGTGGCTCGGATATCTCAATAGGCGGTGCCCATCCAGCGATTGTAGAACTCGCTGGATCAGAAGCTCTCGTAGAAGATGGTGTATGACATGGTACAGTAGATTCATCTACTTTCTCGCCTGAAAAAATGTTAGCAGCATGCCTTTCCCGAGACCATGGTTCATACATTCGACAGATGGATATGGATTCGGCTGTCCTGCAAACTCTTGTCGCCACCACCAATAGCAGTCGAACAGGGCGCTCGCTCCATAACGGCTGTGGAAGCGAACAGCTAAGGGATGCGTTACACCATCGGCATAGCGAAATACCTTCTTGCTGGTCCAGAGTTGTGTCAGAATGATTGTCGACCTTGCGAAGACATCGTCCGATCGGATGGATAAAACTTTATGCAACTGGATCACGGAGAAGTAGCTCTTTTGCCCCCTGGCTACATTAAGGGATCCCCGAACTTCTGACCTAACAATTTTGAGCACTGTACATGCTGCGAGCTGAAGATATTTAGACACAAAGACTGGGCCATAGAAAGCGAAGTTCTCGGTCTGGTCAAGGCTCGAAACAAGTTCTATTAAAGAACAGGCAACATCATACATTGTTTCGAGATCCGTAAAATTGATCATTGACGATGGTAGTAGGAAACGGAGACATAGAATTGATAAACTTGAACCGAGAAGGTAAAAGCGGTCTAAGGTCATTAGAACTGTAAATAAAAAGGAAAAGAATCGCACCTATATCTCCTGGACATGAAGTTTGCAACTCCATTAGATCTATGAATCCCTGCCCAACCATCGGGCCGAGCGCCGCATTTCTTGCTGCGGGATCCTTGCGCAGCGCTTGTCGCTCGATATTCATAACAATCTCAACCACAAGCTTGGTAACCCTCCTCTGAAAGTATACACTAGAAGGGAGTACCAATAACAAGTAGTCTTGCATGCTGTCGTGGTCGTACATGTCCGGTACATGTAGTTCAGGCGTGCCACTTAGCAGATGGCCCCTGGAGAACATCAGCAGTTACATAAAACTTAGTATTGAAACCATAAGAGACTATACCTTTGAAATATTGTTAAACTTAACGCCCATAATCGAGTGCGGTGGTCTCGCTGAATAGGGTCCATCTTGAACTTAGTCCTTGAGAAATCTTGGCCAACTCCATACACATGCAGCCCGACGATCATCGACAATTGCAGCATTGTACCAGCCAGAACTGGAGTTATGTCATTACCTAAAGTTTCAAGATGCGTCGGCCAGGCGCAGAGGAGTATTAGGGCTTGTATGTTAAATATGATGCCTTCGCGTGTAAACAATGCTTCCTTAGCGAGTTCAGTAACTCTAGGGCCCAGCTGGACGACCAATGTAGGATTTTTGCTGTATCTTCGAGATCCAATTGCAACTATCGTCCAGAAAAGAAACGGCGAATTATCATAACAAGAATTAGGCTCTATATCGTTTTCCACGGCGGGTACGTGATGCAAGTAATTCTCAAGAAACCTTTGAGAGCTCAATACCTAGCCGTAAGGGAGAGAATAGCCAACGTACATTTCAAAACAGTCATTAATCTCATCAGCACCGACTTGTAAATCTTGTAAATTCTGTGGTTTCGTCAGCTGTGGATCGACACTCTGTGGGAAGTTCGGAGTAGATTCCAGGATATTAGATCCCTGAAAATCAATATCGACTCGTTCCTCAGAACCATTGAACTGTCCATCATGCTCTTGAGTGATATCGAATCCCAAGTGGCCACTCCTCCGCGATCTGTTTGAATGAGCAATATTTTCCGTTGATATTAGCGATGAGTCTTCAGATGAGCCTGGCTGGCTGAGTGTATTGGTTGAAGGCCCTTGGACCTGTTGCCGTAGAACATCTAGCTCGGCTTCTAACTCCGACTTCCTTCAAGTAATCAGGCTTAAAATCTCAAGCATGCGACCAATTTTAATAGGTTTTACATACGTGAGACGTTTAACCCTGCGGAATGGTCGGGATACAACGCATTCTGTCCTGTGACGAGCACATCGGGAACACGGTTGCGAGTAGCTTTTTGACGAGGCATCGCACTTGAGCTGACACGTGGGTAATGTGAGTATATTATGTAGCCTAGATCGAGCAGTTATTATTAAAAATATCATTCAGCCTACCTTTTGCTGTCTACAAATGGTGCATGCTTTAACCCGAGTGCTTTTCGTTGTACTTGCTGGAGGAGTCATGTCCCCGTATGGATTCGGCCAATGGATTTCAGATGAACACACATGTATTCAACGGACGATTATAGCCAAATGGATATAATTCCAAGTATTGGCTCTCGTTGCTCTTATGGTAAAGAGTTGAACGCGTGGATGTTAAAGAGTTGTGAGGTAATGCGGACAGGTCGGGCTTAGTTCCTCAGTCTCGCTTATCCAGGCACTCCGATTTTGGGCCTAGTGTAACAATCAATACTCGTAATAAAGGCCGCCAGTTTGCCTTGAAAACGCTAGCTAAATTGAGTTCAAATAGCCAAATTAAGCTGTCACGTTGTGTTGAATCAAAAGATCATAAGCCAGCTACTAAAATCCTATTTATTTTGGCAATAAGCTTTGAGATTTATGATTTAATTATGCTAATAGAGCAGTAAGAACTCAACGTTAAGAAATAATAATAAACTGTAACAGTTTGTCGATTAGACCTGGAGACTAGTATCCGTAAAATTTCGTTAACCTCGTTAACATCAAATTTGCAGCGATTCCGCTCCCGGTCAGTAGCAAGAAGGCACCAGCTGCTCCCCGAAAAGACATCACAGATATAGAAATTTTTGAGACAAACTTCTGCAACATCAATTTTGAGTCAAGCGAAAGGGCAATGGAAGGATTCTGGGGTTAAGTCTTGCATGAGTAGCACTATAACTAGCTCCAATGGTAGGCATGTCATCTTTTGGCCTCGTAACCATACGCTATGACCAATCAGAGGTTTGATGCAAGAATGTGACTACGAGTAGAAAGTAGGGTGATTTTATTTGCGACCTGCTCAACAGTGGAGCAGGACATGCATTCCTTGTGCGAAATTGCTCGCATAAAGGGGCCGTCCTGCAGCTGTTGCATATGACTAGCGCCAAGACATGGGGGAAAGCTTAATTTACTACAGGTGAGTAGGATTTAACCGGCAGAATCCTTCAACCTATTTGATTTATCGATCTGCTGATGGGGTCCTAGACCGTAGGACCATACGATCCGAACGATTGAATGAACAATTCCGGATCGTATACACTCAGCGACTCAGCAAAGGATGGAGCAGCTATCAGTCTCATAAGTAATATAGAAGAGGTTTGTTGGATATGCCACCCATGACCATCAATTACTGTCAGATATGGAGGGAGAGAACCAATGGTGGAGGGACAGAGCCATGAAAGTCAACTGATGTTGCCCCGACCAAACTTACACGTAGGAATCAGGATCCTACTTAATATAATTTTATCCAATGGTATACTATGAACAGTTCAGCCGCTTTAACTCCTACTGCGTCTCCAAATTACAATTATCTAAAGCTGCAGGTTATTTTGAGACATTTCATGCGGGGAATGAGGATCCGTAGAGCCACAGTCGAGAGTGTTCTGGTAGGAATTAGTTCTCAAAATGGCCAATGGAGGACAGACTTGCACCAGGAAAAAGTATTTAAACAGCAGACCTGTCCTACCAAAGAAATCAGTTTCTCATTCTACCCACTACTCGCTTCTTGGAATCTGCCACAATGCATTATCTCTATCTGCTCACCGTCTTCCCACTTGCTGCCATTGCCACACTCAATGGCCATTGTACCGGCCCCGATGCGACCGGTGACTGGGGTGATTACGGCATTTGCCTTTATACTTCGACTTGCTCGGAATACGGTGGCAAAACCACGAACGGCGCTTGTCCAGATGACGCCGACGACATAAAATGCTGCCAAATTGGGACTGGGGTCGACTCAGCCGTGGAGCCGTGCGGTGTGACTTCCTCTTGTCTATGGACTTCACTTGGCTGTTCTGGCGGCCACTTTGAATCAGGTAAGTTATGTTAATGCTTACCCTTCATATACTTGAGACAGCGGAGTAACATTCTACCTTGTGCAGGTTACTGCCCTGGAGGAAGCAACTTTGAGTGTTGTAAATGGTAGTTATTGGCCACTTTAGTGCTACGTAGAGGAGCTATGACCTTCAAACTTCATGCAAGTGTGCTTATAGTTCTTGTTACATCCTGCAGCCGCTGGACTTGAGGGGTGCACTTGTTTCGGATGGGACTGGAGTCTGTCACTTAGCCCAAATAAGTGTATTTAGTTCTAAAACCGACAGGACCTATGGTTGTGGCAGTAATTAAATCATACAGAAAATTTTCAGGGGAATACTCATTCAAATGCTAGCATCCATACTATACAGGATGATTTATTCTATGGCCATCGAGCTCCTAGAATCTACGTACTATTATAGTAAACCACAATAAGTTAGAAGTAAAAGGCTTGAATACTATGCCAAAGATTGCATTCAAGACAAATAGTTTATTGTCTTTATTTAAACTATTTCATTTACTTAGTAGATGGACAGAAGTTACGCAGACTAGTCACAAGCATATCCCTTATACGGCACTTGTCCATTTACGCGGTAAATGGGAGCAGTTACTCGTAGGAGTCCAGAAACTCACAACCGGAGTAATAATCTATCGCTTTAATCTTCCTTCTACACAAGCTCCGGGTACACCGACTACTCTCCAAACCTGCACCAATTCTAAGCCGGCGCTTTCGAACAAGCCCCTAAATCCGGCCTCCGTCCTCTCTTTCCCGCCCATCGCCAAGACACACTGATCTAACACCGCAGCAGGAAAGTCGACTTCACCTACCCTCTGCGGAATGACCATGTCGCACACCAGTACCCGAGAATCCTGCTCCATTGCCTCCGCCAGTCTTGAAAGAATCTCAACGCATACAGGATCGGCATAGTCGTGTAAAATCATCCGCATGAAGTAAGCTTTCGCGCCTTTGACAGGCTGCGTCTTCAGGAAATCGTGCGGCATTAACGTCACGTCTGATAAGGAACCCTTCACTCTCGCCATCTCAATCACATCCGGTCGATCCTGCAAGACGCACTGCTTTGCATCCAGCTCTGGGTGCTTGTCCAGAATCTGTCTCAGAACGGCTCCATGGCCACCACCGACATCAACCAATTGCACTCTGTCATCATTATTCTTGAGGACACTAAAATCGAAATGGCCAACCACAGGGATTGCTATGTCTAAACCTGACATGGCGACTTGAAAGGTGGTGATTTTCTCGGGATCTTGGGCCATGATGGCCCACACAGGAGTTCCATCCTGTTTATGTGTCCAAGTATACGGGTTATGCAATGGGTCGTCCGGTTCGTGCGCATGCTGAAGTTGGTTTCGAGCGACGAGATAATCGTCGAAGTTATGCATGTTTTTGAACCATTCATCATACCTGCGGGTTTTACCAGTGAGGAAAAGAAGAAGCGCAAGAATGAAGGAAGTGTGCTTACATTGCTAGAAAGAGCTTACCCGGGCCTGGGGCAGAAGTAGCATAAGAGAGGGAGAATCTGGTGTGTTTGTATTCCCCTCCATCGGCGCGTGTCTGATCAAGGAATCCGGTAGCGACTGCAGAGTGAAATGAAGAGCAGTCAGCATAGATCTCAAGCATCATGTCGCTTTTTGGAAAGGTCCCTCACCCAGGATTCGAGCCATTCGTTCTGTAGCAGAGCGTCAGTGGGGATTCGCAGCATTTAACATGATCAAACAGTGGCGAACCTAGCAGCGAATCCTGCGCTCCAGTTGCTCTTGCCAGATCTTCGAGCGAAATTGAACCGGTTTCGGGAATCGCCTCAAGCACTTTGAGCTTGATGAAGGTACGGATGGCGATGACCTCCGCCATCTAGAATCTCCTAGTCAGGGAACCTGGAAGTGAGATCCTAGGTAGCAGAGACTTACCTGGAGGCCATGGTAGTTGGGTAATTGGTCGGGAGAGATCAAGGCTTGCGTAATTCGTTTTGCCTTCTCTATAACTTGAACCCGGGAGACATAGCCCTGCAGATCAGGAGTGGGATTGTACTGGGCTGCAACCTTGGTAAGATCTGAGATGAGGGACTGCAGCTCTTCTGCTGTTGGGATCGCAGGCACGGCCATGGTGAGATCTGGTTCACCAAATACTTCTCGTTTACGATGGTTCAGAGGGATCGAGCCGCGGGGAGCTCGTCAGCCCGCCTTTCTTTAAGGGTCTGGGTAGACACGCCAGCACCCACGCGAGACTATTGGCTGGGCCTGCCTCGGAAGGGCGACAGACCCAGCCGGGGAAGCTGCTTCGAAACCGGGAGGCCTGGATGAGGTGGCCAGGTCCTCCCGTGACTCCCTGCCAGCAAATAACAGGAGCTTGTGCCGTGCACCTGGCTACCCGGACGCAGCAGTGGCGGGCCCGGCCGTGAGGGGTTCCGGGAATGGGACCTTTGTTATTGCTGGAGCTGCGAAACTGGCGATGTGACAGCGCTACTCCGATGCAGCCTAACTGGGATGGATGGCTTGCGGCGAGGTGGCTTTGTGATTGCTCAAAAGCGAGAGAACCAACACTGTAATCCCGCCGTATGCAAGTCCTTATCACCAACAAACTTTCGTGCAATGGACCCGATGTCGACGCCCGTTCGTCGAAACTTCTGCGGTCGCATAGTCTATCGATATTAAGCTCGGTGACTGTTGAAGACCGTCTCTTAGCAGCCATATTTTTTTTTGATTTCCGACCGGTTTTTTTTTTTGGCATGTCCTCGTCGAAGACTCCTTCCCCTTCCAACTTCGGGGCTCCATCACCAACGGTCGAGACGCACGATGTGGGTGGGAGTCCGAGCGAGGCACCGTCAAGTCCAATTGAAGCTGACGACGCAATCTCCGACGAAGGGTATGTTAGCTCTACCACAGCCAGCTATGTCTCGTCGATAGCATCAGATGTCAGACAAGCCATTGAGGAGAACGGTCGCCTCTACGCGGCCTACGGTAACTATAAACCCTGGTTACCGGTCGACGATGCGGAGGTAGACCTCATTCCGGACCCCATCTGCTAGCCATGGCTGACTCCCTCAGATGGACCGTAATGACTTCCAGCACTACAAATTCACCCTGCTCATGTCCAACCAGCTCCATCTTGCACCGATCCGGCCAGACCCACACAGAATCCTTGATCTCGGTACTGGTTCTGGCATCTGGGCTTTTGACATGGCAGACAGATACCCCTCCGCCACAATAATTGGCGTCGATACTGCAGCTGTGCAGCCCCATTACGTCCCGCCGAACGTGCAATTCGAAATCGACGACATCGAATCAGACTGGCTCTATAGCGAGAGTAGTTTTGATTTCATTCATGCGCGAGAGCTGGTCCTGACGATCCGTGACTGGCCGAGGTTGGTGCGGCAATCGTACCAACACTTGAAGCCTGGCGGCTATCTCCAACTGGCCGGATCACTTCCTCTTTTCGCATCCGATGATGGCACGCTGCCTCCGAATTCCGCATATGTAGAGATTGCGCAGATGTATTTCGATATGGGGGATCGAATAGGAGTCTCCGGTAAAGCGCCGCAACTCTGGAAACAGCAATTGGTTGACGCTGGTTTCGAGGACGTTGTCGAGACGATCCTGAAGATTCCCACGAATCCTTGGCCCAAAGATGCGAGATTGAAGAAAATCGGGGCGTTTGAATTGTCTCATTTCAGAGACGGCATTAGTAACATTTTCGCGAGAGGATATACACAGATTTTGGGCGGTGATCCTGCGTATTTTGAGACTGTTATGGCGAAGGCGAGGAAGGAGGTATTGGATAGGAGGATGCATAGTTATGTACCTTTGTAAGTTGTGTTTATGTGCTGAGGTTTTTAGGCCCATTAACTGACGGACATTGGGGTTTCAGTTATGTGGTTTATGGCAAACGACCGGTGCGTAGTTTCCTCACCCGATTGTGCCATGCCTGACTCTCTGACATTATTATAAACAGCTCTCCGGTTAAACCTTGTCCACGGCCAATTCAGCAGAATCTGAAGCACAATCTCGAGAGGTTATAGAGACTTGGTCATATGGGCATACATATAACTAAAAGCAAGAATACTATTGAAAATTGGCAGTACTGTGGAGTAGACATTGATGTGGTCTCTCACTGATATCTAAAGTAAGGATATTAATTACTTTTGTCCATATATCTCCTATATTCTTTTGCAATCGTCGAGATAACTCAGAGGATCTTTGACGACATTTCCTGTGCTCTGCTTTGCTGATTTGACGATGAAGGCTATATCCAAAGCCTGTCAACAAGAGCAAACGCATATTCTATGACAAGGCATCGATAGGTACTGCCACCTTAAATAGCTGTCAGAGACCATATTGGATGTTAGATGCGCGGTTGAAATAGTTGGATAACTGCCTGTGCGACATGCTTGCATGCAGTAACATCAGTTCACCAATCGGAGTAGACTAGCAGGACCACAGCCTGAAACGATCTGGACCGAATCGGACTGAAAATTTATAGATCAGTTTTGAGATCTTTGAGACTGAATCGTTGTACCTTCTTCAGTTTTTATTCAGACTCCGTCGTATGCGGTTCAGAATCTTTCTGATGAGATCGGAATGTTTGCTATTTATCGTAATCATATACTATCAATAATATATAATTACAATCCGCTCCGAAACGCTTCGAACTGCAGTCTCCATATTTATTCAGACCGGATTGTAACCTGACGACCTGACCTAGTTAATCTGAATTGAGACCGTAGGCCGCACGGTTCGGTCTCAGCTACAAACCGTAAATGGACTGTAGTCCGCTCTGGACCAGAAACATCGGCCAGTCTAAACCCGACAATACAGGGAATCAAAAACGAGACCCTGCAAATGCGGAATTGACACCGATACGGTACTTGCAGGCTAACTCAGCTCTGCGCTCTGGCAACTCCAGCGGTGCTTCGGAATGCCTACTCTCGTCCACTTAGCGAAGGGTCGCCAGGGATTACGATCCTGGCCCAGCTTATCAATATCCACCCCAAGCTCATATACTCATCTAAATGTTTGACATGTAACCCCTCAGAAAAAGATTCACTATTTTATTGCGAGAGTATCGATCCTGCCCTCTTGGAGACCATCGTATATATTTTCACTCCATTGGAACTCATAGCTTTTGAGATGAGCGCCATACGCAGGAGCCACAGAAATTCTCATCACGGCTGCTTGCAATGTAAAAGGAGAAAGGTAAAGGTAAGAGCATCTAGTCCAGGCTGACTTTGGGGAGCTCCCTTCCATTTTTCTGTTTTTCTACATTTCGCACACGACACACGATCCCGTATCCATCCTAATCTGGCTACAGTAGTGTGATGAGAAGATACTTTCTTGTACCCCCTTCCCTGCTCGAAACGAGGGATTAGATGTGACTATCAGGAAGCTTTTAGCACAGAATCCTTCACGGCGGTAGCCGCTAAGGCTACTCAAATCTCTTCAAGCTCCGAACAACTGGTCGACCGGTTCGACCGACGGTCTTCTGATGTTACGTTAGCCTTGAAACAGCAGGGACGGAAAAGGTTACTGAATTTCAGAGACTAGACCTTTGTGTGACAATCATGCTCAAGGGTCTATCCCATCGCCTCCAATACCGGTTGCAAGGAACCACCAAATCCTTTATCCACAACTGCAAAATGACGACTTGCAAATTTTGCACAATTTTCTCATAGTCACCTCACTGACCCTTGCCCCAAGGGATTCGATAGAGCGACATTTACTGAACAGATGCCACTCTCAGCTCAGTCCAACGATTTCGTTTTACACGCACTGTTGGGTCTCTCTGCTCTCCATATAGCGTACTCCATCCTGAATCAGTGCGCTATAGGCATTATAACGTTGCGGTCGAGTATTTATGTAAAGGCATCCCGTGATTTCGAACAGCTGTTGTAAAGCTTAATCGGGAGAACTTGAATGCCGTCTTCGCATTTCCGGGATTGTCAGTCCTCCATGAACTAGCACTAATGCATCCCGCTTATGGGATATACAGTTCTGGATATCATCTGGTTGATCGCTTCAGCCAAGTATTACGATTAATACGCAATGTATCCGATCTACGGCAGTCATTCCCAATATACTTCCAACCCAACGTTCAACCAAAACCACGATTTCAAGACCCGGGTAACAAAAAGTTTAAGGAACCAAGAAGGAGGGGGAAAATGAAGACAACAAAGTGCTACGTATCCAGAACTCGGGTCTGATTCCGGAAATTTCATCCATGGCACAGCGGCTGCATGACCTCAATCTTGCTATAACTACTGATCTTATTGATCAACAAATATATTCCAAAGCAATTAATCTCCTATACATAACCTCCCATAACGTAGCAATACACCCTCAGGCATAGACTCTCACGTTGCGCTGGACCAATGTGTCACCGGAATATACTCGACTGTTGCAAGCTAAAAGATCCCTTGCTCTCATTACTCTAGGCCATTACTGTGTTCTGCTTCACCACGGTTTAGACCAATGGTAGATGAAAAGCTGGGGAAGGTGGGTACTCAACTCAATCTTTGAGTCGTTGGATGATAGTTAGATCACGCATTTATCGTGGGCAACGGAGGTCGTACAACCCGACCACCCGTCGCCGCTATTCGTTACGGATAAGCAGCTCAAGAACCTAGTTAAAATCATGGATAAATAAAGTATCAATAAATGCAGGCTGAAGCTTAATTATAATGTATAAATTTCTATGCGTCTATAAAGAGTCCTGGTGGTAATAACGGATACATCGAAGGAATCACCGGCAAAAAGTTCGTGGGGGCTGATACTGGAATCCCAATCTACGTCGGGTAACCCAAGATACAAAATACAGCGGACAAATAGGGTCCTGGAGAGTGGGAATAACTTCGACAAGCTGAAATCGTCAGGGATCTCCAAGCTTCAGAGCGACGCCCCGGTATGTCCACTCGCTCACCCTAGCCCTCGTGTGTCTCCTCATGTTCTTTTACCACGGAAGTTGGCTTTTCAGACCGACAATCCCTATTATTCACAGAGGACGCCAAAGTTGTCTTTATTCTGGAGCATGGTGTCAGGCAATAACACCATTAACTATCCTCTTCCACTTAGGTCGTAACATTTCGCGGAGGGGTGCCAATTCATTTTCAAACTCCCTCATTGCGTATTTGCTAAACTTAAATTCCCTTCCGCGGAAGCATTGACTAGGGAGCAGCTTAGCAATTAGTATAGGTTTGCAAGCGTAAGCTTTCCTTCCGAGGAAGTATAGCTTAAGGAAAAGCTTAACAATCAGTATGGGTTCGCAAGAGCAAAAGTTTTACAGAAATACATAAAGAGTTAACAGTCGGCATAGATGGTTGGGGGTTTCCATCTTCCAGACAGAACACTCCCCTTACTATTCAATTGCGAATTCAACACTCGCCATGGGGTCCCCTCCTTTCAACACTTTCGTCTCATTCACCGAAACATGGCACGATAGGCCTTACCCGGCCATCTTGCCAACGAGGCCGGAGCTTTCAGCGGCCGGGAAGAGTGTCGTCATCACGGGCGGAGGAACAGGTATCGGAAAGGCCGCTGCCATTGCCTTTGCTCAAGCTGGTGCGAAATCAGTTTCCATCATAGGGCGTAGGGTCGACCGCCTGCAGACTGCTGGGGCGGCAATCACGGAAGCCAACCCCTCGACTTATGTGGTGCTGCAGACGGGCGACGTCACCAATCGCACGTCCATCGAGGCCGCTCTGGGTGCCATTGTGGCGAAAATCGGCGGCAAGATTGACATATTCATTAACAATGCCGGTATACTTCCAAAAGAGGCCACAGTAATCGACTATCCCGAGTCAGAGATCCGGCGAGCTTTTGAGACCAACTTCATGGGTTCTTTCAACGCCTTGCAGGCATTTACCCCGCTGGCGGCTCATAGTGCAAAGCTCCTCAACATAGGAAGTGCCATCAGTCACTGGTCTCCGCTTCCGGAAGTGCCAGGAGTGTGGAGCTACGCAGCCGCAAAAGCAGCCGCGCTGAAGATGATGGAGTATTATGCTTCCGAGAACCCGAATATTCATGTCGTAAACATCCACCCAGGTATCGTTGGCACGGAGATTAACCCGAATATCCCCGTGGGGCCTGACACAGGTATGTGCTCTTGTTTCATGCTATTAGGCGATGGACGCGCTGCGTAAAATACTAATACACATTGCAGTGGAGTTGCCAGCACACTTTCTCGTGTGGATTGCGTCGGATGAAGCTACATTTCTGAGGAACAAGTTCGTCTGGGCGAATTGGGATGTGGAAGAACTTAAGGCTAGGGCGGAAGAGATCCAGGCATCATTTCTACNTGAGGGTATCTCTGAATGGAGTCGACATGTAGTTAGGACCATGTTGCTGTCCAATTAGCTGATAGAGCTTGAGGTATTGACGGGGGTAGGGTGGGCTTGGCTTTATTTTGCTTGCCAATCAACTTTGCTCCTAGTACTTCTACTAAGGAGAGACCATGGATTTAAGGTAATTCACATTCGAGCGCTGTACACAACTCACGCCGCACCCTGACATACTATACAAAATTGCATTCTTCAAATCAGTCTCTATCCACAGTTGCTTAATATTTGCACTTCTAACTTTGAAGAGAGACCAGAGATAAGTAAGAGTTTTTTGTAACAATGGTTTTAAATAATGTAGGCTTATAATCCCCATAAACTATATACATATATAACTTACAGGGCTTATAATAATAATATAGTAACTAGCACATATTTAAATAGAAACTCTATATAGTATATCAGGGTGCGGTGCGACGTTGTCTACAGCGCTCAGGTGTGAATCACATTAAGAACAAATCAGTCATCGGTGGCCTCCAACAAACACTTCTTCCATTGCACTTTGCCATGCTTGGTGCCAGTGTTTCATAGCAAAAAAAAAACAATGTTAATTTTATGGAAATTGCCCAGAGCATTGGAAGAATATTCCTGCGACAAATTTGGCTTCCTCGTAACGACTTGCTGCAGGGCTAGACGCGGATGGAAAGTAGTGGCTATCGACATGAACAATGGCATCACGAAGATAGTTGTATGCAGAGAGAGGATGCTGACAAGAGCACCAATCTAATGCAAACTCTACCCTAATGCGCTCAGCTTAATTTCAAGCTCGTAATTAGGAGGTGAATACTCACTGGGATTCTAATGGTGAAATTTGTTAAGCAGACATCTCATTTTCATTGTATGTTGCCTACTAAAGGAACTGATTAGATGGTTCTGTCATCAGCCACTTCGACATTATTCGTACGGAAGGTTGGACTTTGTGTCTTCGACTTCGTTCGATACATACCAGGCAATTAGAGTTGGATTCGGAGATCCCGCAGGAACGTTTTCGCGAGCTGAGTGCTCGCCGGCGATGCTTTATCTTTGGTTCTGGAAACATGCTACCACCATCGAGGACAGCACAGAACATACTACGTAGTAAGCCGCTGAAATTCTCAGGCTAAGCTGCAGCCTTTTAAGGGCACAGCGTCCGGTCTTGTCATGGCGAGCGTCTCCCGAGGAACCCGCGTCCCGCTCACAGAGGAAACAAAAGGCGCCATTCTAAACGTCCGCCCTAAGCGATAATGCGTGAGCATAACGCAAGAGCTCCTCGCATCCATCTCGTAGATTTTTCAGAGGCTCGTGCCCTGTTTGTTGTATCAGATCTTCCAAGAGGGAAATGGACAGATTCACCAGTGACCAGTCGCATTCCACACTTTCGTGGCGTGGCTCAAACATGATGTTGGCTATCAAACAGATCGATCCAGAGATATACGTGCATGCGGTCATCCTGGACAATGTAAAAAGTCAGCTGCCATCCTAGCGTCAATGATACAAGCAATTCTCTGACCAGATGAACCCCTGGTCTCTTTGTTCTACGTCCCAAAACAGCCGCATATACCCACGGGACTCGACAACAAGTTTTTCCCAATCCTGCAATGAGGGTGTCGGCAGGGGTGCTGGAACAATATGTCCCTGTTGCGTAACCGTTCTGCCAAAACTCCGCAAGCTCTGCATCCAATGCGACTCCATGGCATGAGCCCGGTAGACCTGAGTCCGACAGGCAAGATGAGTGGAGTAGAGGATTGCAAAGCTTCTGCACAGATTTGGCTGTCCAGCTTGTAGCACAGAGCTGGGTCGGAACGGCGGTGGTATACTAGAGATCCAATCGTCCAGCATATAGTTTAGACGAGCTATGTTCTCGCCTCGCTGGTAATCGTCCATCGCTCCGGTACGAGTTGCAACCATGAAGTCGTAGATCTCACCTTGGATCCAAGCAAGCTGTACGCGGCATCGAAGAAAGTTGAATGCAGATTTACCGTCGGCATCGGTCACGATTCCAGCTCCATCTTCGGGCTCGGCTGACGGCGACTCCAGATCGATATCGGCCTCGCGTTGTACAGGTGGCTGACTTGTGCGGAAGCTAATATCTCTATCAAGGAGATATGCTATCCAAAAAACCCGGTCCCGTTCCAATACCTGGGAAGAGTCGAGGTACTCAGCTCTTTGGATGTGTCCCAACTCATGCGCTAGACGTAACGCAATGGCAATTAGCATCGTCGCGGGCTTAAGATCTTGTGTGCCTTGAAAGAGTATGACCATTCCGAGGAGGATCTGGACGTTGACCAGCTCAACGTCACCCATGACCACCTCAGAAAGTACAGTCTGGGCGTTGTGCAGGTAGTACGCCGCACTCACTCTCGTTGTCACGTCATCGGGGGGCACTCGACGATAAGCCAGTGCCAGAACCACGTTAATTGCCGCCCATGTTGTACGCTCTCTTCGACTAGGATGTGTGTACCAGTTGTTGATCGATTGTAGTAACCGACCGGGATGGAACAGTGGCAGAACCGCGTTCAGTGTTGTGAGGTAAGTTTCCGTTGCAGAAAGAACTTCCTGAAGCGGTGGCAGCTCCAGGTGTGCATCAGGAAGCTCTTTTTCGGCCAAGTGGAATTGATCTCCACGGAGGCCAGTAGCGTGCGATGAGGCAGCTAGAGCGTCTGGAGCTTTGTGCCCTCTGGGTACAAGGCATTGAAGCTCGTCGATCCTCTTTAATGCCTGGCCAAGACTTGATTCGAGACGCTCCACTTGCAATCGCAGAACTGCAATGTCTTCACCCGGGTCCTTATGCCTAGGCCGCGCTTTGCGGCTTTTAGCTCCAAAAGCACATATTGAGTCATGCAGTATACAATTAGAGCATCGGGGCTTTTGTGCGTCGCATTTGATCCTCCTGCGATAGCAAAAGTCGCACGCCTAGGCAGGATCATGTTAGCCCTTGGGATCAGCAAGCGGTGGCAGTCAAAATAAGAATCTCTGTGAGACGAACCTTCCGAGCTTTGTGTTGCGGCATGTTAGCTGTGCAATTGACTCCTGGACGTAACAATTCAGCGCGGGGGAAGACCAGCAGGGTATTTGGCTGGCTCGCCTTCCGCGGAACCAAGGCTGACAAATG
The DNA here is from genome assembly GCA_000743665.3 of Scytalidium sp. 3C. NCBI lineage: Eukaryota > Fungi > Ascomycota > Leotiomycetes > Scytalidium > Scytalidium sp. 3C. The sequence goes on along the minus strand of JMRO03000076.1, from coordinate 92,482 downwards.
TGAAGCAAAAGTCTTGTTATCCAATGGCGGCGCCCGTGTGGGCCTGGCCTCGTTCCCATCTCCGGATGTGGCGCTACCGGTACGGTACTCGTTCGGTCGTCGATCATGGACCTACTACTCTCTACAGAATTCTGCCCCCAGAGACACTTTTTGGTTACTGCTATTTACCTACAAAATTCTGCCTCTAAGAAAAGTGAAATCTAAGTTTTCTGAGAGTTTAGTTTGGGATGGTTCAAGCTATATCTAGAGCGCATTCCATCCAGAAGAGGTACTATTATTCATAGAGATTATACGTCCTTGGACATAATATAAGAAAATTCTCGCTTACATTTCAATAATGTTGAAAATAATAGCATATATATTTGTCATATTAACACCAAAAACAACCAAGCCTTTTAAGAAACGGCTTTGCTTAGTTCCGTTTTAGATAATTTAACTTCCAGCAGCGTAGTGCCTCCAGATAATTAGCAATGTTGGGCGATTACCCCAAGGCGGCTTGCAGACTTGGTTCTGGAACCTTTAAAATCTTGAGTGGGTTGATCAACACAAGAGACCCGAGTGGAGCCGTGAAAGCTTGGGCCGCGTAAGGCTGGGCCAGTTTGGAGTGACCATAATTAACAGATAATCACGGCACTTGCTCTTCCGGTGCCGCCATTAATTACTGGCGCGGGGCAGAGCACGGCCCAATGGTTATTCCGTGCTTGAAAACATCCAGCCCAATCCCCTCCCTCACACAGGAGGTGCATTATTCAAGCAGCCGGAGCTGATATATAAAGTCGAGACAGTCAGGTTCTATTTTGGTCAGTGTCCAAATTGGAGGTATGTTATCCAACTAATGACCCTTTTCTACTTAATGAGAGGATTATAGCATCAAATGGAAGACTGACTTCACTTCAGCCACCTTATATTGAGGCGCGATCGTCTCTGCCCAAGCATTTGATCAGTTTTTGCTCTCAGACATGGCAGCTCCAGAATCTTCTGAGTGGTCAGAGGCCCGCGCAACAGCAGCCATGGCCAAAATCCTGCCCCCCGAAGAGAACACCTACACTGTATTGGAGCAGCGCATCCCCATGCCCGACGGTATCGAGTTAGCCGCTGATTTCTATCAACCAGACCTTCCGGCGGACGGTAAACCTCATGGTCTCCTCTACGTCCTCTGTCCGTATGGCCGCAGCGGTGTGATGGCACTCTCCAACGCGAAGTGTTTTGCCGCGCGTGGATACATGGTTCTTTTTGTCAGCTGCCGTGGCACGGCCGGCTCTGGAGGGACCTTTGAAGCAGCTATGAGTGAGCAGGCCGACTCGCAGGCTGTCGTCAAATGGATGCGCAACCAGCCTTGGTATCCGGGGACATTCGTCACCTTTGGTCCAAGCTACTTAGGCTACGTACAGTGGGCGCTGCTACGAGACCCGCCTAAGGATCTTATCGCCTCAGTGAACCTGTGCAGCGTGTTTGACCATTCTCTGCTGACCTGGACGAACGAGGCGTATCGCATGGAACGCATCGCCTGGTCCTACATCGTTGAAAGACAGGATGAGATCAAAGGTGGTGATATTTCAAGCGTCATCGACCCCAGGGTGCTGAAGTCGGTCATCGAGTCCACGCCCATCTACACCGCGACAGAGCGCTTCCTCCAGGGGAGGGCAAAGTACGTGTTGGATTTCATGGCTACTCCGAATGTCGATGACCCTTTCTGGGCTCGGTGCAAGCACCGTGACGCCTTGGATCTCGTCAATATTCCCCTGCTGCTGCGAAGCGGGTGGTATGACCACTTAACCCACCAGACCCTGGCGGCTTACGCTCGCATTCGTGATCGTGGCATCAAGGTCTACCTCACCATTGGATCGTGGACGCACGCTGAGGCGTGCGGGTGGAATGAGCTGCCAGAAGTTTTTGATTTCCTGGATGAATACGTCGCCGGCCGGAAAACGAACCACCGCCCACTTCCGGTTAAGGTCTTCATCACAGGGGCCGAAGAATGGCGCTCCTTACCTTCCTGGCCACCTGCCACCAAAGACCGCACGTTTTACCTTCACGGCGACAAAACCGTTGGAACACAGGCACCAGCAGCTGACTCGCCGACTATCTCTTTCGTCTACGACCCTCAGAACGCTACACCAACAGTAGGCGGACCCCGCTTAACCCGCGGTGGACGAGTAGACGACAGCATATACGCTTCGAGGTCCGATGTCGCCGTCTACACAAGTGCACCGCTAGAGGAGGATATAGAAGTGATGGCCAAACCAATCGTTCAGCTTGAGCATTCGACTGACATTCCGTACGCTGACCTCTGGATCCGCCTGAGTGAGGTCGACACCGGCGGTGTGTCGCATAATCTCACTGAGAATTGGCAGGCGCTGGATAACATGAAAAGAGAGGGAGGCGAGCTTTCAATCACGCTGCTCGATCGGGCCCACGTATTCAAGAAGGGTACGCGCATCAGGGTCATAGTTGCTGGCGGTTCCTTTCCCTTGATCGCGCGGAATCCGGGAACTGGAGTGAATCGAACTCTAGCGGAAGAACTGAAAGCCGTGACTCATACCATCCAACATGGAAACGGAATGTCAAAGCTCATTTTACCATGTTCTCCTTGATACGTCAGATAACACAGGATGTACTTGGAGGTAGTCAGTAAAACGCAATGAAGCATGGTTAGACAGCGGCGGATGTGATATAATCAGCCATGAGCAAGTGGATATAAGCTCCCTAGCTGCATAGGTATTTAAGAATTGCACCTCAAATGAAGCCATAGTCCAGCTACGATTTGAAGATTGAGTAACCGTAGATTTTGCCTCCTAACCAGCCTTTCTCTATGCTCTCTAAGCGTTTGTATAACGGCAAAATGCACAGAACTGGTAAGTTTGTAGCACAGCTCTACGTTAGTTAATCATCTATTCTGCGTAAAATACGTGCAAAATCTGCCATTGCGAATCGATTGGTGAATCTAAATGGATAAGATGACATAACAGTAGCAGTAACTCTCTTTATACGAGCAATATTCCCGGGACTTTCCATTACCTGTGTGTATGTCGAGTTGAGCTGAGCTTTATGGTCGACTCAGACTCAACTCAATGGTAAATTTGAGTTAACGCAAGTTCATGCCGATTAAATTAAGGTGTATATTTCGATTAATAACCACAGATTATACTGATTAAGTTTTAGGAGAGCAACAATTCCAAAATACTGCAAATCGCTAGCGAGTTATATTGAAATTGCCATATCGTATTTGGAGATTGGGAAGAGCAGAAAACAGTATTTTATTGTATTGAGCAGTAGTGTTATTTCCAGCCAGGTACGAATACTTGGTATGGTTTACGAGTACTCACAAAATCCGTCCCTGGTCCAAAACGGTGCTAAAAGACAGAGCGGCATGGGTGGTGAGGACGAACGACGATTTGAAGCCTCCACGCAACAGTACTACCTTACTATGAAAGCTCACTGACGCTCGCTTCAATAATAAAAATGACACTCTTGGGGAATTAATGAATTGTGTGTTGAGATGACAATAGATAGATATCATAAGAGCATGGGACAGAACACCCGAATTGCCATACTTGACTGCTATATTTTATATCTGCCACATTTTGCGAATTCCGGAGAGACACAATAGCGGCTGTGCAAGTACTGTGGTTAATCAACCCGCTGTCGTGAACATATATATTTTTCCTCTGTTCCTACGCTCTTCCTATGCTCTTCCTACCCTCGTATCTATCGCTTACGAATGACAACGTCTAATAAACTGAGTGTGTGATTATATGGCAATGTGATTAAGAATCTATAAACGAGCTCAACTTATCACATTAAACAATCTAGTATGAAGATGCGAAATGATAAAAATGGTGAAACCGAAGCCGGGACTGCGGTCCTTTTCTAATCTACAGGATTCCATAACTTTATGTCGCAATACTCTGCAAGTAGTTCACCCCCAAGAGCTTGTGTGGCAAAGTTGAACAGTCCGAAGCGGTGGCCTACGAACCCTGCCAAAGATTTGCTCAGTGTATGCGCGTGACCGAGTTGCGCATATATCGTGCCGTCGTAACTATATTCGAATGTGGCATGTCTTGATTCTTTCTCGTATCCATCACAGCACACAGGCCTCAAATCAGTCTTGATCCGTAACCACAGTCGGCTGTGCGTGAGGGGTTCCTCTGCTCCAACTGTTCCATTCGAAACCCATTTCCAATCAAGCGCGACTGGACGAGCATTAAACCAACCGACATGTGAAGTAATTGGTTCCACTTTCACGCCGTCGACATAGACGAGTTTTGAAATGCCCGCGTCCTTGTGGATGCCAATGTAGGCGCTCTCATCGCGGAAGATGCATGCGCCAGCCCTATCTCCATCCTTTAGCTTCGAAACGTCTACAAAAAAGGTCGCGATACTTCCAGGCCCAATCGTACGGTGGGTAAGGGTATTGGTAGCGTGGTGGAGACTCTCCGTCACCGTCCCTGTGCCCAGCACTAACTGGCCGTCTTGGAGGCTCCATTTGGAGTTATCAGGGTTATGGTTCCACTCCCAGCAGTGTTCTAAAGTAGAATGACGGAAATCGTGCCTCCTCAAGCAGGTCTTGGGACGTTCTCGGCGAGCGTCGGCAACTGCATGTGGGTACTCGAGCCGCCATTGTCCTCGCTCATCTGGATAGTCGGCAACCACCTTTGGCCAACCCTCGCTGTCAAAGTCGACTGGAGCCAGAATGGGAATCCGGCCCACGGGGAAGGCATCACTAAAGGCCATATAGTGCCATTGCCCGTCTGGCGTGTCGACTAGTCCTCCTTGATGCGGAGATCCGGCACCCAGCAGCGGGGATCGCATTGCTGTGAGAATCTTTCGTGCTTCATAAGGCCCAAAAGGGCCGTGGGAGGACTTGAGCACATATTGTGAGTCCCACGGCCTCGTTACCCAGATATAGTATATGCCCCCAATCTTATACATCCGGGCACCTTCAAGATACTCATCCGATGTGTACACGGCCTTAGATCCAAGTTAGTGCCTGCATGAAGAACAACTCGCGGCTTCGCAGCTTACCCTGCTGGTGACTTCAGTCAACCCGTCTGGGGACAACTGAGCGACCTCAATCGTCTTTGTTCCGTAGGCGAGATAGAGGGTATCATCATCGTCGATGAGCAATCCGAGGTCGTAGTAGAATTTCCTGAGCGGACGATGGGCCGTCCACACATCGCTAGGATCCTTCGCGGTGTAGACGTGGGTCTCATCCGTTCCTTGTATTGGGCTGTAGAAATAGAATAGTCCGTCGCTCTCGCGATATCTCATCGTCGAGGCCCAAACTCCCTTTCCGTAGGCGACAGGGCGAGTACCATCAAGACAGAAGCGAAGGCTAGGTGCTAACTGGGGTATTGAATGCCCTACATATTCCCAATCCACCAGGTTGAAAGACTTAAGGATAGGTGCACCTGGCGAGAATTGAAATGAGGATGCGCTCATGTAGTACACATCACCAACGCGAAATACCTCCGGATCTGGTAAATCTTCCCAAAGCACGGGATTGACGTAAGTGGACAATTTCAGACGGGAAGAGGAAGGCTGGGATTCCATCATGCTCATTCCGCCCGAGAGCGAAGCTGCAGAAATCGTATGCTTGGATCAAATACCATGAAAATCCGCGTTCTTCTATGACCGCCAAAGGAGGACGTCTTCTCCATATTTAATGTGAAAAAGTCTGTGAACCGAGAACAAGGCATGCTTTCTCGTTTGCGGGGTACACCAATCGCCACAGTTGGCGTCAAACTGTAAAGCGTTGTTGACACCCACCGCCAGTGCCGTTTGTTGGCTTCATTCGAGGGAGCAAGACAACGCAAACGTAGATGTGGAGGTAATAATTATGGACTGGTCGGGCCAGGCATCCGAGGACCCCACTAGGGCGCGTGTCCCCATAGCGAAAACGTAAATCCAGCTATTGGTCAAGGAGACACTAGCGTCATCTTCTCCGGTATCTCGAATCAGGCTAAAGCATCCTAGAATCGGACTCAAACAGAACTACTACAATCATGGCCAGCCCCTTCGTGACCCATCAGCAACATTGATCCTGATGCTTCTCTCAAATATGAGAAGGATACAATCTGGCTCAAGATATATTTGGTTTAATTTGATTACAGCTTTGGATTGCTTTCCTAGCCACTGCTGATAAAACCCAAGTCAGAAAAGTGATCCGAGGCTGGAGACTCGATTTGAAAGCGTGAACTTTCCCATTTCTGGGCGTGTTCCTGTTTGTTGCATCAATAAGGAGTCGGATCGCTATCTGCTCTAGTCATCAATGTATGGCTCTCTAGCCTCATTCGCATGTCCTTCTTGCGGCTGGCTGTTTTGTAGCCCGAGTCTTGCCAAAGCACCGATCGATAACCTCCTGCATTCTAGTCTTGTAATCTCCTCTTGTGGCCAGTAGAGCCAATCTCGATACTGCGGATCCAAAGTTGCAATGATGCCACACAGGACACGTTCCGCCCAGCGATCCATATACCACAAGAACTGGAGCTTTTTCAACAGGATGGCATAGTGCGCCAAAATGATGAGTGCAACGGCATGCCCGTCCTTAATACAATTTACAAAGGCCTCTTCTAGACTGTCCATCCATTCAAGGACGAGGGGCTCGTCACTGACCTCGTCATCCTTGGGATCCTCTGTAAACCCATAGATGTTCATGAAGCATGTAGACAACGCAGTCATAGCACCCATGTAAATGTCCCTCTCGGAACCCGTGGTCATGGCGATCAGATCGGAGACAGCCGCCAATGACTGTTCCCAGGGCACCATCTGCCCTTTTCTCTGTTTCATCGGATGGGTGGATGGGGGATTATTGATGACTCGAGGCCCCAAGACCCCGGAGAAGATGGCATCGAGCCCCATCGTCTTTGTCACGACCCGGACGCCCCGTACCAGATACCACCACGACATGCCCCCTCCGTCCGCGACGAGAAGCAGATGCCCCGGGGCCGGCTCCTTGGCCAGACATATGAAACAGAGCAGCACCGAGCAGATGAACAAAGCGTCGCAGCTGGCACCGTTGGCTTCGGATGCGAGTGGTATGGCCTGGTGTAATCCGACAGCGAGATGGTGCTCCGCCCGCTCTTGGAACCCAGGCCGTCGGTGCGGGCGCAGACGGGCCAGATGGAATGCCGAAAGCGCCAGCAGCAAGTGGAGCACCGCCGGCGATCGGAGGGCCAGGATGGGGACCTTGTCCTCCCATACACGGTCACCGAGCGTGTTTGACGTGTGTCCCAGATAATGGTGCAAGACCTCCCGGTCAACCGCGTTGACCCAGGGCGGCAGCCTGGGCGTGTCGAGTGCCCCAACGGGGCCCTTCCCCAGCGAGCAGTCGGGCGGCTGCCAGTCATCAGCTAAACAAAGCTCATCCCAAGCTTTTCGCGGACGACCTCTCCGCTTCATCGCCGGCACTGCTGGGGCGGGCGATGATGCAGCGTTGGAGGGGCAGTAACTGCATCGGATCCGAAAGCTGGCGCAGTTCGCGCACCAAGGGTTCGCTTCGTCGCACTGCTCCCACCATGATGAGTTAGCCAGCATCGCTCACGGAGATCACAGAGACGCAGAGGCTTGCCTTGATCCTGCGCTGCTTGCACTGCTTGCACCCCCTCCGAGATTTGGTATGTGGCCGTTTCTTCCGGGCACCAGCGCGACTCCGCGCAGACGCAGCACTCGGAGCAGCGACGTGGGAGGACGGCACCAGCGCCTGTATGCGCAGCGAAAGCATAGCACTGCTCTTCGCGGCCAGCATCCACCGTAGCAGCCGCACCGCTAGGGCTTCCCGAGAGAAGCTGGTTGGGAGACGAGCTCGACCTGCCGCGCGAAAACGTGGCAGGGTAGAGGAGATATTTTGGCGTCAGGGTACACTGGTCTATGTGTGTTGGCGCGAGCTGTAGAGAGAGTCATGAGATGAGGACTTGCTTGAGCATGGGTTCGGCTGAGGACAGAGAATTAATATGCCTGCGCGTGGCTGCGGGGATGCCAAAGCAGAGCCATCCATAGCATATCGATGCTAGCCCCACCAACCTCCATGCGCTAAGGCTATTGTTAGGAGTCCTGCATTGCCAGAATCCTGGCGTCTCCGCAATGTACGGACCGACATGCTGGATGGATCTTGAGCTGGTCCCTGAATCATGTGAGTCGCCGATGGTCTGCATCCCGGACCGGAAAGTCACTGCTGTACATCGCATACACACTCGTACCACGCGATTCGCCGAGCATTCTATCCTCAACCGGAATCGGAAAACGACGCATTGATTGACGACACTTTGTCTAAGCAGCAAAAGCAGACGAATAAATCTTCACGGGCTAGTCTTATTGGACGCCATTAATATCAAGGAAGCTGGTAGACGGATGGAAAGCGTTGAAGGCTTAACGGAATTTTCCAGCTCCAGGTGTTATCAATTTCAAAGGACCTCAAAAACTGAGATGGTATAGATTGATAATACATTAGTTCAAGTTACTAGCTATGAAAACCAGTAGAACGTTTTGCTTTAATCCTTTCTAGACTTTTCCCACTGTCCCACCCGTCCAAATGTACCAGCTTTCTAGCCTTGAAGGGGATGACGCGGGCCAGTGGCTCAATGAAATCATCGCCTCTTCTTCCAACTCTTCCTGGCTCCTCTATTCACTATTGAACACCTCTCTGCTGCACATTCTCAAATCCTGTCTGAGATGCTGGATAAATCATTTATCTGAGGTATACCTTTTTAGAATTTCATAAAGCTCCTCACGCTTGACGCACTGGTCGAAAGCGAAGCTTTTTGCCAATTCCTCCAATGCTCCCCTATCCATACCACGAAAAAGTTCAGCAAAATCTTCACAGAAAGTGTTCGCCACAAACGTGTGAATGGTATTGCGTACTACGTGCGTACGGGTGTTCCATATTGTCGGGTACGTTTTGTTGGCGTTTGGCGCATTTCTATCGATCCAGTCAACGAGAGGACTGATAGCGGCCTCGATCTCCTGGTTCGGATACATCAGCGCACTGTCGAGGTGCAGTCGTTTCTTCGTTTCTCCAAGCTGCTCAACGAGCTTGTTGAAGGGAGATTGACCGGAAGAGTTGAGAATGCCCATGACTCCGATGTCCTTATATGACCAGATTCCCCAAGCCGCGATGGAGGCCTTTTCGTAGATTTCCAATTGGTCATTTATCAAGTTGTATTTTTTAAGGTCAAGGGCCTTGGGGTCAAGATCCCAGCCCGGTTGCGCCCAGGGACAACCAAATTCGCCATTCCAGACCGGGAGATCATGCTTGTTCTGGAACTCACATTTTCTCAGGAACTGCTTCTCAAGCTTCTCCTTCTGCTCCAATTGGCCCTCGTAGGGACCTGGTGCAGAAGGGAAACCCATGGTTGCGTAATCATGGATGGCATAGACGCAATTTGGAAGGCCGGCGACTGCATCAAAGCCTTTCCACTCCATGGCAAATGTGTTACCCTCGAGGAAGAGAATATGATTAGGGTCAATTTCCCGGATTTCCTTGGCGAGTCGGACATAGAAGGCTGGTAGACGGAGGTGTTGAGGATCACAAGGCTCATTCATCGGGTTATAACCAGCAACCCACGGGTTATCCTTGTATATCAATGCAAGCTCCTTCCAGAGCGACACAAGACGGTCTTGGTGGTCTTTGAAATCCCAGAATGCAGCATAACTTGTACTATTATCGCAATGCCAGTCAGGATTCTGGCAACCCGGGACAGTATGGAGGTCTAGAATAACGTAGATGCCGGCTTCCGAGCAGATCTTAATGACGCGATCAAGGTGCTTGAAACCCAATCCTTCTTTCATAAAGACCCGGGGGTTCATATCGTCGTCAAAGTGTTTGTGGCTGCATGGAAGTCTGAGACAATTGAATCCCAGAGATTTCAGAAATACTGCGTCTTTTTCGGTGAAAAAATGATACAAAAACTGGTCGAAGAAATAGTTGTAGTCAGCCTGTCCGAGAACCTTGAGCAGAGCAGACCGCATAGCAGATTCCGTACCAGGATACCCCACCATGAAGTTCTCCATACTACCACATAAGTTCAAGTCCAGTCCATAGCACGTTTTGAGAGCACTTACCAAAGCCATCCGCCGAGTGACGTTCCCCTCAGTGTGACTTGCTCTCCTTTGCCATTGACAAGATGCTTCCCTTTGACCTTGAGAAATCCATAGTGCGACGATAAAGACATAATGGGCAAGAAAGCGATTCTTAGTTGGAATTAAGAAAGGCTAAGTTTGTGGTATGTTAATACTACAGGTGGCCAAATACCTTCTCAAGGAAAGATTGAAGATTCCATGATAGTTTCAAGAGCTTTCTTCCATTTCGAATATATAGAGAAATTCTAGCACCAGATATGCGAATTCCCACCGCTAGCCAATGCCCTACATCGCTAGTGCAGGACTTGGGTGCCCCCTGGCTTTCCAGTCGGGTCAATACATCCCGAAGTGGTTGATCCAGTTAGGTCTTTCGAGAGCCGCTCGGGGATGAGCCCCGAAGATCTTGCCTGATAAGCAGAACTTCATATGCTGTGGTTCTTCCTGATTTAGTAGCACTGTGTCTTAATTATTTTAATTTTTCTCCCCTCACAAGGAAGTAGCTGCTGGTTAAAGATATGCCTTGATAGATATCACCTGTCGCAGCGACAAGCAGTGCTATTATTGGCTGTATAAATGGAGTTCACAGACGTTTCTGCGATTTCGCTGTTCCATCTTTCAGTACTCCCGACTGTGCAGTTAGCGCTGTCTAACATCTGAGGTACCGCCTAGGCGTTGGCACTAGGTTATGGGATAGACTCCAGCTGATGGTTCAGGTCCATTTTGGATCTCTTTGTGTCCTTAATCAGCAAACGGCGCGCTTGTGCGAAAGTATTAGGTGTGCTTGTGGGTGTCGACCAATGCCTGAATTTGCGTTTCTCTTCGGTCGAGAAGCCCACCCCACTTGACCTGAGGTTCTACGCGCTTGTGCGTACCCTGGTTACTTAGTAGCTTGGCCACGGTGACCCGCCGTTTCTCATCCACTTGTGAAAACGAAAACTCCCTTATTGGGTCGACCGACGCCAGCGCTCACAATGTGCTTTATTCCGTCGGACGGAAACGGTACCCTCTGCCCATCCAGATACGGCCGCTGTCGCACCCAATTCAGATTCAGTCATAACTTTGACTTCCCTTCCTTTTCTTTTAACTCAATTACTCTTCAGTCCATTTCGATTGATCTTTATAAGTCAGGCAAGCTACTAGAGTTTTCTTTCCGCGTGGCACTGGTATTGAATGTCTTGCACTACCACATTGTTCCAATAGAGTTGATTCTCGGTGCATGCCAACATGGTATTGCACATCTAGAAAGGACAGCCTCAGGCCGTTAGGAATTGCAGAGTAACCGCAAAAATTACTTTATCCTTGATGGTGAATCGCAGAACTTCTCGATGAGCTGTGCACGGTATATGGGCACGGTCTGGAAGGAACTCTGGCAAACGAAACCTCAACACCATCTTAGGTCCTGTTACTTGCGAGGGCATCAAGCCGCCACAAGCACGTGTCGGATATCTGGATGAAGTTTGCGCCGTGTCTTGACTTTAATCTCCCCAGCATCTACTACAAATCTTACGTGCAGACCTGTGTCAAATACATCAGGAGAGGTCAGGCATTCTGCATACCTGGGCAGCGAAGAGATGAGTTTGGTGCGAGGACTGCGTGGATTGCAACCAGCAATCACCACATGCCCTGGAGTGGACCCCTTTGGCAGCGTACACAGAGCCAAGGAGGCTGCCCTTAGAAACCATTACAAGTCTTTGAACTCAGCACCATCAAAAATTCTTGATGCCCGGAGTAGACGTTTATCGGTTACCGGCTTCTGTTTTCATGATCTCGGCGAGGAAGATCCATCTGCACTTCGTATCAAGGGTGATTTCAAAGCTGTATAAGCTGTCTACCAGCATGGCGCACGCGCTGGATAAGAAGGGTCTGGGATATGGCCTCGTGATTAAGATAGACCCGTAGGTATTTTGGTGGTGGGAATCCTTTCAAGGTCGAACCGAAGTCCAAATCACGGGCAGTTACCTCGAGTAAGTGACCCTCCTTCCCGGAGAGGTGTTTTCTGTTGCCGACACTTACCTAATACACAATTTGTCTCTTCAAGTTCTTTGATCTGATTCTTTATCAGTACAGAGTACCAACTTATATAATCATGGATGACCCTTGTGTCACTCGACCCATGCCATCTGGCATTGAAGTTGGAGAGCTATTTCGAGGTCTAATGATCTGGTTTTAATAAGAGCCAATTGTGAAGTTAAGGGTAGAGACTTGGAAGTCTAGGTATTAGTCATCGCTACCGGAGATCTTGTCGGTGTGGGGATGCGGAACTAAATGAGGAAGCTGAGAAAAATACAGCCTGTAGGTCGTACGGAGCAGGACCCACTCCTCAGAAATCTCCTCGTGTGTTACTTTTGGTACATAAACAATTAAAAGTTCCATAAAACGCGAGGAAGGACTCGTCCTTGGTGATGTGGGTCTCATATTTTAGATCTAATTTCCTTGGCGTACAACAATGGTCCAGGACTGCCAACATCATCAAGAGGCTGGAGTTAGCGAGATGTATGCGGATGTGTGTAAAGAGTGCAGATGTTATGCTATTTGCGGAATTTGTTCGAAAAAGTTATCGGAGAGACTCATAAGCAAAAAATTAGTTGATCTACTACGCCATGCTCTTCCTCCTTGCTCCCGGGAACCGGCTTTTGACGTTGATAAGCCTTTGTAGTCGGAGATCTACCTTTCTTTTCTCACTGCTTGATGTAATTAACGATACGATTGCAAGATTATTCCTGCTCGGAGCTACCTTTGCAATTATAGCATCGTGAAGTTGAAGACGTGGCGTGAAAAGCACTTTGGTCCACCCTAAGGAAATGGAAGGTATACCCGCTAATAGTTTATAGTGTATCTATTGAACATAACTCGCCGCGAGCACTCTAGTGGCGGAGATGTCCAAGATACTGCTGCAACGATAATCGAAAAATGCAGAATGTTATATTCGGTACTCGTAAATGTAGTTGTTTTCAAGCGAGTGTCAGATCAGTCAACATACTTGTCAGGGGTGCTGCGCACACAGAGTGAAGGGAGGTTAATAGGTAAGAAGATGAGTGGCTTTGGAGAGGTAGGATAGCTGTAAGGACGCAACCAGGTAGCAGACTGTATTCTGAAAAGCTAGGATAGATACAAATTGATCTCTGAACCCCCTATTCCCCGGGGGAAACCCTCTATTTATACTTGTAGAGGCCTATGAACCTGCAGCTGGATAGAAGCTTCATAGCACATGACTATATTCTAAACACGTGATATATGACCCGGACTTCTTTGGGACAATTAAATATCAATTTTGGCAGCGTGTTATTATTTCTGACAAAAATATGCTATAATCCTCTAAATATGATATTCCTGAGCAACTTCGCCCAACTTGGCAAAGTGGATTGCCGAAAATATTTCCTTCTCCGCACCTGGCTGCAGAGGCAGCAAGGGAGACCGTACGGTCGCATGCCCGAGAATTCCACGAGCAACCAGTGAGTGTTTGAGTGCAACTGTACCTTCCATGTGAGAACCACGGTGATAGACTGCCCGTGTAAGAGGCAACAAAAGATCATGAACTTCGCGGGCCTTTTTGTAGTCTTTAGCCTTGCCGGCCGCAATCATCTCTAGCAGCGGCTCCGGCGCGATGTTGCCGTATCCAACGAGCATACCGTCTACGTCAAACGTAGTATGCAGAAGATATTCATCATGGCAGGTCAAAATTTGGAGACCCGGGCGTTCTCGACGAATGATGGGAATCTCAACATCCCAACGCCTCATATTTCGCACGCCATTCTTCATGGCAAATACGCCCGGCTGCGCAGCGATGTCGAGCATAGTTTGCAAGCTATACGTGGCCTTGGTAACATCTGGGTACTGGAATAGAATCAATGGCAGACCACTTTTCTCATAAACTACTTTGTAGCGATCCTGGGGGGCACCATCCTGGTAACCAAAACGAAGCCAGCCATGCGAAGGGTAAAGCAGCCCAGCAGAGGCACCTGCAGCTTTGGCGCGCTGAGCCTCTAATGCTGCTACTTCAGTTCCCTCACCGGTAATTCCAGCAATCACAGGTACCTTGCCATTTGTTGACTCCACAAAGGCCTTAATAACTGCAACCTGTTCGGCCTGCGTTAAGAACGTCCCTTCGCCAGCGTGGCCCAAAACCACTAGACCTTTAACACCATCAATACTTCCGAGCCAGGAGCCCAAACGTTTTATGGCAGGAAAATCTATGGCACCTTCCGGTGTAAATGGAGTCACTGGAGCAGGCGTTAGGCCTCTAAGATCTAATGCCATCATGAGACTATTTGCTCCTCGGTGCCTTGACAAATTTATAGTCCGGAAGACAAGATATCTGAAATCGTGGATGGAGGAAGGTATCGACAGAGACAACGGCGTTGACGGCGCAAGGAATACAAACTTCTAAGAGATAGTAGATCTTATATATATTTATTGGCACATATTGTAGAAGGTCGTATCGTTATTTCCGAGATCGCTTTCAGATCTTCTTCACGCTTAAATAATTGTAATCACCGTGTGGAGACGGTATAATCCCATCTGGAGATACAATACGGTATCAGTATGCGACGCTCAAAAGACGAAACAAGCCTCTTGGAGGTCGGAGAAATACTTGTGCGGCGACACGAGTTATGGCGGACAAACGCTTGTCCGATTGGCCGCCTCCCACTCTTAATCCGCATGTTACTGGGACCCAGAAACGCCTTGGTACCTAAAAGTACTACATACAGCAATGCATCGCCATAAAGAGTGGTTGATCCGCCACACCCCGGGCCGTTGGACATGCATATCTATTTACCGGATCAGTGTTCCGGTGAGAGTTGGCATGCAGAGGAGTGGATATCCCTGGACTCAAGTGACTCCGGTTGGTCTTGCTTAATAGCATTCTGTCGCTTTGGTTTCACTTGTCTCTTGCAAAAATTGACATTATATCACGGCGAAGGAGCACACACCACGAAGCGCAGCTGTTGTCGGGTGTAACGGAATTTCACCATGAGCATTGACGCTGAGAAAGTCGGTCCTCAGATTACTGAGGATGTCGCTCACAACGAGACGACCAAATTAACTGGCGATTACGCTGGTGCAGTGAGGAAGACTGACAAAAGGGAAATAGCGCTGGTGCGGAAGCTGGATATGAGAATCATGCCAGCACTCTTCTGCATGTACTTCCTGTAAGTTACTTTTATTAGCTTTTTGATCTTCGCTCTAAATTGCTCTTTCTTAGGAATAAGCTTGACCAAAATGCCATCGCTAATGCCAAGTTGAATAACCTCCAAAAAGATCTGAAGCTGAAGGGGACCGAATACAACACCTGCGTTAGTATCCTATATGTAGGGTAAGTATTGGCTTCGCATAATCCATGGCGCCTATGAATCTGACAGGAGACAAAACAAGGTACTTATTCATGCAAATTCCTTCTAATATGCTTTTATCGTCGCGCAAAGTTCGACCCTCTCTCTACTTATGCTGTACCACTATGGCGTGGGCTACTGTAGCTGCTCTTGAAGCAGTAGTCCATAACTATAAAGGCCTAGTCTTGGTTCGATTCTTCCTTGGAGCGGTTGAGGCGCCCTTCTATCCCGGAGCTGTATATATCTTGTCAATATTTTATACTAGAAAAGAGATTGCGGCTCGAGTTTCAGTTCTTTACGCTGGCAATATCTTTGCTACAGCATTCGCCGGACTCATTGCTGCGGCAGTCTTTGGTACACTTGATGGCGCTCATGGGATTAAGGGATGGCGCTGGCTTTTCATTATTGAGGGAGTCGTTACGTTTGGAATCGCCATCGTATGCTACTTTTTGCTCCCTGACTATCCCCTCACCACAAGATGGCTGACACCGGAGGAACGACAACTTGCATTTGACCGAGTTCAACTCGACACTGTTGGTCTGGAGGACAGTAAGGGAGTCTGGGCCGGGTTCATCCAGGCAATCCGTGATCCTAGGATCTACCTTTTCGCTATTATGCAGAATATGCACCTCAATGCCACTTCTTTCAATCAATTTTTCCCCACTGTCGTTAGCAGTCTGGGGTACGGTTCAATTATAACGCTTCTTCTTACTTCTCCTCCCAGCGTTTTCGCAGGGATTTTCGGGTTTCTGGTTGCTCTCTCATCTGGGAAATTCAATGAGAGAACCTGGCATATCACCATTTGTATGGGTGCAGCAATAGCTGGATTCATTATCTCATGTCTCACACTCAACGTCGCAGCCAGATACATCTCATGCTTTATGTTTGCAGGAGGAGTATATTCAGTAAACTCTGTTATATTAGGATGGGTAGCTGCAACCTTGGGACAAACACCAGAGAAGAAAGCAGTATCACTGTCCATTGTCAATGTTGTGTCTATGGCGTCATTTATCTATACACCTTACCTATATCCGGATTCTGACGCACCGAAGTATGTTGTTGCAATGGCCAGCAACGCATCTTTTGCAGCGACATCGATTTTGGCTGCCTGGGGTATGAAGTTTTGGCTCATGAAGACCAACAGGAATTTGAAAGAAAAGGATCCTTACAATACCGTATTTTATGCTTATTGAAGCTTTATATAATACAGTACCATGACTCAAGAGTTGAGATGGAAGAGCGAGCATTCTTGAGTGTTATTCGAAGCACAGGGGGCAAATGGCTGGATCATGTTTCGTATTTGTTATTTACGACCAAATAATTTCAGTATCACATGGTTGAAATTCGTACAACTATTTCTGTCGATACTATCATAGATAAATAAATTACACCACCAAAGTTGGTGTATCTCCGCTATGCTATCTTCACTGACCACCATTCGTCCAAAAAGGGGTTTCCAGCCCATAAAAGAGTTCGGGGCCATCATCATTAAGATGCGAAATGCTGTTAAACTGTTGATTCATTCCAGAGATACCCATGTTCGCATAAACGGAACTAGAAGGATCCACAGATGGCCAATTTTGTCTTATCGGGGCTAGGGACCCATCTAACCCCGGTTGAATTGCAGGTCTAGACACCACACCACAGGAAGATTCGACATCACTGGCAGTCAATGTTGGTGGATACCCTTGAGGATTAAGAGGGCCGCCCATCCAGGTGGTATTCACTTGTCCCTGGGTTATTCGCTGACTCTGGTAAGTGGAGACAGCTTGTGTAGAGATATGAGAAACCGATACCATACCAGCCGCAACACTCTCAGGCTGCACGACCATCGAGTCCCGAAGTGGCGGCCCCATAATCTCTGCTGGTGGCCTTTGGGGCCTCGGCGAACTGTATAAATCCGGGGGTTTTGATGCCTTTTTCTCAATCAATTGACCGCGTAAGTCTCTTATAGCGGCAGCACATGCCCTCGGCCATGCGGTGCCTCGAGAATCTAGATTTTTAAGTATCCCCAAACTTTTATCCGCAAGTCTAAGCACACGTTAGCTACCAAGTACCTAGAGAATGTATATATCATAGTTCATGGCTGGGTGTTTTATAGCGCGATAACCCACCTAGTTGCTGCATCTTGGGACACTTGATCCTCATTTGCTGCGTATAACATTATGAAGGCGCTCATCCATACTGCCCAGGTAAAGGAAGGCCAAAATAAAGCATATCCGTTTGTATCTTCCTGAGCAGCCAAGTTTGGATTTCTCTGTGTATCCAGGTTTTCCGCTGTATCCACCATATTACACAAAGCATTTATGATAGATCTTGATGCCTCAATGCAATTTTGAAGGGCTGCATTATATGTCGAAGACTTCTTTGAAGTTGCAAGCGTGTGTTTGTTCAGTGCAATGATTGCTTCATGTCTAAGAACAAGAAGTGTGACCCAGTGATAACTCCCAATCGGTGGTGATCCCGCACTATTCGGTTCCAAATATTCATCAACATCGTTCCACCATTTTGTGAGCTCACAATTAATCATAATAGCTTCATCTGTCTCTACTTGGCTTTGCGAATCTGATCTGTTACGTAAGTCCATAATACGGCCCCTAATCTCGGCGTGCCGAGAAAGGAAAATTAGTAGATCGAGTCGATCATCGTGATCTCAGATGATGTTAGCTAGAGGCTTTCGAATACTGTAGTAGGATTCTTTTCTTACCTGGATTATCAGGATCATCTTCTAGATGTTGCTCTGAGGTTGGCCAACAGACATCAACATCGCCATCTCGTATAGAGAGGGGGATTCCAAGCCTAATGGATATATAACGGTCGAGACAATACATAGACCAGAATAACCGTTTGCGAAGCTGCGCTTCTTCTCTGGGAAATGCATTGAGTCGCATCGGACAACGATGTAGTCTCAATTGAAATGCCATGCGAGCTGCGAGGCCTTGAAGTCGAGCAGCAGCATTGTACCGCAGCATAGAGAGAAGAAATAACTCGACACTGATGACTGCTTGCAGGGATTCCACTGAACTCTCATCAGTGAGAGCTTGCTGGACACTGCGAATGCTCTCGTTGAAGGAACTGAATATCAGATTGACGGGAACTGGTCGCATTGTGGACCTGATTTGGCGCCGGTCCGCAAGAGAAATGGACATGATAGATCGGAGAACGATTAGTTGGCATCCTGAAAGACTATCCAAGCTCAATGATCCATCGCTGACTATGCGATCGAATTGGTCAAGAAGAGATGGTGCGTGAAGAAACGGATAGGCTGGATGCCAGTTATAGAAATAGCTGCTTGTCCAGGCGACGAGGTCTTCGAAGGTGATCTCGCTGACATTTGATCCAAAGGCAGCAATAGTTTCGTCTGAATGCCATATTGGCTTGGAAGCACTAATTGATGCGCCGGTAGGAAGCTGATCATTCTCTCCGGGAACAGAGTCGCTCTCGGGGGTTTGAATCTGAATCTGCCTAGTCGAGGTCCTCTCTACCGGGGACCGTACGTGAGGTATATCATCCACCTCGCCAGTCAGATTTGGAGCGTCTTCTTCTGGGTTATCTTGGGATATTTGCACCTCGCGCAGTTGCTGACCCATCGTCTGCAGGAAAGTTCGCCTCCTTTTCGCTGGAGGATGTCCCTCAGCCGTGTCTTCCGACACGGGTTTAGTTAGATCCGAACACCAGCGACCATTGCTAAGGGATCTGGCCACGACCATGATGCACTCGTCAGAGCTAGGCGATTAGTGAAATCGCCTGGCATCTCATACACGTATGAGTTCTCGATGGCTTGGTCGTTCACGGAGATGGAAGCAAACGATATTACGCTGGTCTAGGAACGGCAACTAGTGCGGGGAAGCACGGCTTCATAAGCTAGCGTAAGCCAACAGGCGCCACGTCAATCCTTACCAACATAAAGTCGGACCACCGAGCGTTCGCACCCCCGTGACACCCTAGCAATGTCGCACCTTCCCACCACCCCAGAACTGGCACATCACTATCCTGAACATCCAGGCTTACCCCGGATCCTTTTTAGAACACAGCCTCTGAAGTACTATAATATTGATACCCAACGAAGATCAGCACCATTACGAGCTATTTGAAAGCGACAGCTAGCTGAGTTTGAAAACTCAGGAATGAAAAAGGACCTTTTAAGTCATAATCCATTGTAGAGCAGGACTACAATTTTACTCCATCCAAAACTATTCAAGAAGACCATTAGATAGTAAAACCCAGGGAGCTGCAATTAGAAGTACTTCTGCCACTGCACTTTTGGAATGCGTTTATAATTCTCCGGCGAATCTATATATTGACTGCCATCAGCACTATCTCTCGTGTAAGCAGCGCCTGCACCTCTCTCCACATCTGCTGCCGGTGACGTTGAACTGCTTTCGGGATGTCTTGACATCTGGACCCACGGCTCCGCAGCTGGATGGCTGTGAGTCGGCTCTACGCTATCTGAGCTGTTAACCAACCGGCCTGCCTGCTCTTGAATCTCAGCTGGCAAGTTTAGTTGTGAAGATTGTCGCGCGATATCTGATGAACCCCATGTATTATCAGTCAATGGTGGCGAGGTTTCAACCTCCGGAGTATTTTTCAAGTTTCGGATTTTGGAAATGTTGAGTAGATGTTGCCACCAGTCCCTGCGTTGACCAGCAGTCCGCAATGGTAAGCGCTTCCATTCTTCAAGTTTTGCCTCCTTAGACTGCTGGGTACTTAGGTCGGAAAGGATACGAGGAATCTCTGTCTCCAATTGCGTGTCATCGTTTCCGTAGTGAAATTTGTTAGCGACAAGCAATGTTTCAAACAACGCAATCTCTGTCTCGAGAAGACGCTGTTCCAAAGTGGATATATACCCCGCGGGGATTCCCCTAAAACAAGAAGGTGTTAGGGCTAACGCTAAATGCTTATATCGAAGCTAAATATACTAGCCTTTTGTTACTTTGTGGGTATTGACAGATGGTACCGCCGTGACTACATTGGGAGCACTGCGGTCTTGAAAAAAGGGTCAGTTAATGCAAATCCCTAATCGTGATCTTTATCACGTACAACTTGCGATCGCACTAAACGGAGTTGTAATGTCAGCGCTGTTTCTATCATACGTGAAATCGATTGTATACCCACTCTACATTTTTTAGAACGGCACGATTCACAAGCAATGGGGTTGGTCTGTTCCTACGTTAAGGAAGCTAAGTTAGCGCTACGGAACCTAAAAGCTTGGTAAAGGATAGGAGTAACAATAATCGCCATGCTTACCATACTAACATTGCGTACAAAGGATAGTGTAGGTTAGCTCTTTCGCTGATTTGCAGCGGACCCACGAACTCCGCAAGAACGAGTCCAAGCAAATGCTTCAGTTATACCGAACTCTCTCGTGTGTGACCAACATTTCCCCGCCCCGGAGTTGACTTTCTCCGGGGAAATTGCTCGACACCCCATGTGACGGCCAGAATGATGAATTAAGCACAGCCGCAGACCATGCCCCTGGTTCTCATCAAACGCTTGCTCATAAATCGCTTGATGGGATCTCAATGCTACTCACCAAATACTACATCAACTGCAGAGCGTTTTGTTGGAATTGCGATGAGAAGTCTCCATCTCCCCACACGGCTTCACATAGATTGCATATTCGCTCAGTTTGATACTGCAATGCACAATAATTGTTGGTTTTAGTCATCCATTTTACGTGCCAAATTGGCATACTCCAATCGAATCGATGCATCCGCAGAAAAAACAGCAGTACCAGGTCTCTTACATAGCGGTATGCTTCGCAATTCCCCGGTTTAGATCCTGGTTAATAATTACGATCTCCCCAGGCAAATCCGAGATATTTAGCAAATATTATACATTATTAAAAGCCACAGTTTCAGGATTGAGAAGATCAAACGCATATTCAACTTTGGCTTTCGTTGCGCTACATTCTCAGTTTCGAATTTCATACAGCGCATAAGATTGCAGCCTTATAAGAATATCGAGGCCAGTCAACGAGTGATACAGCTTACCTTAACCAATTCCGGGTACTTATTTCTCACAACATACAGTGGCATTACTCTGCATAATAGCTATATATCGCTCTGAGCCCATATAGTATTTGTCTACTATTAAACTTCAGGAGGATATACTATGACTACTTATATAGTCTCAAGTAGACTTCCAAACAAATACCAGTCGATCTACTACACCATGCTCTTCCTCTTCCCCCCCAGGGAGCTGGTTTACAACCTCAATCGGTCTGTCCAGGCGGAGCTCCACATTCTTTTCCCCACTCGCTGATGTATTCCACGACACAGTCGCAACATTATCCCTGCCTAGGGCCACCTTTGCAGTTATGGCATCGCTAAGCCGAAGACGGGGCTTGAAAAGCGCTTTCGTACACCCCGGGGAAACGGGACGTATACCCGCCAACTCGGTGCAGTACTCGTATATAGGGACGCTTCCCCATGCGTGGCAATCTGAACGCTGTCGCACGTCATCCTCCTCCCATGTCGACAGGTTATTTGCCAGCATTCGTCGCCATGGATCCCAAACATGTTGCCAGCGTTCCTCATAGGCCTCGTCACCTGCAAGAGCGAATGCCCGCAGCGCGTAGAACTGCATCACGTAAGAGCATTTTGAGAAGCTAGCTTCTGAAAAAGATTCCTTTAGAAGGCGAGCGTAGTCCTCGGGTTGTGCAGCGCCGGAGAGGACTGCAAAAACCTGGCAGTGTTGAGAGTAGGCCAATTCATCAGCAATATCAGCGGTGGAATCTGTGAAGAAGCGCCCATCGTAACAATGCTTACGAAGTGCAGTAAGGATCGACGCCGCTCGCGATTCATATTCATCTGCATGAGCAGGACGACCAACTTCGCGAAGCAGTCGTGCAGCTTGTTTCAAGACATACGCATAGAGCATGCTGAAGAATGTGTGGCGGTTGGATTTCCGACCAGAAGTGGGTACGCCTTTGTCCGGATGCTCTTCTGTCGCACCCCATGTCGTGACCCAATCGACATACTGCCATACGTCTTCTGGGAGACCGCTAATAAGACCCAGAGAGTCGACATGAGCATCGAAGAAGTCAAGCACGCCGTCGATTCGCGGTAGGAAGGAGCGGGCATACTGCCTATCGCCGAAAAAAAGGTGATGATCACACACCTGCAAGATCCAGTAAAGCGGAAAGCCAGCGATGAGCTGCGGTTGGTGTGACGGAAAGCGGGATTGTGTAAGACCCTCGAACGTGACTGAAGCAGCAAAGTTGGTGATGGCTTGTCGCATCAATCGGTCATCACCAGAGAGCAGATAATGGAACAAACCCACAGACCGACTGTCACCCGAGTATCTAGCAGGATAATTAGTAGGGTTGGCTCCAAAATTCACTGGCATATACTTACTGAAGTTGTTCATAGAATGGACAGTCGGAATATCCGTCAAACATGCAGTTCCGCATCGTTCTGATTGAGACGTCCCATACCTTCTCACTATGCGCGTCTGCCGGCTCTGCCCAACTACCCTTGACCGCAAGCGGGTAATTCACCTGCTTGGCTTCCAATGAAATGAAGGAGACTGGCTCCGAACCAACGGTAAGTTCGAGGCGCAGAAGACGGAAGGTCCGGAACCAGAAAGGTTCATAGATGATAGTTTGGCTTTCCGGGAGATCCAGCGTTACCTCATCGTATGGCCCAAGCAGATAACTGTTTCTGGAATCAAGACGATCCTTTTTGGTCCGGAAGAAGGGATAAGAGCGAGGTTCAAGCTCATATCCTTCCGAATATGTTACTTTAAGCTTTATCCGAGACTGTTTTGCTGCTTTGAATGTCCATCGCAGGAACGCAGTCGAATGGACTTCAGCCTGCAGCTCAAGGACGTGTGAAGAGTGACTCGGAAGCGTTAAATGCTGATTTTGGGTAAGACAAGTAGTCCAGTCATCAATTGGAATGGGACTTTCGCAGTTGCGAACAATGTTCACATCAACATGGCTCTCCAAAGGCATCGGAATAGATCGCGGCCGTAGGCGCCAGGGTGGCAGGTCACCGTTCAAAGTCTTGATACCGTAGGCCAAGGGCGTGACTGTTTGCTGAGAGACAGTGGGAGTGATGCGCTCACTGATCTGTTACATTACGGTCATGGCGAGTTCAAACGTGCTGGGTTGATTGGAGGCAACGTACATGGAGGAAAACATCGTCTATCAGCCCCATAGGAAACGAAATACCCTCGTCCACTTGCGCTTGCCAGTCTTTACGGCTGCTAATGTCAACGACTTCCATACCCGCCTCCACAGTCCCAACCACGGTCAACCCTGGGACTGCGGTTCTCTCGAAAGGCATCGCACTTCGCGTGGATGCAAAGTACCGGACTACCAAGACCTTGATCTCATTGCGACCGATGCTCAGAAGTGGTGCGATATCAAGAGTATCATAATACCAAATTAATGGACTGCTCCTGGATGGTCCAACAGCGACTCGAACTCCGTTGACATAAAGCTTATATCTTGTGTCTGCAGAGCAATGCACAAGCGCCCTAGTGGGTTGGTGGGGGAGATGGAACTCCCGAGTGAACCTGACAATGCGTCCTGCTGTATTGGTACTAGAGGAGTCAACCCAACCAGGGACCCATACCCAGTTGGCCTGGAGCTCATTGATGGTCTACATTGTTGTAAGCATTGGGGGGAAAAGACTTGGAAAGGGCGACGAGGGGCGCACTCTTTGTTCCTCTGCTGACACCATTGCACTCAGACTTGAAATACACGACTTTGGGTTTTCCAGAAGAGTAGCGTAATTGCCCACGAGGCGTCCTGGGAAGCAGCCATATTATGCGGCACTTCTCAAGGCTGCTTTTCAACTTGCCCGCAGCTGGCGTCGTCGTTAGAATTCGGTGTCGGATGCGGGTCCCGTATTTGCCGCGCTTCGGCTTGTTTAATACCGAAAATCAATCTCATTCCCCACATGAGTAGAATTGAGGCACGGTACATCTGAAGCAGCGCAGATGGCGTCTTCCTTCCGGTGCACCAAGTCCATGAAACAGATCCCTCTTGAACATTGATTATCAGGCCATACTGGAAGTTTTAGAGTGTACAACCCATTAAAACTGATCTGGTGTTACGGAGCTTTCTGCACTAGAGTGGACGGGTGTTTTCTTGTCCACCGTAAAGCAGCATTTTCCTATTTAGCATCCTCTTTATACTTATATAAGATGCTGTACATTTACATTACAGAGTTCGCATACTAGTTTGATATCATATTACAATGAATGCGCAGACACGGTATCCCATTCTGTTAATAAACAGGAGAGATGAATTACTTACATCCAGATCTCCCTGCGCCATTCTTGCAGTATGCACTGGATTATATGCACAGATCCAAATATGTAAATGAGCGTTCTTGATGTCCGATGCAGCGGGGTTGACGTAGGCCAAACCTAGCCTGGGCATACTTCCATCATAGATTTGATCGGCGGGAGCTGAAGCATCCCTGCGGGTAATGGTAACCCACGTTAAAAGTAACCAGGCAGGATTATTCTCTGAGGTAGGCTGATGGTTTGTAGTACGGCACAATGACAGCGGGCTACTGAGACATTTCTCAGCTGAAAGGCAGCCAGCTCTGCTATCCTCGTATCATGTAAAGAACAGCAGTGTCTGCAACGTGGATCTGTTCAACAGCTCGTGGGAATCAAAATCCGTTCCCCATCGATATCGTGCTGCGTGCTCCAATAGAGACGAACTGTCCACTTAGCACCAGCGCTCAGGCGTCAGTTTGGCACAAGATTCTGCAAACGGCATCGCTGCCAAGGACGTGGGAGCCACGCGAACCAGCCGGGCGGGACCTATTTCGGGGCAATCAGGGAGCGTGCCTGGTTTTCTTTTCCACTACGACCGTCGGATTTTCCAATGCAGATGTTTAGTCCACCCCTCCGAATCCTGCAGCGGCATAGCAGTGGCAAGCTAACAAGTTATGATCCAGCAACAACGTGGACGGTGAGAGAGCTAAGTTGCTAAGCTCTTCCTCTTCTTCAACAACTGCTCGACCGCTTCCGAGCCCACTCGGTTCTCGGGGAAGAGGGAGCCGATGTGGCCAATGAAACACCGTCTTCGTCTCTCAACACGTGAGCCGTCAGTCGCCGCTATCCAATCTGTGGGCGGCAATTCACGGAGGGAAGTTTGCTAGCCAATCAGAGAATCTGTAGCTCGGATGCGTTAATCCGGCCTCGAGCTGCTCGTTCGGGGACATTTGGGGTCCCCGCAAGATGTGCGAGGTACCGGGAATTGTCCCTGGTCTCAGGCGGTTCGAAAGAGAGTTAAGTACCCTTCACAGCTGGCAAGACATGACTATAACTTAATCTGCAGATGTCCACATCACAGGACGATCAATCCCACCACAGGAACGGGAACTTCGAGACATCTACTTTGCTACCATCATCTCCACTCCTGCGATACGATGGCAAACGACAACGCCCAAGCCCAGGAACTCGCCGTCATGCCTCCAGCCAAAGCACAGGATGAACGAGTCGAGCGTGTCATCACCGAGGAGGAGCATCGGGGTATCTCCAAGGGTGATCACGCCCTGATGCGTTCCAAGGTGGATGACCTCTCGGTCTGGGAGAGTTTGCGTCGATTCAAACTGGTGGCCGGAATTGCGATGATTGCAGCCTTTAGTGCATCGTTGGATGGCTATCGTGAGTGCCCGCCTTCATACCCCATGTTATCCAGCGATACGAGGAAGAACGGACTGATCATTGAACCTCGCTGTAGAAATCAATCTCAACGGTGGCATCGTGGCCAACAAGGGATTCATCCGGCAGATGGCCAATCCTGGCACTACGATTATTGACGGCAAATACGTCTCGGCTTGGGGTGGAATCCAATCGACTGGGCAAACTGTGGGCCAAATCGTACGCAATCCCTGATGGCACAATTCCTGTCTAGCATTTACGCGGAGCTGTTGCTAATCAATATCTGAAGCTGCTTCAATATGCTACCGATGCATTAGGCAGAAAAATCGCGCTTCTTATCATCGTCGCCGATCTCATAGTGGTAAGCATGCAATCCACTCTCATCTGCCACAGCAGACAACTGTAGACAACGACCTGTTCATTTTATACTGCTTCTAACTGACACTTTTATTCTTGGATTAGAGCGTCTTCATTGAATCCTTTGCTACGCGATGGGATCACTGGCTCGTCGCTAAGCTCTTCTCTGGCATGGGTGTGGGCATGCTACAGTCCACGCTCACCCTTTATCTCTCGGAGATTGCTCCAACCCAGCTGAGAGGGTTCTTCATCAATGCGTACAGCTTGTGAGTGTCTTCTGCTATGTTTGTACTCACTACATATGGCTGTCTGCCATTCGGGGAATATCAATGAGCTGGGACTGATGCCAATATGCTTCTTAGTTGGTTTGTCATTGGGCAACTCTTCGCCTCCGTGGCCCTCGACAAGCTTAATGCCTCTGACCCTTACAACTTCCGCACTCCCATCTACACTCAGGTGAGTCCAGCTCCAGCAAGCCGGAGCTAAGCTTTCGAGTCACTGCTAACCACTCCTATTCTGGTATTTATAGTGGTCAATGGTTGGCGTGACTCTAATCATTTTCCTCCTCCTCCCAGAGTCTCCGTGGTGGCTTGTTAGCAAAGGAAAGCTTGAAAAGGCAGCCAAGGTCCTACGGAGGTGCAATGGTCATGTCGAGGGATATGATGTACAAGAACAGATTGTCCGTCTCCACCACACCCTACACTATTTCGACATGCTCTTACCATACTAACCTCCATTCACAGAATGTCATGAGTGCCACGTGTCAAGAGGAACACTTTCTTGCCGAACAAAATGCTGAGATCGGACATTGGGCTATCTTCCAGGGACGCAATCTTCTGCGTTTCCTCATCGCCGGCTGGCCAAAGATTGCCCAACAGTTTATCGGCTTGAGTGTATTCAACAGCTACGCGACGTATTTCTGTAAGATCGTCATTATCATCTTGTGTCAAGTCATGTCAATACTAAGTCTTCGTCTTCCTAGTTCAATATGCTGGCAACAAAAATCCTTTCCTCGTTACAGTTATTCTTTCATGTGTCCAAATCCTCTCCATGATCATCACAACGGGCATCACTGATCAGTTTGGTCGTCGTCCGCTCACCGTCTACCCTTATGCCGTTACTGTCCTATCCGTTTTATGCCTAGGCATCATCGGCTGCACTGACTACACCAAGCCGGCAACAAGTTCCCTCCTGGTAGGTTCACTCTTAAAGGCTACGGCCCTAATCTCAGCTGATAACATATCTTAGATCTTCTTTGCTTGCCTAGCCACATTCTCAACCACAGGCGCCTCGGCCATTGGCTACGCATATGCTGCCGAAATACCTCAGCAACGTCTTCGTGCGCGGACTGCGGGCTGGTCTCTAGCTTTCTCCAACGCTATCGCCATCATGTTTAGTTTCTGCACACCGTTGATGATTAACGGCAGTGCTAAATGGGGCGTGAAAACGGGATTTTTGTATGTGAATTCACCTCTTTTCTTGAAGATTGTTCACAAGGATATGCTAACTTTAAGTTCGCAAATCAGCTTCGCCGCTGCAGGTTCGATCGCTGTTGTTATCGCTTGGTTCATCCTGCCAGAGGTTGCTCGTCGCACCCCTGCTGAAATCGACGAAATGTAAGTAGAATATATACTGCGAGGGGCCTTGATCTACGAACTAACTGAGCTGGGTGAACAGGTTTGAAAAGAAGGTTAATCTCCGCAAGTTCAAGGGTTATGTAACGGATGTTCAGATGTATGCAGATGAGGCGCACGGGATAAGGGAATAATGAAATGGAACTGATTTTCCTAGACAAGCTGGTTTGACGTAGAGCACATGCTCAACAATATCCAGAAAAGTTACTCTGATCGCTGACACACGCAATTCTTCACCTTGTTCTACATGTATACATCTATGGCATACTCTTTTGATGAACAATTTGCAGATGGATTCTAACCTCTCCAAGTTACTGTGGCCAAGCGCATAGGACAATTTTCTCCTAATACTAGCCCTTGGTATGATGCTACTGAAAGAAAATAGCCATATCACAGAGTTACTACATAGAGTGAAGAATAATATCGTTGAGATTACGATAAGAATGAGTAACCATTTATTGCCTAACTGTAGATATAGTGCTCGAGTATGCTACTCAATGCAAAGGCCAGCACCACTGTTAAGACGCGTCTCATTTGGGGCGTTGCAGGCCTACAAATCACAACTATACGCAGCATTCAAATCCAGAGGGACCGGGACAATGTCCTCTACAGTCTCATCAGCATCAATATCAATACGGTGTCAAAATCACCTACGGAACTAGCGTGCCACCACAGCCTGCTTTACTTTCACAAATACTAGATTCACCATCCGCCGTGCAAGGGATATCCGTACAGCAACGGATACTCGGACCATTGTCAGGACAGTGGCCCGCTACCCACCATCCTCCATAATCGTTGCAGACAGACTCAGATACACAAAGACCGTCATTTTCCTAATAAAGCGTCAACTTTGACATCCTGATTCAAGAACGAGGCCAAAGCAAATTGAAATAGGATTCCTCACATAAACCACCGAGCACTGTTGTCCAATGACCACTTGGGTGCAGCCAGCAAGGAGAAACACGGCACTGAATACCTTCATGTCCAATAAATGCTGCTCTGAGACCAGTTTATAGTATATTATAATGTGTTGAGCAGCTCTAATAGAAAGAAGATCAGGAGCTGAATGAGCATGTATTGCGAGATGTAAGATGACATTCCATAGCTTTATATTTACATTACATATGTTATCACTTTGTGCTGAGCCAGGACCATCCTGACAAGAATGTGTGTTGAATCCCTTCCACCACTATTGGACAATTTGATTATAAGGAGACTTTAACCTGGCATCTTAATATGATACTAGATTGGTTATTGGAGAGGATCATCCCATTGCATCCTCACTGATGGATTTGTTTTCCGTCGGGATATAATTCTGCAAGTGTAATGTTACATTACTAGATCTCATATATGCTATACCCCGCTTTTCTGCTGCCTGGGAACTCAATGACTAGCCGTCAGTCCCACTGAAGGATTGCTCTAGTTGCAGGTATCGAGTCCTTCAGTCTGGACCGCGATGATCTTGTCACCAAACAGGAACGGACTCATGTCTCAAGGGCTCTTACTGACGGGAAAACTATATTAAGTAATAATGGGATCTGTAACAGTCTCTCGCCTCATATTCATTGACTTTCATCATTATATCTGTGACCAAGATGAATAGGATCTCTTGTCCCATCACAACGATTTATCATCGTTGGACGGCGGCTAAACCGGTTTCTTTCCTTCATATCATGATCTTGCTATTATTCCGAAGTCAAAGAGCATCGAAAGGAATTGAAATAAAGGTGTACCGTCTTAACCCATCGAAATATACATTCGAGCTAAGTCAAGGCTGTTACTAGGATATAAGCTGCACGGATACTCTAGCCCTTGACATATATCAATCCGCCAGCGTGCCCCGCCCGAGAGAAGTTGCGCGCCAATGGAACCCATGTTCCATCCTGCAACGTAAATCCTCCGAGAATCCTACACTCCGAATGTTATTACGGTATTATCGAGCTTAGATAGCTCTCGGGTGTCCAGCGTACTAACTAATTCGGACCGCTACCCCACCTCCATTGATGACCAATGGACGGTGAAGCCTGACTTTAGGCAAGACCTTGGGACAATCCACGTGCACTTTGATACACAACAATTCGATTACTATCTTATCATCTCAGCCTGAATTCACAAGGACAAAGCCCAAGCAGAGCAGGGACAAGAGCTGCAAAAGCCTAAGGGTACAACCAAACCGGTTCTTCACGTGAAGTTAACGTGCACAAGTGCACAATTCCGGTTCTGCGATGGAGGGGCATTGTCAGTGTGGCCAAATTCATTTCACCACGCCGCTTTCAAAGCCACTAGCAATCTATATCTGCCATTGTACGGAATGTCGTCACCAATCCTCCTCTGCATTCGGAATGACGGCTATATTCCCAACTTTTGAACTTGAGCCCCCATTCCCGGGTGCAACCGCTGTCTACAGTAGACCAAACTCGAACGGTCAAACCGAGGAGGTCTTCTGCACAAAATGCGGGTCTAGGTTGATACATCGACACATTTCTCCAGAAGGGAAACTAAGCAATACAGTGAGCGTAAAATCCGGATGCTTGGACGGTGTGACAAAAGAGATGATGCGATCTGCCGTACATATTTGGACAAAATCTGCAATCATCGATATTCCAGAGGGCGTGGAGGCTTATGAAGAAGAACCTCCGAATGGAAGTTTGTAAGGTTAACCAGGAACACACTTTCTACAGAAAAATTAAGACGCGTCATTGTGAGGGCCAAGGAACCCTGGTACCACCATCCTTATCTCATGAAGGAAAGATACACCGCGTGGACAGTCGGGATGGTATGACACGAGTTCATACACAATACAGCGCAAACGTACATCCTGATCAACATTGAAATTTTTGCATCTGCAGACTGGATTAACGAACCATTATTTGATTTCATATTATATTTCACATTATTGGATTTCATGGCCTTCATCGTAAGCTCCTTGCTCAGTGATCTCAATATTCTTTCCCATTACTTTCTGCATGTCAGTATCCTGTTCCACAGCCATGGACGCGCCTTTCCTCTCAGGCCCAAAGAACACCACGATGATGTTATATGCAAGTACACAAGCCGTGAAAATACAGGTGACTCTGTTGTACTTATATCTCGCCACTCCTTTCGTTGTCTCTGGCAGAGGAAAACGTTCGCCAAGGGTCGCTTCAATTGTCGAGCTGGCAGATGACGCTAGGTTTCCAAGCTGGTAGGCTGTTCCGACTGCGAATGTCCTCAAAGAGCCTGGTGACAGCTCTAGCAGGTAAATCGGAAGGACCCCGCATGCGCCTTCAATGAAAAACTGCTCAAAAAAGGCCGGCGCCGCGGTGGCTCGAGTTGTGACAAAGGTGTACGGGTAGAGCAAAGCCGCGGAGACCACGAAAGTAATGATAAGTGTCAATCGTCGACCGATGATATCGGAGACAAATCCACAGGTCACGCCACCGGCGAAGGCTCCCAAATTGGCGATCACGTTGGTTATAGTGACCCCATTGGCGGTAAATCCGTACTGGCTCTGTAATAGTAGTGGATACAAATCTTGGGTGCCGTGAGTCTGAAACTGCAGACCAGCGGTGATGAGCACCATAAAGACGAGAAGTATCCAATGAGACTGGAAAGATATTCTTGTCTCACGCAGAAAAGTGCGCATGCTCTCTTTACTGGCCTCGCGGAGTCTCTTGCGATTCTCAAACGTATCGGTCTCAGGGAGGAAAAGTCGGAAGGTTAAAATCAACAATGGAGGGCAGGCGCCGAACCAAAATAGAGGTCTCCATCCGTGACTAGTCGTACCGACTAGGGCACGAGCAAAAGCTGTTGCAAGCAGATATCCCAGAATGTATCCCATCTGAAGAAGGCCCGAGATGATGCCACGGGCGGCCATCGGGCAATCCTCGAGGGCGGTAGCTACCGCATTACCATACATAGCACCCATAGCGACGCCAAAGAGCGCACGACAGGCAAGGAACTGGTGATAAGTCTGACAGAAACCGGTTCCCAGTTCAAGGACAATGAACATGATACAGTTGACTACAAAGGGCCATTTGCGGCCAAATCGATCGCTGGCTAATCCGAAGATCACCGCACCGACGGTTCGAACCATAAGGACCAAGGTCATACCCCAGGTAATATCGGTATTGCTCACGTGGAACTGCTGAGCGAGCGGAGTAACTGTCAAACTGACAGAAAAGAAGTCAAAAGCATCCCAGGTCCAACCGGCCATCGCAATCTACGCGTACACTGAGATCAGTCATAAGCAACACAGGCTCGGGTGATGCACCCACCGAGAAGAAAAGCCAGTCTTTGCGAGACAGCAGGGCCAATGACTTGATGGGATTGGGAGGGATAGTAAATGTTGGTTTCAACGTAGTAAATCTAGTGGTGAGGTATTGACCGATAGATGCATGGTTGTGATTTCCTTGGTATTGATGCCCCGAGGCACCGGTGCCTTCAACGTAAGCAACCCCCGCTTTCTCCTCATCAGCATAATGCTTTGCCATGTTTTCGGCGTTGACCATGATACTATAAGAGTATTCAGCTCTATGGATTTGATAGGAGGAGAAGGGGTCCTTGCGGATGATTAGTTCTACCTTCCAGTTTTTCGCGGACCGACGCGCTCTACTCAAATAGAAAGCAAAGGCCGGGGCAAAGCCGAGACTCAGATACAAGCTGTCGTTGAAAGATGGTCTTACGATGTGCTAGTATACAGGATTAGGAATGGTGGACCTAAGAAAATGTGGAGAAGCGGGCGGTGGAGATTTGTTGGAGGAGTCTCCTGTGGAGGAGCGGCCCGTGGAGGAGATAAAGCGGGACGTTGGAGAAGACAGGGGAGAGGCAGGGGCAGGAACGAGGGACGGTCGTACCCCGCGGTTGAGATCCAGTAAATATTTTGTGCACCGCGCATGAACTAAGAATGATGACATCGCGTCCCTTTCCTGCCTATTTTATTTCTTTTCCCCGGTGATTTGTTGAAGGAGCCTACGGTTACTCGTTGCTGTCGCATAGCTCCAAAGTTAGGATCGCGGCCTGGCAGTTCAACGAACACCGAGTGTCATGGCGACCGGAACACCAACAAAAGACTGCACGGGTTTGATGGCTTTCTGGGCCGAGATCGATGCTGAATATGTGCTACGTTACCAACAATGGCACAACTGCGAACACATTCCCGAACGAGTGTCCATACCAGGCTTCGTTGAAGGAAGGCGGTACCGCGCTCTTGACGGAAACCCATCCTTCTTGATGTTCTACGACACTGAGACTACCTCCGTCCTGTGCTCTGATGCCTACATGGCGGCACTGAACGCACCTACTCCATGGACTCGCGAGGCCCTCCCTCACTTCCGCAAACCGACCCGAGACACCTTCACTAGAGTGGCCGTTGCAGGGGACAACTCACCCAGAACGGCCGCGAGTTATATTACCTCCCTCCGCTTCGATTTGCCTGACGAGAGTGGCGAGACCAAATATGCCGATGAATGGGTCCAGGCTGCGGCAAAACTGGATCATGTTGAGCGTGTTAGACTTTACAAAGTGGACACGGATATTGGAAACTTGGCCACCAACGAGCGCAAGGTACATGGCGGAGGGCCTGGGAAACAGAAATATCTTATTCTAATCGAGGAGTCGCTCCCACGTAAAGCAAATGATGGCATAGTGGCGCAGACAGATAGAATATTGGGAGGGAATGCTCCACGGCGTGAGAACGACGACTGTAACCAATACTGGTTAGAGTTTGCGCGTCGAAAATAGAATCTGAAAATAGAATAAATTTCCACATGCCCGAGGAATGCATATTCAGCTGGCCACAACAGAATTCCTTTATTTATCTATCTAAATATGCAAGTGTATCTATTCGTAATAAACTTTGTTGATCAATGTGCCGATTTTTTCTATCTCGACCCAAATATCGTCGCCATGGCGAAGAACCACTTTTGGATCACGAAACAACCCCACCCCGGGCCCAGTACCTGTCATAATGATTGTACCTCTCTCCAGAGTTGTTCCCTGGGACAGAAATGATATTGTTTGAGGAATCTTGTGAATCATGTCCCTACGTTGAGACAGAAATGAGTATGCTAAAACACGCTCAAAGCAGACAAGCGTAATTCTTGATTTGCATTACAAATTTTACAAAAGGAATGTCTACTTACCGGGTACTTGAATCCTGTACAACATCGTGATTGTATATAGCTCGAATTCTCAGGTTGTGTGGATCACCTATGACGGAAGGGGCAACAAGCATAGGGCCGACGGGACAAGAACCGTCTAGTCCTATAAACAGAGCGAGCATCAGCCTCAACTATTGTGCCAGAAGCCATACCAGTGCATGAATGAATGAACCTGGCCGAATCAACTCATACCTTTGGAGAAGGACCATTGGCTGTTCTTGAACTGCTGCGTGCGTGCGCTGACATCATTGCTGCAGGTATATCCAAGCACATAATCCATGGCATCTTTTACTGGGATATCGCGGCCGCTTTTGGATAGCACAATACTAAGTTCAGCCTCATAGTCGCTCGTCCCGTCTTGAACGAACTTGGGGATGTTGATTGCGGCTGGATATGGACCATTGAGAGCCGTCCGTGGCCTGACAAATAGAACGGGTACTTCGGGGATGGAAGCTTTAGCTTCTTTGGCAGCCTCGTAGTAATTTAATCCCAGGCAGCGGATGATGGGTACTTCGGACATGTCGATTGGAGAGAGAAGCTGTAGTTTGGAACAAGTAGAGTTTAGTTGAGCAGAAGCACTTGAGACATATTGCTACGGATGTGCATTCCTACCTTGGATATTGTTAACTTCTTGTCAGTAACCGTTCCATCAAAAACTGAGCCCGTCACTAGTCTCACGTGTACCTTTTCTCCCATGTACAACGCGAGTCCAACATCTGGACAGACATTGGCATCAACCTGGCCAAGATGGATCTGCCCATCTTCTTCAGCAAGGAATCTGACTAGATGAGTCCATGAGGCCGGTAATGGCATTTTGAAAGTCTATTATTGGAATCCAACGAGGCAAATAAAAATGACAAGATTGATCTTGGAGACTTTGAAGGGTTGGACATCACAAGACGACGAAGGCACTGACGCTAGGAGGGCGGCAGTTTGGCCCATGACGATATCCATCATTCTCAGCAACCACCGCCCTCCAAAAGTCGCGCCAGTGGCTGAGATATCCAATGTCTCCGTAAAGTGGGATTGAGTCCAAATTATTTAGTCTTGTTTAAATGCGGGGTGCGCCACGGTGGATTCGAGCCTTTGCAGGGATCATGAACTCCTCCAAGTCTCTCCACTCCTCCACATGCAAGGTACCAGCCACATTGGGGACTTGTTGCCAGCGATTGCTCTAGCAGACAATGAGGGGTCGTACGGTAATACTGATAATACAAAAAGTGGATTTCTTCCGCCTTCGTCATGAGTGCTGCAAGGTATGAAGACGAGGTACAAGGAAAAGCAGGAGATAACAGTCGTTCCCGGGTTCCTCATTCGAAGCTCTTGAATCGCCCATCCCTCACTCAATTGGAAAGCCATTGTGGCCTGTTATTCTACGTCCGAAGGTGGACGCGTTTTTGACAGATAAGATCGAATAATAGGAAGTCAAGCCAGCTTGGATGTTAGATATATCCTTTCGGGCCACTCAACAACATCCACGGGAAGAGATGGCCGAATTCCTCGAGGCACACAATCTCCCTAGCCGTGTTCAAGATGAGGAGGCGGTGGAGGAGCTGCTATCGCGACCACCGAGATACCTGCCTGACCTCCTTAAGACGGTGGAAGGCGATATCATGTTCCTGGGTATCGGCGGCAAAGTAGGCCCCACGATCGCACGCATGGCAAAGCGTGCAGTCCCATCAAAACGCATCATTGGTGTCGCACGGTTCTCCGAGAAAGGTCTACGGGAGAGACTAGAGAGCTGGGGACTCGAGACCATCACCTGCGACTTGCTGGAGCGGGAATCAATTGCCAAGCTGCCCGACGTTGCCAACATCGTGTACATGGCTGGCAAAAAGTTCGGAGCTGATGAGGATCCCAGCTTTGCATGGGCTATGAACACACATGTCCCCGCTCTGGTGGCCGAGCGGTTCAAGGCTTCGCGCATTGTGGTCTTTTCGACACTTTGTGTCTATCCTTTCGCTCCCATCACGGGTGGTGGATGGAGTGAAGATACGCAGCCCAGTGGATCAGGAGACTATGCCACCAGCTGCGTGGGCCGGGAACGCATCTTCTCGTACTTTTCGCGGCGGCACAATACCCCGGGGCGAATTATTCGACTGAACTATGCCATCGACATGCGATACGGTGTCCTTCACGATATTGCTGGGTGGGTTCGAGAAGGCATCCCAATTCCCATTGGG
The DNA here is from genome assembly GCA_000743665.3 of Scytalidium sp. 3C. Taxonomy (NCBI): domain Eukaryota; kingdom Fungi; phylum Ascomycota; class Leotiomycetes; genus Scytalidium; species Scytalidium sp. 3C. The sequence goes on along the minus strand of JMRO03000076.1, from coordinate 56,129 downwards.
ACGGCCTATGCATCGGTGATCTGGCAAGGGGACAGCAACGCGCAGATTCTGGGAGCGCTGGCCCATGTTACGACGCCCACAAGTCCGCTCAATGTCGGGGGAGCGGAGCATATGAGCGTGCGACTGGCCGCGCATGAGTTTGGTCGTATCTTCGGTAAGAAGCCGATCTTTGAGGGCCAGGAAGCGGAAGATGGATGGTACAACAATACGCTGGCTGCGCAGCGCCTATACGGGTATCCCATTGTCCCGTTGGGCCGTATGATTGACTGGGTGGCGGACTGGATAGGCAGAGACATGCCTTCTCATCACAAACCGACGCATTATGAAGAACGGCAGGGGCATTTTTAGACGGTGAAGAGCATGGAGGCCGGGAAAGAGGCTAGCACATAGTCACTGAAAGAAATCACTTCAATCCACAAGCTTGCATATATTAGAAACTACGCTCTCTGGATGAATGGAATCTGTAGCCAAACATTATTCTTTGTCTGCAACTGAAATCCCGGTCCACGCACAAATCAAGTGTAACTGAAGACTAATTATATATGGACGTACCAAATAAGAACTCGAAGAATGTTAAAATCAGTGATACACATAGGGTTTCCCTACAACCAGGGTCAGGATATTTTCATAAATTGCGGATTATTATTAATGAGACACGAACCATGCTCGCCCACTGTTGATCCTGGGCGCCCTTCTGGCCTTTCCTCCGGCTGTCAGCTTCCCCGAATCCCACTAACTCCGCACTCGCCGTTCGGCTCTTGCGGTCTGCGGGGTGCATTAGCTGTAAGACTTTCACCTCGACGTCGACAATCCTCACTGATCCGATTAGTTTTCAGACGCCTCCCGTTACCACTTTTCAACATTGCAGCGACCGATCTCATATTCCACCAGCTCATTGCTTCGTCTCCCGGCCGCTCCAGAGTATCGTCGCACCGCTGCCCTGCCGCCGTGATTTGTTGAGGTCACCGCCCTTCATCAGCGTCGTCGCATCCATTATCATCATGCCAGTGCCTATACGGACTTTCCACGTGGAACCGCTTCGATGAGTGATCCAGTTCTAGACATTGGAACTTCTTCCGTGGCCGGCGCAGGTCAACAGAAGTTCATATGTCGCTTCTGCGCTCAGCGCTTCAAGCGACTCGATCACGTTCAACGACACGAGCGTCGACACACGAAGGAGACTCCGTACAAATGCCCTTGTGGCCAAGGGTATTCTCGACAGTATGTGTGCCCCATCTCCTCTGAAAGGAATCTCATGAGAATGCCGGTGCTAAACCTCCGTCCAGCGATCTCCTGAGCAGACACCAAAAATCGGCTCATAATATCGAACCAGTAAAGCGAAGAAAATCTCGGCACCATCAACAGCAACAACCACATGAAAACAACCACTTATTTCATGATAACTATAATCAGCAGCAGCAGCAGCAGCAGCTAAGTCGCGATGACCACGATAATAGCAATAAGAACCATCAAGAGCCACGTCTTGCCCATCAACCTGGAGCCTCCCATACACTCTCTCAGCAAATCTCAGACCACTTCCCGTTTCGGAGATTGGATCACCGCAATCAAGCAAACGAATCTTCTCTCTATCAGCCGAGCCCTGCCAATGTCTCCTCTGGATCTTCAAGAAATTCGACCGTGCGCATTATTCCCGCCAATGCGGCTATGGCGGATCCATTGAGCTTGGCTAACTTCTCACGTGCCGCTGACTCCATGCTCGAAGGGCAAGGCAGACTCACTCCAGGCAGCCTACAAGTTGAAAATTTGTTTGGAAATTCGGATTTCCTCCTTGCTGATCTCGACTTTTCAAGTCCGAATCCTCCACCAGTTTTGCAGAGTGCGGCATCAGAGCATCCCGTAGGCTTGACCTCACCAACACAAGCAACTGACAGCACAACAGCGAGAGCACGCCGGGAAGTTCTAACATCGAACAGGCAACGTCCCTACGTAGAGGGTGAAAGCGGAACTGATGGCGTCGAGGATAACGAGGATAGCGTAAATAATGATGCAAACTCGAACTTTTTTTCGCGGATCGGCTCACCGCTGCCCTCATTACGCAACTTGTCCGGTCTGGAATCGAGTAAACTGGGTCAAGTGCCAGGTCCGGAAGCAGCCTTGGGGCCTTGTTGGAAGGTCTCACAAGCAGATTATCTGGAGATCCAGACCGAAGTGGCACGACAGGCTCAGATACTTCCACCAAATTTTACTTTGCCGAGTCGGCATACCATGTCACACTACCTTGAACGGACGATCAACAGTCTCTACAGGCACCAACCTTGTGTTCACGTGCCTACATTCAGGGTAAGGGAATCTTCACTCGAGTTGATACTTGCTATGTGTGCGGTGGGGGCACAGTTGAGATTCGAGAGTCAAGCAGGCATAGCCGCATTCCATGCCTCTAAAGCTATCCTCATGTCGAGGTTAAAAGAGTCTCATGAAGAAAGCATTATTGATACTCTTGTGCAGCCCTCAAGTATCAGATCAGAGGTTTCAACAAGTTCATTGCACTCCCAGTCGCCTCTCTCGACAGGTCTACAGCATCCGCGTCTGGATGAAAGCTCTCAACCACAGCCCGCCATCATTGAAAACCGGTCTCGCACAGCAGTATTGCTCTCAGTGAGAAAACAACGCCTTCAGAGCATGCAAACTATTCTGACATTAATGTCATTTGGCTCTTGGGGCCCTAAAGAGCCTCTCAGCGAAGCAATTATGCTTCAGAGTGTGCTGTCGATGCTTGTGCGCGAAGAAGGTTTTGGTTTAGAATCTAAAGCTGCCATGGTTGAGAATGGTACGGCTCTAGAACGATGGCACGCATGGATTGAAATCGAAAGCTGGCGAAGGATCAAGATAGCAAGCTACTACTTCACAAATTTACAGAGCCTGGCATATAACACCCCCCCTCCTCTGATGACAGCGGAAATACGGTGCTACACTCCCGGCTCAGCGGATGAATGGACAGCAACCAGTGCCCACCACTGGGAAGAAGTTCGTGAAGCATCTAAAATTACAGCTGTGCCCTTTCAAGAGGCGTTTCGAAACCTATTTCGACGCGAGTGGGATGACAGTGCATCGGAGGGGGCACTAGAGAGGCCTTTAATCTCTGCGCTCGGAAATTATGCACTGATTGTCGGCATCCTACAGTGCATTTTCTTCTTGCGGCAGCGATACCCTGTGCCGCTCTCCGTGGATGCTGAAGATGATCCCGATGCCGGCCCAAGTCTACGCAATGACGATATTCGCAGCCTTATCCGTGCTCTCCACCGTTGGCAATCACTGTGGGAGAAATGTCCTGAATCGACCATCGAACCAGATGCATCTGCCTCGCCCATATCTTTCAATGCAATTGCCTGCCTACGACTTGCATGGATTCGCATCTACGTGGACCTCGGTCCCTGCCGCAATCTCGCGACTAGGGACCCCAACTTGATTGTGCATGCCTTCACCTCCGGCCCGCCACTCCAACGGCATTCAAGACTTACTCCAGTCCTGCTTCAAGCAATACATGCCTTGGGTGTTCCTGTCGGCCTAGGTATCAAATTTGTGGCCCGGAGCCAGACCATGTTTTGGAGCGTTAATCAATCCCTGTGCGTCCTGGAATGCGCTGTCATCCTAAGCAAGTGGTTCGAGGCTTTGACTGCGTCGATTAATCACAGCCCGATGACCAAACAGGAAAAGAATCTGATTCTGATGCTCCGAGCTGTGGTTTTAGAATCAGGTCTCTTCACTGAACAAGATCTGACCGCCTTATCTCTTGCGGTAGAGAAACGAGATCAGGGTAGTTCTAGTCATTCGAATGCCATTGGCCCGGACGCCAATGGCGTTAGCAGCCCTAGCGAACGTAACTTTTATGCCCAGGATGGAGTCGATAGCAACTCTGTCTTCATAGCACGCGGCCATGCCGACAGTAACACTGACCAACTGGGTACTAGCATCATCAACGATGAATTTGACATCGATATCACTCGAAGTTTTGGGATTGATGCGGGACATTGGACATTGCAAGAGATGGATATTCCTACCCCTCCATCGCCTAAAGATGATGCTACTCTATTCTGGCAACGCCAGATTTCGAGCTTGCGTGTTGCCGTCGCAAGGCTATGGGCGGAGGTGCTTTCTGATAACCATGTTTTCGATTTAGTCACTACAATTGGGAGAACTTTGAATATTCACTCTAAGATGATGTTGGATGGAACGCAGCCAGCTCCAGGAGGAGAGTCAGAGTCACGACCCGGAGTCTGAATTCTCCACACTTTTGGTGGTTGAGGCCAATGTAGCAAGGGGAAGCGGTATCGTACGGAATGCTTGATTACGGAGAAGGATTATATTGAGGGTTAGAAGGAATGGGATATTAGACACTCTAGGTTACCTGTGATGCATATCGGTATTATTAGGTTACATGTGTGTATTGGTGACAAAATAGCAGTTTAGGAACAGGTAGATTGGATCACTCTTTACGTTCTTCATGATAAGACGCCTAGCTTCTTGTAATGATACTAAATAAAGCATACTGACTACATATAATGGTTTCTATAAATCAGCAGCTGCAAAATCTGCCTTTTGTTTTTGAAATGGATCTTAAAAGGCTTTCAAAGGACCCAACTGCAAGCTCACCGTGGCTCTATAACATGCTTTTGGGCATATTTTTCAATGCTTGCCTTACACCAAGATCCCCCAAAATCTGCATTCTTTGTTAGCGCCATTATGACTGCATTGTGTTTTGGTAACTTACTTCCTCGGAACCTCCTAGAACGGTGTCGAATTTATAACTGCCCGAAAAGAGTCAATGCTTGCCATATAAGTGGGACGATGTCCACAAGCAACTTACGTTCTATGAAACATCTCAATTATTCTTCCCATGCCTGTCTGTGTCAAAGCTCTCCCGCCAAATATTTGAACAGCCTCGTCAGCAATTTCATGAGCTGAACGAGTGGCGAACATCTTTAGCAGAGCAATCGGACCGGCAAGGTGTTTTGACTGCTCTTTGTATGTCATGTGATTCATCTGGTAACATATTTGTTCGAGCCATGCTTGATTCGATTCGACATGAGATATCATTTTGGCAAGCCTTTAAACATAGGCGTCAGCCCTCAATGCGTTTCAAAGTCCTGAAAAAACTTACTTTTGCCTGATAACCGGTTGTTCTATTAGTTTTTTCGCAAAAACAATACGCTGACAGCTCCACTTCAAGCACTCCTCTGTTACCAAACGACTCATTCGTACTGTAGTGGAGACCATCATGAATCTTTCATGGTTAAAATTTGACAAAACAACATATATTCCTTGGTTCTCAACTCCAAGCAGATTCTCTACAGGTACCTTGACATTGTCGAAAGTTATAAATGCTGTTCCTGCTGCTGAAGAATAAGAGGTCTTAACTGGTGTCGTTTCAACTCCCTCTCCGCGTTCAATTAAAAGAACACTCAATCCTTTATCTTAATCGAAGATATTCATTAACAGCCATGTTCTTTGTAGCACCGGAAATCCTGATAGAAAGCGAAACTCACCAGTTTTTACTGCTGTAACAAAATAATCACAAAATGTACCATTTGTTATCCACTTTTTCGTTCCATTGACGATGTAGTATCTTCCATCGGGAGTTTTTGTTGCAGTTGCACGTATCCCAGCGACATCTGAACCAGCAAAAGCGTCCGTAATAGCAAGACAGATTTTCTTTTTCCCCCACAACACTTCCTGGACAATTTTGTTCTTCAATGCATCGTTATTGGACCATTGCACAACAGCTGGCAAAGATATGGTCATTCCACCCAAGATTCCATCCTGGAACCCACGAGCCTGAGTGCGAACTAATTCTTGTGAGACAATTAAATCGTGAAAGTAATCAAAATCGTCTCCATTCATTACCCCTAATATATTCACGCCTTTCATATGTTTTCCAGGGCCAATTCTCATATGTAGGATGCCAGTTTCACTCATTCGATCAATTAGACCCTGACTAATGTGTTTTCCAGTCTTTTCACTTTCCTGAGCCTCCGGCTTGATATAACGCTCTACAAATTCGCGCATGGCCTTCAAAAGCCTACGATGGCTGTCTTTATAATAGGGGCTTTTGAACGGAGGAGAGAGCCATAATGGCTCGCCGTAAGGAACGACGCTTAAGTCTCCGATCTTTTGTTCAACAATCTGGGGCAATTCGCCTTCAATTGAGCCAATGCAGAATTCGGAATATTTCTGAAGAACTTCATGCCGATGGAGGTTATAAAACGCGTCTGTCGCATCTGCTCCAGCTACTTGCTTTAAAACAAACTCTCCTCCCGGGTGCGCATCCAGAAATTCTGTTACATCGTATACCTTACTGTCTATCACGAACCAGACAGAAGCTTCGGTATTATGGTGAGCCACTTCCGCCCTAGTGAATGTTTTGTGTGGCATCTTCCTGTCAAAAAAAATTAAGCAAGGGTATAGAGAGAAGTGAGGCTCAGAAGCATGCCAAATTTCGACGTGGATAATTTATTAATTGCTCTAAGTGTACTTCGTCACAAAACCTAATTCCGAGGAATACTCGAACCAATGTGGCTTGGACTCGTAATCAGGGAGCACCGAGGCTGATACCCACTCGAAAGTAATCAATCCACCGGCGGGGATTTTCTCCACCAAGTCTGCATTGCCGTATTGCCGGTGAAGAAGAATATAACATCACTCCCAGCAACGGCCTACCTTCGATAACCTCTCTTTATATAACTTGCTCTCACTTTACCGTCTCCATTTTTAAGTGTATACAGAGTCTAGTTTTTCAAAACGAGCATCTTGATTTCGTTTGAAGATAAAAACGCCTAGTTCTCTGTCTTCAATCAGCGCGGCAGCATCGGTTGTCAGAATGCCTCATCCTTGATTCTTTCCCGTTAATGTGCTTATACGTATGCAAATATATTCCACGTCAATTTTCAATAACCATATCAGTATTTTATCACTCCGTTCAGCAATTCGTACGTTATGAAAATCCTCTCAATAGCTCTACTTTGGTCAAGCGGAACAATCGAGGCACGCCAAGAAATTGTGCCGAGGCCATGTAATTAGAATTTTGGATTACTATTCACCTTAAAGTAACTCAAGAACTGTCCGCAGCCATTCATGTCGGTTTAAGTGCCAAGGTACAAATTTGAAGGGTGTTGCTTCAAACAATGTTTATACCGCATATGGAATTAGGGTCAAATGTTTTATAGTACTATTGGATAATCCTAATTTATAACAATTTTTTCGAGCTTTTTCGTTCCTATCGTTTTGATTCATCCCTGATAAAGATTTAGCACTACACAAAACACCATGTGAACTCTCAGACCACATCCCTAGTTTAAATGTAGTAGAGTCGCAAGCTTCTATCTGCAAAATGCCAAGGAATCCAAACGGGTTTCTTCCTCGAAGGACCAAAGGCAGCGATCGGCCAACCCGTGGCAGATCAAGGGTAGGATCACGCAAGCCGCGATCATGTTATCAACGCGGCTGCTTGGATTATTTGCCAGTACGGTCTCTAGAGAAATATATATTGCCATCATGCAACTCTTCATCTTTACTGTCAATATCGTATGAATAAATTTGGTTGTAGACGGATAATGCGAAATAGAATGGGTTTATCACTTCACGAGGATTACTTTCAGTCCGGGTTCAGGGTTGATATAGACCGACTGAGAGTGATCAATAATAGACACGCATGTGTGTGAGTTTAAGTTTGTTAATGTATGGGGCGGAAATTTTTTTGAATCTTAGTATATCTCTAAAATAAAAGTACGTATATAGCCTAACTTAATTTTCCTGTCAGACCCTATTCTGAGACCAGGCCACCAACACCACTGGCAAATCACTGAGTTCCATACACCAGCATGGTATCGTATAATCAGTAACTTGGCTAGTAAATGCTATTATACACATTTGGACCTCAACCAGCCACTTGGAGGAATGGGAGGATGTTCAGGCATGAGGGATTTTTCATCATCTCGCGTCACAGCTCCACTTTTTTGCAATCTCAAAGGTAAGTGAAATCTCACCCAGCTGCGAGCAGACTTGAAAGCAAGTTCTCTCTTCTCCGTAGAAGAGTGGGTGGAATGGCTTAGCCTATTGAGCCACGGAAGTTTAAGTGTAGGTGATGGCAATGTCAAAGACAAAAGAAAGCTATTGCTTCTGTTCAGGTTTGTTAACTGACTAGTTGAGTTCGACTCCTGATGCTGTATAAATGGAAATATTGAATAACGAGGTGTATTGGGTGGAAGTGGTGTAGAAGACTGTCCAATTCTGTGGCTTCTGATTTCATCCGAATTAAGACAGGCTTGGGATGCACGGGGATGAATTGAAGTAACTGAGGGTTGGAGGAATGCAGTGAGGGAATTTCGGCTTGGGCTTCTTACTGTGGTTGTTGGTGGTGTTGGAGCCATGGATGCATGAGTCACGCGCTGTAGCCCCAAAAATGATCTAGTGAGTGACTGTCGTACTCTCTGGACCAGGGTTGGTGGAGCAAATGTGTCGCGATAATCCCAGCCCAACCAACTATGGGACACGTTTTCCCTCCCTGCGGGCCAGTTAAATTGTGTATTAACTTGTTCGGCATTGGGAAGGCGGTCGGAATAGCTCCATCCATGCTTTCTGGGACGAATAAATCTCAGTGGCGTTCTTGGAAGATTGTTGATACGACTCCTAAGAAGGAAGGCTGCTAGTGCCATGACTAATGTTAATAGAACTGTATACCTGTTAGCAGGACGGTGTTTAAATTATTTCAGGTAGACATACGAGCAGCACCAAGCGCAATACCGGCTGTTTCGCCTGAAGACAAATTATGGGATTCCGTATGGCCGAGGCTATTTGGAACGTTCGAGCTCATCCATGGCTGTGCAGTATTCACAGTGTTTAAGCCGCTTGTGGAGCTGAAGCCAGACTGTGAAGTTGTGCTTGACGTCGGTGAAACACTGGAGGGTACAACTAGCGGTATCATGGACGGCGACACTGTAGTTGGATATGTTGAAGTACTTGAAACTCCATCTACGTCAATACCTTTCGTAGTTTGGGTGATTAATCCTGTAGACAGGGAGGTAAGAGGAGAGGTGAGCGTAGTCGGCGTTGAGGTAGCTAAGGGAGAAATCGAAATGCTCGAAAGAGAAGATCGGGGGTTGGAAGACGGTGGTGGTGGAAGATTTATATCGGCCGCAGATTGAGTTGTTGTCTCGGTGGACGGAGCCTCCCCGACAGGAGACTGCGTCGGTATATCGCTAACCTTATCGCGGGATGGTCCTTTCTGATTTCCCTGGGGCCCTGGAGGGCCATTCTTATTTTTCTGCAGACCTGGTGCATTTGGATTTGCCGGGTCTCGAGCGTCGAGATGCCCTTCAGTGGACAAGTCGCGGCTTTTTGACAGTATGGTTCTAGTAATTAAGTCAACAGCGTACCCACCAGACATTCTATTTGATTCTACCCACCCAGCCATACTTTCTGCGTCTTCTTACCCAATGATCAAATTTAACTCCGGCTATAAGATGAGATAAATCTATAGTTTCTAAATGCCGTATAAAAGAATCAAAAGGTTCAGTACGCAGGCCTGCTGCAGTTGAGATTAACAGCCGGAGGTATTGAGGTGCCAACGATCAAACTCATAAATGTAGTTTCGATATCATTGTGAGTGATAAATCCCATTGAAGAAGAAATCCCAATTTACGAACGGCTGAAAGGAAGATAACTAACACCGGGGATTTGCAGACGGACGAATACTAGAACAAAAGCATTTTCATCACACTCATCGACCGTGCCAATATTCTGGATTCCCCTGCCAACTTGGATGTTTGCGTCCCCGCTGTCCAATGGAGGACGAGAAATGACATCGTTCGTTGAGGCTTAGCAGAGCCACACTGGTTGGAGAAACGAGTTGAACGTTTCAACCCCTGGAGCTCCGGTCCGTCCCCAGACGGAACTAAATCTAGAAATCGCTCACTATTGCCGATATTGATTTTGGTCCCTTCTATTATCATCACATCTACAATATACTACTTCTCTTCATATTTGGAAGTCCTTAGCCGGAGAAATACTGAAGCCGTGAATTGGATTTGCTATGATCGGCCCGAAACCTATCTCGGCCCCCAAGCCCCGATCCCGAGTTTTGACTGTCTGATGCGCCAGGCGATCCGAGTGGTCAATACAAAAGGGGCAGCGCGGTAGTTAAAACCGCCTCTGAAACAGTCCTTGTTTAGGGAATATAAATCCGTCCTCAGCCAATCGCAATGTTGAGGAGCAAAGATCTGCTTACTTCCGGGATCTCTCTGGCCGTTTGTTGAGGGGTATTGACAGGTGGTACCCCGTGAGGGGTGTTTGGTACCTCCGCAACTTTATTAGTATTGTTCAATACAGCTGATCATCACCCGTTACGAGTAACCACAGTGGCTAGGGATGATTTTTACTGTGAGCCAACGAGTCGAGAGGGAACCGGCTTGGATTGTGCGGTGGAGGGTTTTATGGGAGAAATTGCGCGGCGGGATCATGGGCTCCGACTCCCCGTCTCTGTCCGAGTACTCTTGCCAGCAAGCATATAACGCAACGCACCAACCATCAACACCATACAAAATGCGAATAAGTGGACCTACAAGAAACTGTTTTATTAATAGGGATCGAAAACCGAGAAGTGAAGTATGTATATTTCCAACTACAGCTACGTATAGAAATATCATCCCCTTCCCTAGGCTCCGCCAATTATGGAGTGACGAATGAAACCTCTGGAAATTCGGGGTTAGCTCCTTCCAAAAGCGACTGCTCTCGACCAGACAGTACAAAAGCAAAGAAAGCCGAGATATAATTTCCTAAAATCTGAAGGTCCCTCTTGCCATCGATCGTGCCAACCAGCTCTCGTACCTCGGCAGGTAGCTCCGCTGCAATACCCAGGACATGGATCAAGAAAGGGAAATCGCTGAAGGTGTAGTGTGCGCTATCACTTAACATCAGATCTCTCTTCCACCCTTTCAGATTGGGCCAGATGGCGCTCCAGCTGGGATCATTCGTTCCATTCTTTCCCTCATGGGCAAAGAGCATGAAGGGACGTGCCAGCCCGCGGGATATCACTGGACCGAAGAATGTACCATCGAGATTCATTCCCCCGACAAAGCGATGGTCCTTGAGCATGGCTGTTGCAGTAGCCGCCCCGCCAAGTGAGTGACCGAAAAGAGCGACCTTAGTATTATCCACGGCGTATGAAGAGAGAGGCGTGTTGCCCTCCTTCCTTTCTTCAAACTGGTTTAGTACAAACAAGATATCGCTCGCTCGCGTGTCGAGGGCCATTAGTATTTGCTCTTCTGTACTAATATTGGTGGCAAGTACAGTACGATTGTCTGGAAACGTGACTATATCTGCATCATGGGGATGATCGATTGTCACAACCACATAACCATAGCTGGATAGTTGTTGGGCGATGACATTGTAAAGCAGCCGTGAAGTACCCAGTGCTGGAGAAAAGAGAACGAGAGGATAATCTAATTGCTCGATATGTTCCAGTGGATAATAAATGTATTCAGCAGGCATCTGGCAGCCTTGTAGAAATAGAGAACTGAAGGTATTGTTTGGAAGACCATACTGCGAATAAGAGGCATCTTCAAATTCAGCTGTGATCGTGGGCATGTAAGGAAAGAGAGCCGGAGGACAGCTGGATCGTGGCACCGGCTCAAAAATAGATACCATAAGTGCTCTCAATGTTGGACTGTGAATGAATGGATCAAGGCGGCTATGGTCAACAAGCTCGATAGTGCTGAGCGTAGTTCCGAAAGGGCCAGTTGGGGGACCAATCGACAGTGACGCAGCAGTTGGCCATAGGATGTAACAAACCGTAAAATAAGGATAAAAAGAATTATAAAACATTTCAATTTAGCAATACCAAGAACAAACCCAGTTCAGCCAGGGTAAGAACATGAATGGATCTGCTTGATAGAGGGGAAATGTTGTTGTCTTATATCGTTCTGGCGCACCGGAAGGAAGACAGTTTGCATCTCTACTCTCTCAACGAATTTGGGTGCCTAGCAACGCAACAAACGGATCTAAACTTTGTAGAGCGCGAAACTCAAGTATTTAGCCAGATAAGGTGACCATTTGGGTACTCGTTCTTCAGAAATGATATTGGATGAGAATAATGTGGCTTGGCTTGGGTACCAAATCGCGCTCGATTGATTCTTAATTCCGTCTAGCGCGTAAATTTAGTTTGGAAATGTACGACTATCCCGCTGTTGCTCCTCATGTATGATTACAACATTACACATATATTCACCAGTACATGTTGCTGACATGCAATAAGCTCATGCTGCTAAAATTTTGAAGATATGTCTTCGCAATACTTATCTCGCGCAGAATAGCCCGTCCCTTCATTTCTTGAGAATCCTGCTTACCGGATGTTGCTTAGGCAAATGAGTCCCATCCGGATCTTAAAAAAAGAGCTACTCAACCCTTGCCAAATTTTGGTGGTCTATCCAAGTTCGCCTTTGATTTGAAATCAGTAAAATTTTTTTCAAAATATGCTAGGCCCTCTAGATCGGAGAATCAAACGTACTCGCTGCGTGGCTTGTTCACGCCGCAAGATTAAGGTGCTTAATGTTGGTCATTCCTGTTTCCGCGTTCGATTCTTACCTGTTCCAGTGTGATGGTGGTAGACCATGTGCATATTGCCTTAAAAAGAGTCAAGAATGTGTATCACAGGTAGTAGATCAAAGGCTTGGCACAAAATTCGTGTATGAAAAGGCTAGCCTTTTACCTAGTGGTTCTTCACCTGTTACCACCAGCGGCGTTCCACATGATAACCCCAGCCTCTATTTGAAACAATTTTTTTCGGATTTTCTTGTCACGAATGATTTTGGCAGTGGCTGCCTAAATTTCGACGCATTACGATGCTTCCAAGAATGCCCCAGTTTATATCATTCTTTGCTTGCAATCGGTGCCTTGGACTTCAGTCGTAAAAGGATTTCTCCCGTCTCTCAGAGGAAGAGTGTGGTGGTTGAGGCTTTGAAAGCCTACACAACGTCAGTTTCTATAGTAAATGATGATTTGACAAAAGGGCGGTTTTTGAAGAGCGACATGAGTTTATGGACCACATTCTTCCTAGGAATTTTTGAGGTCAGTTTATCCTGTGAGAGTTATCCGCATATTCAAGCCCGATTATTTATTAATTCAAACCCCAGCTGATGTACGATGTTTCCGGTGATGGCTGGGTGAAGCACATGCTTTATGGAACATCCAGAATGCTCCAGGTTCGTGGACCTGCAGCGCACTTGGCGGGATATGGACGATTGTTTTTCATAACAGGTCGTGTTTTTGAAATTTGCCGAGCTCTCATATACCTAGAACCCACATTTCTAAGTGATCCACCTTGGGTTTCTCTAAGCAAGGATATATGGAACAACGAAACACGTGTGTACTGGCATCCAAAGGAGGCGCTATTTGATTTGATGTTGTGTTGTCTAAATCTAAGCCTTCGGTACCTCACCCTTGTTTATCTTATACCCTCATAACACTAATTCTTTATCTAGTGTGAGGGATTTGCTAAAAGAATATATAAATTTATCAAAGCCTGTGCCTCGGGATATGCTTTTTGATTTAGCCTCGGAGGGTCAGCAGATCAAGTCTAATCTCGATTTATGGCATCTCGATTTTCAGGACTGGAAGGCAAAATCAATCACAGATGATGATCGATCTCTCTTAGCGACGGTTTACTATCATGCAGTCTCAATTTTTCTTTCTGGTATATTTGACTACCGCGTCGAGTTTAATGATGTAGCAAGTCCCGAACTACGCTCGGAAGTGATTCAGTTTCATCTAACTGGGATTCTGACGTATACGAAGTTGGCTCTTATTAACAGGAGACTTGGGGGCATCTTGTTCTTCTTTCCACTTCGAGTGGCTGGAGCAAGGGCAAAAACCGTGGAGCAAAAAGAGACCATTACATTGATGTTCAACAATATATCTGAGAGGAATTTTGTTGTTGCTGGTGCATTTACTACCGACCTCCACAACCTGTGGAGTTCTCGATAACCTCGTAATATCCTCTTTAAATATAATACTGAAATCTCTATTTGATCTACTACTTATTCCAATTGCGGTACATATACATTTCCAAGATTCCCGTGATCACGCAACAGGGGCGCTGTTTTCTACATTTCTATCGCCGTCACTTGTTTCACAAGGTAAGTTTTTTGAATCACGTCCGATGTTACCTCTATCCCGCCAATACGTCCAAAGCCTAGTATTGGGAGCGATCGGGACTCCGATTGGTCTATTAAGGCAAATAACCGATCAATTGGCGCCATTTGAGGACGGCATCGGAGCGAAACAGGAATCCCGGTCCTCAAACGTAGCACGTGCTCGGACGCCGTCAGTGCCAGCGGCATTCCGTTTCTCAGTCTCCTTCACAATCCCAATGCTCAAAACCGTCTTTCCATGTTACTAGCATACATGATGAACCGGATGTGTCTGAAAGGATAGTCTGTTGCTCTTGTTTCCGAGTGCAAGTATGGCGGACAACATGCCTGCTTCACCAGCCAGAGCTAGTGTCTCCCCAGGGCTTCTTGGCCGGGCTTGTAAGGCATGTGCCATAGCAAAAGCGCGATGCGTGCCAAGCACCGATTCAACCCCCAAATGCCAAAGGTCTCTGGGAGTTCCTTTGTGTTCCTGGATTTGCTTGCTGCCTCTCTCCTAGTCATCTTGGATCGACCGCAAGCTAACACATAATCGAAGGTGCCAGCGCCTAGGGAAGCTCTGCGAACAATCCATACCGAACCAGCGGCGTAAATCGGGCAAGAGAACGTACGTAAAGTTACCCTATATCTTTTTCGGAGTGGTAAACTTATTGAACTTCCTAAGCGGTCGCGTCGCGAAGCTTGAGGAAAAGCTTGACAGTCTGGTTATGCTTCTGAACAATCCCTCTGGTAGGACACCGGTTGCGGAGCCTGTAGAACAACTTTCCGTGTTGCCTACATCCCAATCCAGTATCTCCTCGCCTCCAATTACCAATGCTGTTCCAACCCTGACTTTGGAACCCTCCCGTGCTCTTGATGACTTAGAACCCGTTAACACGCGTGGCGAATCTCCAGTCCAGCTGGCGGAACAAGGATCAGACTCAATACCTCCCTATGCGCGGACTTTTTTTCAAGCAATCAATGAACAGAAACTAGAGAGAGCCAATATTCTCCTTGATAGATTTCGGGTGATGATGGCTTACTTCCCGTTCGTTGTCCTGCCGCCGACAATTGATGCTAGAACATTATCCAGGGAGAGGCCATTTCTTTATAGGGCAATCATGGCAGCAGCTGAACAGGATCCTATCCATCAGAGAGATCAAGCAAAAGATGTTGTGCAGTATTTGGCCTTACACATGCTACAGCTGGGGGAGAAGAACTTGGATATGCTTCTAGGAGTTCTTGTACATCTCGCGTGGTTCGGAGATTTTCCATTGGATTGACACGTACACGGTAATCAGCGCTGACTCAGTTTACAGGTCTCACTTTCACCTTCATGACGTCCCCAGATTTACAAATGTGCTTCATGAAGCCATGGCACTACTTTTTGATCTAGGGCTGAATAAGGCACCTTCCAGAAATCCAAGGACCCTTGTGTTTGACGAGCGATTCAGTAGGAGGGGTAACAACCAGAATGTGACTCCAAACCGGACTTTGGAAGAGAGAAGGGCTGCGTTGGGCTGCTTTTTTCTAGTCTCAGGGTAGAGCCCCTTCTGGCCTTCCTCATTTTGAAGATATCATAATTTTTTGCTAGGGTACTTACGTATAATAGGGCAGCAGCTTACTTTCAAAATATCGAGCCTATGAGATGGAGCCCGTACCTCGAAGAATGTCTCGAGGAATTGAAGAAACGCAACGAGTATAACACGGATGCATCATTGATCAAGTATGTGAGGATGCAGCGTATGGTGGATAGGATTAATTCAAGTCCTTGGTTCGATGGTACAGATCAATCGTTAGGATGGACGCTGTATCCACCAGCTCTTTACGTCAGAACCCTCCGAGCGGAATTGGAAGCACTCAAGAAAGAGATACAGTCGGAGTTTCCACAAGATAGTAAGCTTTACGATGCCAAATGTGCCAGTCCTGTCCTAACATCAGCCCAGAGATACTACTCTGGCACTTCTTTAGCGTTGAGATGAGTCTTTTCGAAATTGGACTTTTGAAAGCCATTCCTTCAAATGTGAATGGACCAGACTTTCAGCGCCTTGAATTGCTCTATGCGTGTCTTGAATCTGTACGAAAGTTTTTTGAGATATTTCTGGAGACATCGCCTGCATCCTACTGGAATCTCACTATTATCCATTTCTCTCGATTTGCATGTGCCCTTAGCTTGCTTCAGCGCCTCTCGACTTTCGAAGATCCCACATGGGATCTACAATACGTAGCAGCCAAAGTAAACTTTTCGGGTATAGTGGATCAGATATGCAATCACATGGATGACGCCCTTAGGTATGGTGGATCAGAGTTATCGAATTCTTCCGAATGCGTGACCATCTTTACACGCATAACACCTAAATTGAGAATGTTGAATGTAATATATGAATCTAGAATGAGCTCTATGCAGTCAGCGACCGGAAGAATCGGCGATTTGAGCGGAGCGGACACGATTAATATTGAAAACATGGTCGAGTCTTGGGAGCAAGACTTATTCGATATTGTAGACGGCAACTGGTGGGGATTGTAATTAGATGAGGTTAATCTCCTAAGACCTTGTTGTGGAATTGATATTTAGGCAGCTAGATTCATGTTATTGAATGTATGATTTGTATTATTAGATTCGGAGTGATGAGAGAGCGGCATTCCGTTCTGCCCGCCCATTAGGGAGCTGTCGGGACCGGACTCCACACTTCAGACGCATGGTGGGCCATAGCAGGGCTTAGCTTCTTTTACTTCACATATATTCGTTGTAAATATCCGATCGTTTAAATTCTTTGTGTACAATCCCAACGAACTGCCTGTCGACTTCCTTAAGTTCAAACTCTTGTCATTCCACTATCGCCGTGCCGATCTAGATTCAGCCTAGTTTAAAGAAAGATAACTTAGGCACAACCTACCATAAAAAGGTCACCCGTGAACCTGCATCTCCATCATGGAAATAGGAAAGAAAGAGAATCTCAATGATAAACCCACCAAGGATTTTCACCCTGCAAGGGATGAGAATATTCAAGACACAACAGACCTCAATTCCAAAAACCTTGGACCAAGTACCGCAGCATCAAATACCAACGCGACAGATGCAGCAACTGAAGATGACTACCTTACCGGCCTGAAACTGGTAGCAGTGTTGGCTGGCGTTACAATGGCTGCGTTCCTCATGATACTGGATCTTTCCGTCGTTGTCACCGTAAGCTATCAGTTTATATTTGGGACCCTCCAATCTCAAAAATATTACTATATTTAGCTGCTGATGAAGCGAATTGAAGGCAATCCCCAAGATTACTACCCACTTTCACTCTACGGCAGATATTGGCTGGTATGGTTCAGCGTATCTTCTATCCAAGTGAGTATTTTGTCTTTGAGCACCTACTTAATCTCGGTATAAACGTATGCTGATCTTTCCAGTTGTTCAGTACAGCCTCTTTCAGGAAAAATCTACACACATTTCAACAGCAAGGTATCAGAATCTGCTCCACACAAATGTAATGACCGTAACCAGAAGTTAACCTGACTGAACAGAAGGCCTTTCTGACGTTTCTCGGACTCTTTGAACTAGGCTCACTCCTCTGTGGCATCTCGACCAGCTCTAAGATGCTAATAGTCGGACGAGCAGTTGCAGGAATGGGAGGTGCGGGCTTGGTAAACGGTGCCCTTACGATAATTGCCAGCTCTGTTCCTCTCATCAAAAGACCTCGTAAGGAACCGCATCTCGAATACTCAGTTGATGATTTACGCAATGTAGATTTATCACACGTTCTTCAAGACTGGGTATCTATGGATGATTTTTGCTTTGCTGACGTTTATATTTTAGTTATGCTCGGAATTTTGAGTAAGTAGAATTCTTCAGGATGGCATCCCCCTTGATAGATTCTCGGGTGATGATACATGACTCGCCTTTCGGAATCCTCCATTAGCTCGAGTTTCATGAATCGGAGTTATATTTGAGTTTTGGATAGGCAGGGCTAACTATATGCCGAAGTGGGCTGCGCAAATATCGCAAACGTCTTGGGCCCCTTTGTCGGCGGATCCTTGACTGAATATGCAAGCTGGCGTTGGTGTTTCTTCATTAACCTGCCGTGCGGAGCCTTCGTTGCGGGAGTCCTTTTCATAATTCACATACCTCAATCTTTGAAACCCGAAGCTCGTCTCGCCACCTTCGGTCAAATTTTCCGTACCCTTGATATCATTGCCTTTGCAATCTTTGCCCCTGCCATCATAATGTTTTTGCTAGCATTGAGCTGGGGCGGTACTGCGGGCTACCCCTGGGGTTCCCCTACCATTATCGGACTTTTTGTGGGCTCTGCACCTATATTTGCTATTTTTCTCGCCTGGGAATACCGTCGTGGTGCTACAGCAATGTTACCGCTTGGTATGTTCCGTCAGAGGGTAGTGGCTGCTGCCACTCTTGTACAGTTTTCCACCATGGGGTCAGTGATGGTCACCATCTATTATATGCCTGTGTGGTTCCAGGCTGTCAGGGGCAGGACCCCAACCGTCGCAGGCGCGTTTTTAGTTCCCATGGTGGGAGCTCAGATACTAACTGCGGTTGGCGGGGGCATCTTGAGTGAGTGGCTTTCTTTACCTTCTTTACCTTCTCTCTGGATTTTGAAAACCGGCAGTGTTGATCCCTATTTTCAGTATCGAGGGTCGGTTACTATATCCCATTCGGAACGTTGGGCCTAGGAATAGGAGCAATTGGGACTGGTCTCCTCACGATGTTACTCCCCAACAGCTCAACAGGTGATTGGGTGGGTTTCGAATTCCTCACCGGAATTCGGGGCATGGCTCTGCAAATAGTACGTCCATCTTCTGCTGTTATTATCATTATGTCCCCAGTCCCAGGTTTCTCCAGGTCACAGCCCAAAGCCCGCTAATAAGATCTCATCCGCAGCCGCTTGTAGCCATTCAGAACCACCTTGCCAAAGAAAATGTGGCAATAGGTAATTCCATGCTTGTATTTATGCAAAACTTCGGGGGAACATTGATGCTTTCTTTTGCCGAGCTTATTTTCACTCAAGCACTAGAAAACAAGATGCGGGAGTACGCCCCTGAAATCAGTGCTGCAGATATACTCTCCTGGGGCGCCACGGGATTCCGTGACTATGTTCCAAAAGAGAATCTGCCCGGCGTCCTGCTAGCGTATGATAAAGCCATTACTACGACCTTGTATTTAGCTGTGGCGATGATGGCAGTGGGATGGTGTTTCACATGGGGTTTAGGTTGGAAGAATATTAAAGCAGATAAGAGGAACGAGGCAAGTACTGAGGAAACTATCAATTAGGCTCCATAGGTATTGGGGATTCGAAAACGGAGATTGTTGAATGGATGCACGTTGTGGCTTGATCACTACTGAGCAGCTTGGTTCCCTACATATTTACTAGACTGAATAATAAAAAACCCCTGCAGCTAGTCGTCCCACAAAAGCTACTCACCCTCTATAGATTTCTCAATGCCCACACTCTCATCTTCTCTGCCTTATAGCTTCTCCGTAGAATACCACACGGCTATTCTCTTTGGCTGGAGATATATGTCTTGCAAATACTGATGGACGTCATCCACGTCAGGATCTCCCAAATATCAGGTTTATTACCCACGCAAAGGGCGGCTATGGGTGTCATCAGCAGCCGCGAAGATGTAGCACAGTTGCCAAGGACATTTGGATCATGCTCGCTCGTAGGGGGAGTCGATTCACAAACCAGACATAACGACTGAAAAAACTTTCTTGTGTTGCGAGGTAGAGGGACGATGCTGATAATATGGATAAAACGCCACGGTTGAAGCTGTTCAATTCGTCCGTCTCTTTGATGGAATGCGAAAAAGCTCCTGCCGTTGGCACTGCGTGCAGCCTAGATAATTTAGGCACCATCGCCCAAAAACCCCGTCTAGGTGTTTTCAGTGCCTCAGAATTAAACAAATTTGCATCATATCATACTTCTACGGTTTCTGTGGATATCATTAGTAATAATCAAACCCCGATCGGGTACCTTGGCGAAGATTCTAGGAGTACCGGTGGTTGATCGGAATGTTGCTTCCGATACGACGAATTAGTTCGTTTCCCGCGAATTTGATGTCAACTCAACTACTACGATGGAAGAGTACCTAATGGGCAGAAAGCAAAAGGCCCTAACTGCCTTCTGGACGGGAGTACATCCAGCGCTTCACTGGATAACCGGAATGTCCCTGGTCACCATGGAGAACAAACCTTTCTTGGCTGTTGCTCCACCATTAGAATCGTGAGAGGCACTCACCACAGAGGCAGCCGCCGTCGCATTGTGGAGTGTTTCAACTAAAGGTACACTCGCCGCTGGTTTCCTGAAAGAATAATGACGAACCTGGTGTTGTTGCTCCGGGTAGCCATTATTAATGAAGGCACAATTTACCGAGGTAAGTCCCGTACCAAGCCCTGGCGGGAAAATGTGCTCAACATCATTTCGAAATCATTGTTGCCAAGCCGCTGACGGGGCCAACTACCATCCCCGACCAAGATTAGAGAAGACTCGGATACAGTGTTCTTATGTGGAGAAACTGGTAGTCATACTTTTCTACGTCAAAATAATATTGAGGCGGAAGATAAAGTTTAACTTCTACTTGTTGCATGCCATAACGAGCCTAGTCTGGCTTGTTGAATATTACGTACGAGGAAGTAGGTCCTCGGTAGAACGGCACGGAGTAGGTAAATTTACTATGTGAAATCAAAAGCAAGGAGCACCCCATGGCCGGCCCTATCGACCATTCTATCCTACCATTCCCCACATCGGGAATCTTGTTGTCGCTTTAAAAGGATGCGAATCCCGTGTAGTTCCACCTTGTGGTGCACGCTCTAGAACGCGACAACACATTGCTGAGTGCAACAGATTCGAGGCCCAGGAAATCGCCATCCACGATTCTGTCGCCCAATAGCCCGAGGGAGGGCACATGTCTCCTTCTCCTTCCCTTTGCCTGAGCTGATTGAGGATGAGCAAACAGGCTCCGGAGGGTGCCATAAAGGCTCCAAGCCAAGACACCTTTTCCGGAGCGACAGAGGTTGAGAAAAGTGACGATCCACCGACAGCAGCAGAAGAATCTAGTTACAATAACCATGAACCAAGCTTCGACACTGGTGTCCTCGCCTGGCTTCAAGTTTTAGGTTCATTTTTCCTTTGGTTTAATTCATGGTATGTATAATGTGCGGCTCGAATTTATGACTGAGCCTCGAACGCTATCTTGCATTCTGTCTCAACTCCCTCATTGCTCAAGTCTGATGCGTTCAACAACCTAGGGGAATCATTAACACATTCGGAGTATTCCAAACCTATTATGAACAGCATATCTTGTCGCACATCTCACCATCAGCAATCGCATGGATAGGATCCATCCAATCGGCCCTGCTCATGCTGGTTGGTGTCATCGCTGGTCCACTCTTTGACGCTGGGTATTTTTCTATCCTAATATCCATCGGCAGCTTTCTTCTTGTGTTTGGCTTGATGATGACAAGCCTGTCGACAGAGTATTATCAGATCATACTGGCACAGGGTATCTGCGCCGGAATGGGAACTGGTTTCCTGTTCCTACCATCCGTTGCATTATTGCCGCAGTATTTCAGGCGCAAGCGAGCTCTCGCAAATGGTATTGCTGCATCAGGAAGCAGTATTGGTGGTGTTCTATATCCCATTATATTTCATAGACTTCAGGGAGACATAGGATTCGCCCAGGCAACACGAGTGCTTGGGTATCTTGCTCTTGCAACATGCATTTTTTCCATTAGCGTGATGCGGCTACGCTTTGTCCCGCAACAGAGACGGGCACTTCTAGATCTTTCTGCATTCAAAGAACTCAGCTACACCCTCTTTTGCCTATCTTGTTTCTTGGGATTTTTGGGCTTTTACAACTTCCTAGTTTATATACAACCATATGCGATTGAAAAAGGGATTGTTGATGAAAACCTCGGGTTCTATCTCTTAGCAATTTTGAACGCGGCATCAACATTAGGCCGGATTGCTCCAAACCTGGTGGCAGATTACGTTGGGGCACTGAACATACTTCTACCAGTTCTGGCAATCACGGCGGCGCTAGCATATTGTTGGGCTGCTGTCCACACCACCGCAGGGATCATCGCAATCTCTGCGTTGTATGGATTTTTCTCCGGAGGATTTGTATCTCTGATTGCACCCTTCCTGGTGTCTATGAGCAAGGATCCTCATAAATCTGGAGCTAGGCTCGGTATGTGCTTTGCAATTGAGTCAGTTGGATTATTGATCGGCACCCCAATAGGCGGCGCTTTACTCAACGGTAGTAACTCATACATTGGCGTCCAAATGTTTTGTGGGTCATGTCTCCTTTCTAGCGCTATCACCTTGTTCGTTATTAGATTCAGGGAGAGTGGACCGCGCTTTGTATATAAAATATAGTCCACTAAGTGCAAAATGTCATAGATAGTTATTTTACCATAATATTCAAACAATCTATGATGTGTCTCAATTAATCTTGTATTGGCTTGCCACGCTGTTGATAAGGGAACAAGCAATAAAGCTTTGAGTTATTGCGACCAATGCGGTATTTAATCTATATGAAAACAAGACAACTGCCGAAGACATTTGAGGGCTACATTAATCCGCTACGTAAGTTGAAGTTTGATTGAGCTCCAATCGTACAGAGCTACTCGACATTAGAGATATAATATTGTGAAGGCAACGTGGTCCACTCTGAGAGAAGTTCCTCGACTATATCGCGATGAGCCATGTCTTCCTGCTCTGTATTTTGAAATTGATAATCATGTTCATCAATAACCGCATCTTCCTCTGACCGCGCGAATAGTGCTGTACTCGCCTCATAGATTAGCCCTGGAAGGCTTCGAATCGCCCTGTAGCTCTGACCACCCAGAGTAGAGACCGTATCCGTAACGTCATCATAAAGCTCGACCCAGGCAGCTTTTTGTTTTCGGCTTCGATATGCTGAGCGGCCAAACTCTTGTGCAGATTTTGAAAGGTTATCTGACCTGTCACTCAGGGCATCCATTCGCTCTCCTCGCTGGCTCACTTTATGTATGTTCTCGCCCACCATGTCAACAGTGTCGCCTATTCTGTTCAACCTCGCCCTGTTTATAATAATCTGTTCGTCGACATCATCGCTCTAGTAGATGTTAGGCAATAATATCAGTATGGAGAAACAGTGCATACCTCCTTTAAGGTAGAATTAATTCTCATATTCTGCTCTTCGACCTCAACACCTGCCGCTAGAGTCAGAGCATTGAGTCGTCTCGCAGGTTGCTCGAGATCATTAAGATTAGTATCACTTTGATTTTCCATCTCATCACTCTCACTGTCGCCTTCGAATTGGTACTTGACATGTTCCACAACTCGATACTTGGCCCCAACAGGATGTTTTCCCCCTTGCGAACCATGCGGGGAGTTGCTTGAAGTAATATCCTGCGCAATTAGTCAGTTGAAGCCAAGCTCAAAGATCAGAATGCAGCATACGGTCTGATCGTGTACCTTTGGGTTGTCGTTAGCTGATGCCACTATCAGGGACTTTTGGCCTTTGTCAGTTGAGGCTCCTTTGTCCGGTTCCTTCGATCTGAGTGGTAAATCTTCTTGAATAGACTTCTTTCTTACATAACCAGCTTTGGCTAGCCCTTGTATTCTAGCTTGAATATTCTCGGCAGCTTCAACTTGGATGTGGATAGAGGCACCGCCATACTCTTCTTCCAGGCGTTTCAGTTCGGTCTGATGCGCCTCTTCAAGTGCAGAGCGAAGATTTTCATACCTGAAAGACGGATTGCTGTACTTCACAACATTCATATTGTAGCCTAGAAGATCGTTAAGGAGCTTAAAGCATAACAGAAGTTCCCCCACCAGCATTTGAGGTTTTAAAATTGGTGGGTTTGGTAATTGGAGATTCCCAAGAGGCTGTCCCTCCAGACTTCTATCGGGACTCATATGCACCGCTGTATTTATTTCTATATTGGAAATTCCTGGGTAACTCTGATTATCGACTGCATTCAATAGAGTAAGATATTTGCGCTTCATTGATCGCTCAGATCGAGCAAGTTGTTCGATAAGTTGCTTTTGATATGCCAAAGAAGATTCGGCTTCTTTTCTACAATACTGTCAGAGATTCCACTTTCCCTTTGCCTTTGTCATTATTTCCTACCTGTTTGATACATCTCTCGCATAACACAACACCTGAAGCATCAGGGTCAAAGAAGCTTTCAGCCTATCCAGGTTGCACCTTAAGAGCTCCATCTTCGGTTGCTTGAATGGCCACTTCAACTTCTCAAGCGTAACAGTGCTACGCTTGAGCTTTTTCTTCCCATCCCCAATCTCTTCTGTTTTCATATTTCCTAGGCTCTTGTCCAACGCATTACTCAGCTGTTCAAAGACTGCCAGGCATTCTTCGACGGTTTGCTGAGTGGCAACGATCGCTGCTTCAGAAGCCACATGATCTTCGTCCGATTTAATAATTTGACAAAGTTCTTTTAACACGGTAGATGTTAAGGAGACGTCATTGGATATGGACCTGATAGATTTATCGGCTGTATAAACGGCTTCGCTGAAAGTATAGAGCTTTACGCTTAGCTTGAAGCCATAGTCAGCGAGCTGGGCTACCGACGCCGCTACGCCGAGGGCAGCAATAACTTCGGCCATGCTTGGTAGGCTGATAGCCAACCACACTATGCACCGTGCCTACTTATATCAGATGCACAATGAGGATGCATGTTCTGTTCCGTCGATGGCTTCAGGAACTGAGCATGGGTCAGCGAGCAACATTTACGTACTCCACCTTAATTACCCCGCAAGTCGCGACTGACGAACGCATCGAAAGATCCAAGAACACGAGACATTACTGTCCTCACAGTGCAACATGTTCATTCATGGCGGGCCATCATAGCCTTTAGATTCTCCATTGCGAGTATCCATACCTACCAACCAGATATAGCAGCATCGTTCAAAAACACTGTTAGTTTGGACGAGTCAAAGCCGCGAGCGTCGCAGTATACCTCAAGAAAATGCGGTGACGAGCATTCAAGAATCCTCTTATGTAACTGCGAGTATTTTGAGCGATCCTAGCTTCTTTTTTACCTTTGCATGAAGGCACTCGTGCGAAACGATAAAACTTTTTCTCCCGACCCCCTTCTTCGTGTAAGACCTTCAAAACTATCATGTCAAAACAATCCATCCCGTAGCTGGATCTAGATCCTTCCGAATCACAAACCCAACTTTAAACTGCCACGCTCTCAGTCCCCCACCTCCGCCTTTGCCCCGTCCTCCTCCGCATCTGGATTGGGACTAATGGGGTTATGGCGATTTGCAATAGAATCCCCAATCCTGCCGCTCGGGAAAAACGGATCAAAATGGGATAATGCCGCTGGATCAACCAAAACGATCCTGTAGATAAGTGGGCAAGGCCGCTATATACCTAAATCCATCATTAAACCAGTGAAGTATCCATCATATTTGCTTCTTCATCCATCGATCATAACACAAACGAATCAGGATGGGCTCTGTTGATACTGCTAAAGGTTGGCACCGGGAGCCTTTAAAAATTTCCGGTTCGATCGACTACCTTGAGTATGTCGATGTTACGCCGCTTATTGGTCGTGAATACCCAACCGCAAAACTAAAGGATATCCTACATGCCCCAAACTACGAGCAGCAGCTCAGGGATCTTGCCATCACCATCTCTGAACGCGGCGTCGTTTTCTTCCGTGCTCGTCAGGATGATCTTACTGTCGATGAACAAAAACAGATCACCGATCTCCTCGGCAAATTAACCGGTAGACCAACAGAGAACGGACTTCACCGTCATCCAACGGTTAATAGCCCGCATAACATTCCTATGGCTGATGGGACAGTAGATCCAAATATGTGTGTATTAGGTTTCGGTTAGAGTTTAGTTTCATGCTGACAGTTGATTCAAGCTACGTAATCAACGCAGAAGCAGCCAAGAAGTTTTATAAGCATACAGCTAAAGCGCAAGAACCTAGAGACCTTGGCAGGGAATGGCACAGTGATCGTATGTCTCTCGCTCTGGAGGAACAGAATGATAGCTAATAACATCGACAGTGCTCTGGGAGAAGTGTCCGTCGGATTTCAGCTTCCTTCGTATGCAATCAACAGCGAATACAGGCGGTGACACTCTCTGGGTCAATATGTACGAAATGTGAGAGCCTTACAATTCTCACGTATAGACCACGTGCTGACTTTTCATAGCTATGATCGCATGTCTCCGAGTTTCAGGGGCTATTTGGAAACTTTGACCCAGACTTGTGGCCAACCGATAATGACGAAGGCAGCRGAAGAAGACGGVCTACGAGATTCTCTCACCCCGTGGCTCCCCACTAAATGCGGGTAACAATTTTGTACATTCGCATCCTTTGGTGCGAACCCATCCAGTCACGGGCTGGAAAGCTGTATTTGGAGGAGCAGGTCTGCACTGTATGAAGATCAACGACGTCTATTCTTATGAGGATCAGTTCATTCGGGACTATATTCTGAAGTTAATCACGCGAAGTCACGACTGTATAGCAAGGATGCATTGGACAGAGCAAGCGGTTGCTATCTGGAGTAATGAGTGCACTATGCATGCGGCAACGGTAAGCCTACTGTACTAAAGAATGCTATATATCAGCACCACTAACTTAGACAATAGCCTGATAATCATCTAGTGCCGGGTAATCGTACTGGGATTCGTTCTACAGGAGTTGGGGAAATGCCATATCTCGATCCTCTCTCTAAGTCACGGCGTGAAACATTAGGTATAAGTCCGTATTAAAGGGCGTCGGGATACAAACCCAAGCAGCACTCTTTCTTGACTAATCCAAGTACTCACATGGAATACTTTTCCCTTGGCGGCACGAAGACAAGCTGCTGATGCTATAAGGCAATGCATCCTTAGTCAATACAAATAGGGATCTTTTCTTATCACCGAGATTATAAGTAGGATACAAAATTCAAGAACTGAGCTATTAACTATGCAGGTTCGTCAAACAATTCAGACTGCCCTCTCCCGAGTTGTTACTGTTCACTCCATGTCGCAATAGTTCTACAATATACATCTTTTGCAATCCTCCTTTCTACTTGCACAGGTAATTTTACGTCCTAGCTAGAGGTGTTGCAGATGGAGTTGAATTCGTACTATGAAGTTGATGACTTGAAATCCTAGAAAGATGTATGCCGAGTGTTAACTTTGCTTAAAGACGTAACAGTACTGAAATAAACGATGTATTTCAGCATATGCGTAGAGTTACTACGAATGACCATTCGAAATTAGCTTAAGTCCCAATATATGACGACGGCTTTTAAGCTATAGTTTGCGCCGAAAGACTCTAGCGTTCAAGTTATTTTCAGAATGGAGAGTAATCGGAGAATGTTTCTAATGTTATGGGATGCTTTGTTCATCCAAGACGAAGTAAAGCAAGCCTCATTAACAGAGTTACCAAATCTCATCGGCGATATTGAATATTCAAGGTTTATAGGAGCCTGGAGCGCAAGGTGGGAAGCTAACCAACTTCGATTTCCTCCTAGAAACCGATGCTGCTTTGCCATTTGGAAACTCAGATCACCACATTGTGTTGTGATACAATCAAGACCTGCAAAATCCGAAGGATTTAACTGGCCACCTGAATTAGTTTCCAATTAACCATTGGCTCAAATTCTGGATAGACTTGACGCGAACAACCGCATGCTCTTTGAATAAGTCATCAAGTGTCTTGTTGGATAATTCCTCTAGTCTTGGAATATCGACCGGTTGTGTATCAGCATCCAGTAGTATTGGGTTCCAGCCCGCATTCATGGCGCCGACAACGTCTTTGCTATGCTCATCACCGACGTATACTTTCTGCCATGTTTCAGCATCTGCCTTTGCTTCACTTGGGCCTTTTCCATCTCGGGCGGCAAGGAGCTGCGTCAGCATCAGCTCTGCAGCAGTGAAGATTTGTTTATCCGGTTTTTCCACACCGACATCATACGACATACAGTGGAAATCGATGTCATAGTCGTGCTGTCCCACAGCGCTTAAGTCAATATTAGTGCCGTACCGTAGAGGGCTGACATTGAAACCGAAGGCTGAGAGAACGGTGGGAACGCGATCATCGGAATTTGTGATCACTCCGATAACAATCCTGTCAAACCGCCTTTGACCCTTCTTTTGCCTCAGTGCGCGCAGAGCAGACACTGTATTTGGCTCGACCTTATAGCCCTCGTCAGATGCAAACCGGTGCAGTAATTGGGGTGCCAAGTCAGAAGGTAGAGCTTGACCATTGATCAGAGGTGTAAACGTTTTGTGGATAACCTTTATTCATTGAAGGTTAGTTGGCTGCCATAATCCACGTGCAGAAACATTTGTAAAAGCTGCGGCAATTTCTTGAACAAAGAGTGCTATTGAGAGGGTCACTTACATTTGTCCACCATTTGGTTGCGCCCAGCCCAGTTGCCTTTCCATAGTTGGGATTCTGCTTTGTTTCATCCTTGAATGCTGCTCGAAAATACCCCTGCAGCTCGTCGTCGCTGAAGCCGGCGATACCACATTTCCGGGCAACCTCGCCATATTGCTGGGCGATCGGGTGCCTAATTCGAAACAAGGTTCCGAACGCGTCAAAACATAGGAGCAGATTGATTCTAGCCATATCCGACAGCGCCTTGACAATTTGATGCACATTGAAGAGAGCCACCCACGATGATTTCCAGGATCGCGAATTCGGAACCGAAATTATTCCGAGATGGCGGGGGTTCGAGAACAACCAATCAACGCATGACTTGGACGCAGTTTCAGTGAACCGTGACGAGGACGGAATTATTACACGTACCCCCGGTAAAAGGTAATTATATCCCAGAACCTATCCTGCAAAAGATGGATTAGTTACATAATTATATTGTGGACGTAGAACCTCCCTCATGAACTTAGAGTAACTTTAAGTTATAAGGAGGAATACTTTTAGTCAGCCAGTAAATTTAAAATAGTCATGCCGAATTGATTTTTTATGTTCTTTTTTGATATTCTTTTCAGAATTACCCTGGATAAAGTTCATGATTCCGTTCAATTCGGATGCCGCCGATGAGCGAGCCGAGAATGATTGGATTGTTACTGCCGATTTTGCTTAGAATCCGTCAAGCTTATTTGAAGATAACGCTTTGTCATTTAGTCTGCTCGCCTTTATGGAGCTTTTCGAGACCATGTCTGCGCGTAGTATGTACCAAGAATCTAGCAAGTTCCTGTCCATTCTAATCAATAATGATTAAACTCAGCGCTCAAGACCACAGAATCCGTGCGAGTATCAGCAGGTGACTGTCTATCAACCAGCACTGCTGAATATAGTATTTGGAATGTACTGCACTGTGAGTTACCGGGCCTACTTTCAAAACAAAGCTTTGCTTAATTTGATGCGCCCACGGCCCATTGCTTGTCCCAAGCTTGCTTCCTCCGTCCTTTTCTGGTCTCCATCTTCCGTGAAATTGGGTTATTTCAGATTGACTGTATAAAAGCTCAAAACAACTTGACAAAGCCGGCGGATTTACGTTATGTCAAGCTTGAAGGCCAGAAAAGGTGACTCCCTCCGCAGTGAAAATATAATCATCCTCCTGAATTAGGCTATCCTTGACCGCTTTCAAGGCCGACTGCTACATCTGCATGATTCGTGATCAACCTCCATCAATCAGATACCAGGAACTCCACCTTCCACTGAATTCTGTCGCGGAGCGAAGTCTATCCAGACTAAAAGGGCGTCAAGGAACGCTCAACACGAATTTCTGCACCATAATTCAAGATCTGCTAGCAATCAATCCTTGGCCATAGCTTCTCCGGTTTGTGCGTGTAATATGAGCACGATGTTAGGAAAATTTGAGTCGTTGCTAGGAAAGTTATTCTTGGCTCATAGCTAAGGGAATAGTAAGCCCTAGTGGTATAGTATACTGGTGGAGTTCAGCAAGCTGAGTTCAAGAGACATAAAATAAAGAGTAAAAATATATCATATGTTTACAGTCTCGAGTAGCAAGATGCTCGTTTTCACATTATGAACAGTATAAAGCAGGAATTTGCCCAATATAAGATTAGATTCAACTATTTACTTGGTAAGTGGCATGAGGTTTCCATACAATATTGATCGCGAGGCATTCACGTGGCCCTCTAGCATATCTAGCCGATGACTGAGATACTTTCTGTAAGGATCCGCGAATATCGTGTGCAATTATAGACACCGGTGTCCAGCTACCGCTTGTCCTTTAGATGTCTTTTGCAGTTACATGATCTAATTTTGAATGATTAGAAACAAGACCAGGGACCTTGGTAACTGGCTGAAAATATATTTACTAAGTGCTAACTTTGTCGAATATAAGCTGCCATAGCGTTTCCATAATGCTATACATAACGATACGTCTACTCTCTTCGTCAAAAATTGTTTGTGAAAGATTGAACTGAATATGATTCAGAAGAGATCACTGCTTTCTCAAACACCCAATTTTAATTGCACGCTTAGAACGTTAATAGATGCATAACTTATAGGAACTTTGTTGCACTTACTCAAACACGAGCTTCTCTTATTGCTGCTCTCATGGACCACATTTCTTGCATCGCCACTCTATGTTTCTCGTACGATCTAAGTGTTGCCTCGAATTTTATCGCATGGCTATTGAACAAGTCAAGAAGGATGTGATGAGGTTCCCATCGGAAGGACTCGTAATTGGGACCATCATCGGTGCTCGCTGTGCTTTCTCTAAGGTGGATGGATTTAAGGTTGGGAAGATTTATGAGCTCCATGATCCAGAGATAGTCCCTTGGAGTTTCAGGGCCAGTATGTAAAAATGGCTCTTCTCGTCCTGACTTGATCGCCCAGGATCCACTATCGAAGAAGATCTATTAAAGTATTAGCCTTTCTTATGACAGGTGTTGCATCGTTTATTGCAAACTACTTCAAGAGTATGTAATGTGGCGGGGAGACGACGATAGAGACCGTCTCTTTCCGGAGTATTGCGATCCCAGCCATATCCAAATAGGAGACTTGCAGTGGTACTTAAGCGCGCTAAGCATTTGAACTTTTCAAAGTAGATAAAAGTTCCATCAACAGCAGTGTAATCGTCCGTGTCAGCTCCCATGTAAAGATCAACCAAGGTGTCTTGGGCCGGTTCCAGGTAAAGGCCAACCGAACTTGGTGATAAGTGACCCACCACGGTTAGTGAACCGTGAAAAGACTTTAGTTCAATAGGCCAATCGACAAATGGAGATAGCGCAGCGTGTGGATCGAATCCTGTCTGGATCCTGATGTGCTTTGCAGTTGAGAATCTTGACCCTCTTCCTGCAAGGGAAGAAGAGACAGAGGGAGCGACTCGCGAAAAGCGAATCCCCACCGTATCATGGATATATCCAATAGATATCCTTTCGATGTTGGGTAACAGCATTAACATAGTAGCCTGTTCAAGTGAGGTGCGACTCATGCGAATTCGCTGGACTGGCAATATTGGGTTCACTTCATATACATTTATATTGATCTCGTCAATTTCGCAATGCAGCGACTCCAAAGCTGGTAAATGCAATCTTAGGATTTGCTCAAAAGCTAAATTGATCCTGTCAGGCATGTAAACTAGCCTGAAACCAAGTGGAGGTTTTAGTCTAAGCTGGTGGACGAGACGGGACAGCTGGGCATTTTCACGAAGACTCCAGAGGAGTTGCTCCAATACTGTCGGCTGCTTTAAAGTCAGATCGATTCGACCATAAAGCTTCTGTTGGACTGCTTGGCTAAATCTTTTATTCACGAGGCTGAGACGGAAGAGGTCGGCGGCTTCTAGACAGGTATCTAACAAGATTTGCGACAGCACTTCATTTGGTAGGAAAGGGAACAGGCATTTTTGCCCCCCGCCAGCTGACATGATTCTCCCTTTATGAAAGTAATAGTATAGCGCTTATTTGATATACACAAAACGGGTGGATCTGATTGCGAAGATTCTAAGCTGGTTGCCATGCAAATCCGCAAGATGCGGGGTAACCAAAGGCTGACTTCCACCTGTTCGCAGAAAGTGCTAATGAATTTATTACAGTATTGGTGCATTCTGCTTTTTTAACGCGGCAATATTATTTTGGATTGATGATTTTACCCGAGTTGAGATTGAAGCCCTTATTAACGGTAATACAAGGTAGTCTCCAGCTCGACGCAAAATCGGCATCATCTTGGGAGTATTACGGCCTCGACGATATTCCGAGCCTTGAAATCAACTCTGACAAGGATCACAAATTACATTTATGTGACACCAGAGCAACAAAACACGAGCATGCAATGCACCTATAACTTCTTGAATCTACTCAAGGGATTACTTAGAGTACCAGAAACACGTGTTTCGACAAATATTCAACGCTGTATCAAAACTTTCTAGCTTATCCAGAAGTGGTACAGCCATCAGCAGTGGTTAAGTAGAGTTTACCAGTGCAATTATACCCCTCTGGAATACCATTGTCCAACCAAAATAATTGAAAAGTATTTTCAAGCGTGGTCGCGTTTCTGCAGCCGTAGAAATTATTTTCACCACTCTGGGTCAGATAGCCATTCTCGTCCTGAGCAAAGGTCGATTCCTCTGGTGATGCACCAAATGGGTCTGAGGTGAATTGTAGAGGCAGAGACTGCCCGATCTCGACGTATGCCCGTATCTCAGCGGAAAAGTCGTAAGCATGGTATGAGAGGAACTGAAGGTTGGGCGACAGGGCTCCAGGAGGCAGGTAAAATAGGAATGGCTCCGCAGCTAGAGTGGATTTAATATTTCCAATCCAGAGAGAATCTGATAGCGTCAGCGACATCTGGAACAAGAGAACACTTTCACATAAGTAGGGACTCACTGTATGCGTACGACACAAGAGTACTCCCTCCTAGATTGTTGATGTCGAGGTTTGATGCCGTCGCATTATATGATAGGACCCTTTGACCGGTAAACTGAGCTAAACACACGTTGGCTAAGAACGCAGCTGCTGACAGAGTGGAATGGACACGCATGGTTGCTTAAAATTTTATGAAACAGAAAATGAGATTTAATTGGGCTTATGGTTCAAATCATGATGGAAAAGAGAGAGTTTGCTTTGTTATATAGTTGGTCTATGTATCTATAGAGGGTCAAGATTATACGAGCTTATTTTGCATCACGTTAGCTTCCGCTAACAGTCTTCGTATTCATATAGTCTGTGCACTGAGCAATGCAAAAAAATTGTGCGTATTTATAATATATTATGGTTTGTTTACGGAGCAGGCTAAGGACCCTGCAACTAGAACATTCAAACAATGCTAAATAGGCCAGTGAATCGTCTCCGAAGAAATTCAGGAAAACACATTATAAGCGTGAAAGGGTGGAGTGAAAGAAAATGGCCACCAGGACCAGGCTGGCAAAGTGGCTCGTATTTCAGGATGATCAGCAGTCTAGTCGCAAAACGGCAAACATCACGTCGAAGAGACATTAATGTTACATCTCACCTGGAAGATCATTGCCCAGCTAGTAACGTACTGGACCGCATGATTCACCAATAACCCACGAGAGTCAGGATATGGTGAGACTGCCCATATTCTTGATTCCTCATGTTATGTTCTCTAGAAACCCTTGATCCATGACAAAAGTGACCCTAGCTGTAGCGGGCTGACTTGCGCAGGAACTATGTTACACCCGGCTACATCAACCTCTTAATGTTACCATAATTTGATAGAAGGTCATACCGTCGTAAGGCTCTCTCATGATCAAAGTGTTGGATTGCAGCATTGATATTGATCGATACAATCCGAAGCTTAACATATGTTTGACCTGAAAGTTATTGCCCTCCGTATTATCAATGGACGTCTCCCACACCAGAACCGGGATACATTGCACAGGCTTTGGAGGTGTTCGGGCAACATTAGAATGACGCTTAATAGTCGCCGTCTGATTTTCCTTTTATTATACAGGATATGCTACAGTATTTGTAGGCAAACTCGTCTTTAACCAAAGGTTGTTGGTTTGTCCTTGATTGGGATATCTGATCCTGTCGTAGATTTATACTCCTTCCTTATAAAGTCGGAAATCTGTTCGTCCTTTGCTTGCTCCAGCGCACTCTCATTATCCTGTGGCCCCTGGCCCAAAACATCTTGCTGCACCAAGTCAACACCTAGGGATATTCCAAACCAACATTAGCAAGTCGACTTGATTTACAAATTGGGGCTAATGACGGATAGTGGCGGATGTTATAAACACTTGGGAATCTGAGAAATAGTTCCAATATCGCTTACCTTTATCGAGCAGGTCTTCATTCTTCTCGCTATCCTTTCCACCACCAGCTATGCCGTTCAGCTTGTCCATGAACCCACCTCCACCACCAGATTGTTGGTTTTGGTTGTTGGATCCTTGACCACCGGAGTTACCATTGTTTCCGAGGACATCCTTGAGAAAGTCGGCCATGTTGTCTCAAACAATCAAATTCGTTTTGCGATGTAAAACTAAGTATGCTTATTCTTTCCAATTGGATCTTGAAGAAACACAAGTAATAGAATAAAGAAATCGAAGAGAATGAGGATTCAGCCGCGTTTTGTACACTGTCTTCTTGGCGGCCACTCACCGCAAATACATCACACTACGTCATGATACACACTAGTTTCAGGTGTGAGCTCGATTTTTGCGGAGTATCTGGCTCTGGAAGATGTGAGCTGAAGTATGGGCGGTTAGTCAGTCTTGTCCTTCGAACTAGCCTGCTCCGATTGGCAGAGCTTCGGCTATCTAAGACAATTCCAAACATGATACTCTCTGTATGGAGTGAGTAGAATACTACGGTCTGTTCATTATCCTCTCCTTTATAATCAATCGACAATCCGAAAATCAAAGATAAAATTCATTTGCGAAATATCGGCTTCGGTTTGCAAAATAGGCACCATGGGACAAAGAATGATGGAAGAGTCGCGTGAGACTTTGGTTGTCCCGCCCAGCTCGAAGTATGGTTCTGTATGAAGTCGCTTAGCACCTGCACTGTCCTCAATCTCTGCAGCGAGCGCTCTTTTTGCAGTCACCCCGTGAAAGCAATCATTTCAGCACGCCGATTCTTGTCGCATTGATTGAGGGTGTATCCAGAGAGTTGCGAAAAGCAAATTCTAATATGGAATCTTAGTTAGTTCGAGTGAATATGGTTTTACGAGCTAGTAATACCGGTTTCAGATGCACTTCAGTCGCTCGATCGAATTAGGATACTACGGAAACACTTACGGCCGTATTTCGATCTCGGTCGGGAGAGTTGTATTGACTTGGGTGCGGGCGGCCTCCCATGCGAGGTGATTCGCGAAGCGATGGCCCCCCCATCCCTTACGGTATCGGACAGTGGTGGCGCAGACGGGCGAATGTGAAGAAAGAGCGATAATTGGCGTATAATTGCAGTGGACATCGGCGGAAAATGTCTCTCATCGAAGTAGAAGATGCTGAAGCCAGACTCATACACTGGTTGACAAACGGTGACAGCATTTGTCTTGTGGTCCGCAACATTGCAAGTTGCAATACCTCCATTGGACCTGCTTGCATCGTGGCGACCGAGATACGTTGCAAATTCGATATACTGGCATGGGTCCCATCGAACGCTGACGGAGGGCTATTAAATCCTATCAACAGAAGAAGTTGAGTAACCAACGGGTACAGAGACGTGCTGGATAGATCACTGAGACTGAAGTAAGCTACACATCCATTGTGCTAAGGCATAAGGCAAGGGTGAGTATTCTATGCGATGATCGAAACATGGGCACGTGCAACCAAGAACAAGGCAACCTTTTAAAAAGTGGCCGTTTTATATTTTGAATTTGCTTCGGATCTTACCCTCACGAGATGCAATTTCTGTGTAGAAGAACGATTTCGGGCCCGCCAGTGTTTCTCGCCAATCCCAAAACCAAAAATTACTCGTACTTTGTTGTGATTTGTGGAATCCTGTGTTTATGTTATGTCTTCTTCTCAACTGTTGTCTCGCGCCTGAGTTTTCAAAGGTCTATGTTATGAACCAGGAAGCCGGAGCACCCGTCATATGGGATCACGGATGTACGGAAGAGAAGTAATGGTGGGCATCTATTTTCAGAGCAATTCCAAATAATTCAAAAAGGTCCAACGCGCTCTTTGTTGTGATTTATCAGATATTAGGTATGACTCTGCGATTGCAACCATGATTAAGCATGCCTGCCTATTGCCACAACGCTTCTCGCCACAGTGCCACGAGTGCGTCTTGGGGTTAGTCGGAAAATTTTTACCATGCGGTTCCTTTCGAGACGGGAATACAGCTTTCATCACTTAATTTGACGATGAAATCTATGTTCGTTGGTCCGATAACGTCTACAGATACCGTATCCGGCTGTTTAGTAGTGATAGCGGTGGCTGATCTAGTGTCGATAAAAATCCTGTGTAAGTTAACGTAATTCCCGGTCTACCGAAACACCCTGTCTACCGAAACACTGAAATTTACAGCAAAAACCATCGAAAATTGCATGTCAATAACTCAACAACCACAACGTTTTAAGTTTATACAAATCAATATCTATGTATTTTATTCAATATTCAATAATATATAATCAATCATACTTTTCCAAATATTATGATCAAATATATAATTGGAATTTGCTTAAATTTTAAGGTAAATATTAGTTTTTCTTAATTTTCAAATGTATAGGTTTTTTAAATAATTTAATTTCTAGAACTCAGAATTAAAATAATTATATTCATTTATATCCCAAGTTACAGCTTTATATATTAAGCTGTTGTGGAATTATTGATATGCAGTTTTCGATGGTTTTTGCCGTAAATTTCAGTGTTTCGGTAGACAGGGTGTTTCGGTAGGCCGGGAATTACGTTACCTTTCACAGTAATATTGATTACATAATCCTTATTTGAATAACTACAAACAACTAGGAAACTTCTTTGCGCAACGTGTTATCGCATTCTGCTGAATAAGCTCTCCGATCCGTCTTGGGGCTGTAACCTTGACCGTATTCAGTTTACGTCTGACGGACTTAACATTCTTGGACGGTTCCGCAACAGTTAGTGGCCTACAGCGGGCTGCGCTCCGTAGCCGATTGTGCGGGAGTGTTTGTTTTGCGGATTAGGCCCGACGTATATAAAGAATCTCATGATTTTAACGAGTTTTATAACTTGCCATTGACTCAGCGCCTCTCCACTGCCTTCTCTATATGAAGGTCCACGACAGAGTTTTCTAGTGGCAGACTGAAACTCGCGCCTCGCGATGGCTAAAGCTTCTGCTAAATCATGTGTAGAAGAGCCAAACCCGATCGATACAGTATCCCAAGAATGTGATGCTCAAATCGTTGTCGATACTGTATATGGTGATGAAGCGCTCAAAGTCATTGCCGCAGTGGGGAGCGATAATCATTGGAGTGCAGAAGAGGAGGCAAAACTAGTCAAAAAGATTGACTTGCGACTGATGCCCATCTTGTGTATCACATTTATAGTGCAGAACTATGATAAAGCTATGCTGGCACAAGCTGTAGGTTTATATTCAATGATCCTGGTTGAACTTGTTTGAACATTTGGTGCCTATAAGTAGACATGCGCCAAATCAATTGACCAACATAACTTGGCAACAGGCGAGTGATTGTTCTCTCTGAGTTTTTAGAGCGCTACGACTGATCGTTTACTACTTCTGTAGGCTCTGTTTGGTCTGCTTCCAGACTTAGATCTCAACGTTGGAAACCGCTACACCTTCTCCTCCGCCATCTTTTATCTCGGCTTCATTGTTGGCGCTTATCCAGCTAATATGATGGCTCAAAGGTGGCCAATCGAACGCGTAGCTGCAGGTATCATCTTCGTCTGGGGGATATGCGTCATGAGTAGTGCCGCATGCAAATCATATCAAACCTTCTATGCCCAGAGGTTCTTCCTCGGGATGATCGAGGCAGGGATCTCGCCAATGTTTATGCTTGTCATTGGTGGGTGGTACAAGAAAAATGAACAGGCGTTCCGGATGGGTATTTTATTTTGCTGTTCAGGTACGTACTAGGACATTTCTAGACTCATCTCATAAAAAGTGACCTTGTTGCTCATTAAAATCTGTTTAGGTTATACCGCTGTCGTTTCTCCTCTAATTAACTACGGTCTCGGTCACATTAACGGAGGCTCTCTTCACCCTTGGCAGTACATGTACTTATTCGCCGGCTCCGTAACAATTCTCTGGGCGGGAATTGTCCTCTTCTTCATGCCACCCGACCCTATTCGTGCTCAAGGATTTAGCGAACGCAAGCGGTATATAGCCGTTGCACGATTGAGAAGCAACAATGCCGGCGTTCGAAACTTACATTGGAAGACATCTCATTTCATTGATGGCTTAACTGATATTAGATTTGGTCTAGCCTTTTGCATCACGTTCTTGATGTACTTTGCTAACGGACCTAATTCAACAATGGGAGCGATTATCGTCAATAGCTTTGGATTCTCTACCTTTAATTCTCTTCTGCTCCTCGCCCCAGGAGGGTTTGTGTCCGGTACTATAGAGCTGGGAGTCTGTTATCTGGCGTATCGTTTCAAGAATATCCGAATCTACCTGTTCATCTTCTGTATCTGCTTATCCATGGTTTCGTCCTTGCTCCTCTGGCAGCTACCGCGCTCTGCTACACCCGGCCTCCTAGTCGCTATTACATTTCTACCTTCTTTTGGTGGTGGCTACGCTATTCTGATGGGCCTGCAGATTGCCAATACGGCCGGATATACCAAGCGTTCCCTCACGTCATCGGGATTGTTCATTGCCTGGTGCCTAGGTAACTTCACTGCCCCTCTACTCTTCAAGGCCAAAGACGCCCCCGTTTATGGTCCTGGTTTTGCGGTTGTGGTAGCTGGCTCTGCTGCAGCAGTGGTTTTAGCTCTCATATATCGATTCGTATGTGTGTTTGAGAACAAGAAAAGGGACAAGGCTGGCATGAAGGAGGCGTTTGATCATGCTTATAATGATGATCTAACGGATAGAATGAATAAGCAGTTTAGATATGTCTTATGAGGAGAGACTCATAGTTGTAGATGTTCAGAAGGACTTGATGGGCATTACATTTCAATGAGATCAATTGTTAATTCTGTTCATTTCTATGTCAAAATTGACGAATACGAGATCTTCAGAGTACCGCTGAGTAAAATATCAAACAGCTTAGTATGGAGATCGCAAATGGTGGAAATGCTATCTAGTGCTATCTTTTGACTCTAGTATGGTATATCTATTAGCCATCCTTTCATCAGTATGCAACTCATATATATGCCCATGTTCATCTTATCCGCTCTAGACTCTCATCTTGATTCAAATAGCTCAACAGCAGCCAGTATTATATTATGACTCTACAGCTTGGCACCCAACTCCCTTTTCACCATCTGTCTCAACTCATTTTTCTGGATCTTGTGATTTGCATTTCTGGGTATCTTGTCGATGAATTTGATTCCTCCTTCGAGTTGTTTGTATCGTGCCAATCTATCCCGTGTGAATGCTCTGACATTATCTTCGGTCAAAGCCGTTCCTGGCCTCACAACAATGTATGCCCGTGGAAGCTCAGATTCGTCGATTGACCGCTGTATCCCAATTACCGCGCAATCCACGATGTTGGGATGCAGGAGAAGCACGCCTTCAAGCTCTGTAGGGGCTACTTGGAAGCCTCTAACTTTGATGAGTTCCTATCATCTCGTTAGTTAATGTTCACCCAGGGTACTTGAGTTTCAAAGCATCCTCCGTGATGCGATGATACTATTGTGGGAGCATACCTTTTTACGATCAACAATATACCACTTCCGAGTTTCCACTTCACAGTACGCGATATCCCCGGTGTGGAAGTATCCTTCGTCGTCCCAGTCTCGCTTGTTCGCTTCGTCATTCTTATAATAACCCTTGACAATGATTGGACCTCTGATACACAACTCGCCAGTAAGATATGCCCCGTCCGGTCCTTTCATCCCGCTGATGTCTTTTCCATCGTCATTGATAATCTTGGCATCACAGTTAGGCAGCAGTCTCCCCACACTTCCAGTAAAATCTTGCTCTGGGTAGTAGAACATTGTTGCCAGACAGGTGGTCTCACTCATGCCCCAGCCCTGGTTGAAAGGCGCATCCGGGCGCAGGTACTCTTTAAAACGTGCTTGGATACCTTTGTCAAGAGGTGCCGAGCCAGACCACGAGTTGCGAACCGACTTCAGTGAATACTTTCCTGAATCTAGCAAACCAGATGAGAGCAGGTTGATGACCATCATTGGAACCATGTTCACTTCGGTAATGTTATATTTACCAACGTAGCCGAGCCACGACTCCAATTCGAAGCGGCGCATTATGTACGTCACGATGCCGCTGCGTATGGGACTCGTATGACCGCGAGGGACTTGTGAGACGTGAAATAGCGGGTTAGAGAGGAGGCGACGAAGCTTATTCTCGTTAGTTATTATACTCGTAGTCTTGGGAGATTCCATTTTGGCTCACCTCATAAGGCCGAGGTCGAACTTCCTGTACTAAAAAGTGCTGTGACACCTGAAACCCTGTCAATGGTGTGCCGTCTCATGCTAGAATACCGATAACTTACAAAATTCCAGACTGATATGTCCAACGCTTTTGGTAGACCGGTGGTACCGCTGCTGAACAACCGGGCAACTGTCGTCCCTTCGCTCAGCTTTCGATCATCAAACCGCTCCCAGTCTGCCTCTTCACCCTCCACTTGTAAGACATCCCAGCTCCGCACGTTAAAATCTTTCGGAGCAGCTTGGCCTAAGACATCAAATGCGAAAATATTTGAAGTAGGGATTGAGCACTCTTTCGCCGCTTGCAGGACGTTGGGAAGCAAGTCAGGCTGGACCAGGAAGTGCGTTATGTCAGCTGTACGAATGGCGTGCGCGAGCTCAAAGGCGGTATATGAAGGATTAAGTCCGGTGAAAATGCCCCCAGCCGCTATAATCCCCAAAAATGCCATTGAATAGTAGATCTGGGGCCGAAGCACTCGGTAAGAATATCTTTCGCCTGGTGGGATCGCAACCTACATCATTGAAAGATACCAAGCAGACACAGTCTCCTTTCTTCACACCCGCTTTCCGAAATCCCGCGGCAAGTCGGCGAACAATGCTTCTGGCTTGCCGGCAGGATATTGATCGGGAAGGGTTTGAGGGATCAATATAGATCTTTCACACAACGTCAGAATCTCGCGGGTTATAGTCATGGGCCAGAGGTAGGAGGGAATGAGTAGAAAGGAGCGTGTAATTTTGTGACATGTCTAAAAAATGTGTTTGCACTTACAGCTTTATCTTCATCGTATGGGGCTCGGTGGTCGAACATCCATGTTAGCAAATCGGTCGTTGGGATAGGGTACTGTTCCTGGGCAAGGAAAGGCATCGCGTGCGCTTGTCGATTCTAGCTGGTGTGAAGATCCGAGGCTTTTAATGAAAACGGAAAATACAGATTGAATTGAGGATTGAGATACAAAAATCTCTCGATGGCCTCAAAATGAGGAAGCACACACTCAAGTCAAACTCCACAAGAGCTATTTACAGAATGTAGATGTTGCGGTGGGAAATGAAGTGAAAAAGAAGCGGAAGGCTGAGGATACTTTCACCGACTGATAGGCAAAGCTTTAGAGCCAAGCCGAGGCAAAGACCGCCTCCAGATCCAGGGCCTCCA
The DNA here is from genome assembly GCA_000743665.3 of Scytalidium sp. 3C. Classification (NCBI taxonomy): domain Eukaryota; kingdom Fungi; phylum Ascomycota; class Leotiomycetes; genus Scytalidium; species Scytalidium sp. 3C. The sequence continues at coordinate 14,424 of JMRO03000076.1, read as the reverse complement.
GTTGGGGCGCACTAGTCTGGGGCAAAGGCTACCGGTAATAAGAGTAACCGCTGGGGGAACAGGAAACAGGAACCAACCGAGGGGCTTCCGCGGGGTTCCACCAATCGTGCACGTGCATTGCACTCAAATCTTGATCTCAAACTAGCCACAAGATTCTTGCGGTCTTGCAGCGGCTGTACCTGCCCATGATTACATTCTGGGGATGCGTGGTAGTCAGAGATTTATCTCCGGCCAATCTCTCTAAGAAACGAGCAGGATCCATCAAGGCAGGGTGGACATCGCTGGGCAATCACGGTAATAATGGATGGAGAAAAACGCGGGGTACGGAGGTACTTGAACACATACGGTACCGGTATTTCCGTGCGGGTATCAACATCGACCCGCGTCGGCTGCTATGGAGAGGATGGTTGCGCAACTCCGCCATCTGCTCTGTGGCTCCCACTCTTTGCTCTCCCAGAATTTGTTGCTGGCTCGCGTGCTTCCAGGTCTCCAAGGCTGCGAACGCCTGGGTCGGAGAAGAGATCTCTGGTGCGATCTCACCACGTCTAGAGATAAATACTCAGGGCTTTGTTTGTTCCTTGCATGCCCTGTGGACAGAGTCGCAATGGTATGCTCCAGTTTCCAAAATCGTTCATCTTTGCTCCTCTCGTTTTAGATGCGGTGTATGCTGCGAGTACCTGCGGAATTCCGAAGATTATAGCCAATGGCACGTTGAGGCTCTCGGAAGGCGGTACTACACTCTACTAATCAGGGATTGAGAAATCAATCGCTTGGTCCTTCTTTATGGCAGATAGCAAACCGAATAACGGATGTGACAATCTCAATCAGAACATCGTTGAGTAATTAATCGACAAGCTCGAAATTCACAAGAACAATCACGGAAGCGGAGCGGATTACTTTCTGGATATTTCCGACCGGACATGCTGCAATCTCTCCACTCTTGGCTGCCCCTCACCTCACTCCTGATCGACAACATCGGAGGGGAGAATGGCTGTCTGCTACGTAGAGATTGCCGGGTAGCTCTTTGCCCCGCATCCTCGTCATCCGTGGGATGACTGTGCGATTCCTCATCTACCTTTCTTTCTTATATCCTTATATCTGAGCCAACGCTACCAATTCCCCTCCAGTGTCCATCTAATTACTTGGTGGCAACGGCGAAGACACCAGGCTTGCGCAGGCACCGATTTCCTTGCCTCACTCGTCGCTCCTCTATCGCTCGGGGAAAGACGCGGAAACAAACCGAATAAGCAATGGCACTGAGACCCTACGTTACTATCGCTGCCTTGATAGGCTTACTGGCTTTCTACCTCCCATCTCTGCTTGGGCGCACCGAGATTGACTACACCAGGCTCTTGAGGTGGGCAAATAGTGGGCCACTTAACAACCAGGACTGCGTCGTCAATCGCGTCGCCGATGCGTGTGAGGACAGTGTGATCCATTACCCATCCAGCACCGCATTTCTGGCCTGCGGCAACCCCAGCGAGCGCTCGGCATGGTATCCAGCCGCTGGTGCACATAATGCTTCGGGGCGTACATCGTTCAGGGAGAGTCTCTTCAAGTACGATATCAAGACGGGCAGGACCACGGAGCTTCGGATTGAAGGACTGGAGGGCGATTTCGTGACGCACGGTATCGATCTTCTAGAGTCCCCCACATCGAAATCGAAGGTATGATGGATCATTGACGAGTATCGCCCTTTCAGCGCCGTGGCCATGCGAAAATTGACAAATAGATTTAATAGGTATACATTTTTGCAGTGCGACATGCTCGCGAAAGAGACTCAATTGCCATCTTCTCCCACGAGCTCGGTTCCGACTTAGTGACGTTGGTTAGAGATGTCAATCATCCAGGCATCAAAACTGCGAACGCCGTTGCTGCAGTAGGAGAGTTGTAAGTCCTTAGAAAAAATGGAATGCTGTATCCATGAGTGACTCGCTTATTTTTTTAGGCAATTCTACACAACAAATGATCATTACGCTCTGAAAGGGCCTATCCGATATCTCGAGGAGAAGTTCGGACCGTGGAAGGGCGCGACGAACGTACAGTACTGCGATGCATCAAAAGAGGTAGGACACACACATAGAATTCAGGAATCATTATTCGCTGAATCTGTACAACAGAAAGTCGAGTGCCGGCAAGTGACAGGAACATTCCCGGGTGCAAATGGGCTTGCACTTACAAAAGAGAATGTGTTCGTCGGTGACGCTAGGAATGGGACGGTCACTGTGTATACTCGCCGATCGGACAATGGGCTGGACTTCGTAAAACAGATTGTAAGTATTTAGGTTCTTAGCGTTATGTATTTGCAACTCACCAAACTCGAAAGGATCTTGGTGCAGCGGCGGATAACATAAAGGTCGTGCCGACTAATGGAGATCTAATTGTAAATGGTAAGTTCTCAAGGCCCAATACAAGCCGAAGGGGATTTTGCGCTAATGAAAATACGAAGTCTTCCCAACACTCTTAAACCTGCCCTCCTGTCTCGCGAACGTTGAAAAGCTGGGCAAGGAGTTGCTCGTTCCTGCTGCTGCACTTCGACTCCCGAAGAAGAATGGCTACGAGCCAGAGCTCTTCTACAGGGACGACGGCTCGATTATCAGCTTCATGACCGCTATGACGGTTGATCCTTATAACAAAATTGCCATCGGTTCATCTGTTCTTCAATATGGATCATTTGCAGTTTGTAAGCTTTCAGATGAGACAGTGAAGAAGTTCATCCAATAAGCAATCGGAGATGGCGGGGGATCAGATAATGACATGCACCGGCATTACTTGAAGCCTCCGAGTTGAGAATTAACATGCCGATAAAAGTTAAACCATATCTCGTGTGGAATATTAGGACGATGTCTAAGCTGTTGCGAAGATTCCGATTAATTCTGTAAAGGTTTAGCCTGTGAATGGGGGTAATGGATTTGAAGAATTCGAGGACTGAGTTTAATAATTTATAATTAACCAGCTAAATGGTGGAGGACCAAATATAGAAATATGAGTGGATCTATTTCAACTATATAAATTCAGGCTCTGTTCTTACAAATCTCTCATGAATTTAGCGTGTTATGACGAGAACTTGCCTGTTCTGAATGGAATCGCCGAGATATGTTGTCCAAGCATTTTGCCTTAATAATATTTCCAAATAGAACACCACCACTGCGCAGAGGAAGTGTTGGCCGAGTCTGTCAGGAGCCAATTGTCGAACCTAGGAAATACTAACCAGGGAGTGCAGAGAGAACCTAAAACTGAAAGCATGATTATGTGATCTGTGTTCGGCAGAAGCGTAGTCTGGCCGTACGGCTAAAGGTTAAATGCTGACCCGCCTGCCGCAACCGTTTGTAGTCTAACCTTAATTCTGACCAGCATGTCATGCATACGCGGTCACCTTGCACAATTCCAGGCCAAATTTGATTACAATACAGCTTGGTGGATGCATTTGCAATTCACAATTGATCTGGATATGTTAGACTCTTATCCCATAGGACTCTACACTACGACGCACCGTGGTGCTGTCCATCTGGTCAGCGAACCCCCAATCAATTAAATCTCGCCCCAGCCCTTCAGATTAGGTGATTGCGTACACTCTAGGCTAGTTCGGTGGCAAAATATGCATATTTCAGATTACTCGCCCGAGCCTCGGTCTTTATCGCCGCGCTTGGTTGGAATGTTGTCTTATTTAAAGTGAGTGGCAAGTCTATTCACAGCCGTGGTTCAATCCGCGTCATCGTTCAGGGCCTAGCAATTGGGTATCTTCAGTAATCCAGTGCCCATGATAAGCCGTCTCTCGATTTTGAAGCCAGCCAGCGCTAAGTTCTGACCACCAAGTAGACCTGACTGATACCATGGCTTCAACGCAAATCCATCGGGTGATTAATTTCATGCCCCGATCAAATTGCAATTCTAGCTCTCTCATATATAATGTTCCGCTGTCCCAGTATAGCTGTCCCTTCAGTAGTACAGGCAGAGCGCAATTCGAAACACCGAAGACCTATATCTCAACAATTCAGATATCTAACTTGCAGTCCCAATGGCCGAGCCACAGTCTTCCATCCCCAAGGGCAGCTGGGTCCTAGTAACAGGAGCTACAGGATTTGTTGGATCTCACACAGTGAAGGCGTTCCTTGAGCGCGGTTATAAAGTCCGTGGAACAGTCCGAGACCTTAAGAAAGCGTCATGGCTTGTCTCCAATACTTTCAAGTTCTACGCCGACCGCGGCGATTTTGAGCTGACCGTGGTCGCCGACCTTGGAGCAGACCACGCTTTCGATGAAGCAGTTAGGGGAGTCTCAGCCATTGCCCATGTGGCCAGCATTGTCACCTTCGAAGCCGACCCGAATAAGGTCATTCCGGCTACCGTGGCCGGCGCTACAGGAATTCTTGAGGCAGCGTTGAAAGAACCATCAGTGAAGGAATTTGTCTATACGAGCTCGATCGTAGCCGCAACAATGCCGGTGCCTGGAAATCCGACCCGGGTTGATAAGAGTACGTGGAATGATTTTGTGGTCGAAGCTGCTTGGGCACCGCCGCCATACGACGGGAACCGAGGAATGTTCAGCTACATGGCCAGCAAAGTATCTGCTGAGAAGGCTGTATGGAAGTTTGCTGAAGAGAGAAACCCACACTTCACCATCAATGCTGTTCTCCCAGCAAGTATTATGGGAGAGGCTCTCAATAAGGCCCACAATGAAGGTGGGGGAGCTTGGGTCAAAACGATCTATGACGGCGATATGAGTGTCCTAGGTTCCCTATCTGCCTGTAAGTTCTGCGGGATCTCCAACTTGCATGGTTATTCGGTGTAGGCTTTCTAATTGAGCTCACCTGCTAATATTTCTGGAGTCTATGACATCGATGTGAATGATGTTGCCCTACTTCATGCCGCTGCGGTCCTGGACCCTGAGATCAAAAATGAGCGCTTGCAAGCGTGGGCCTATAAGTGCAACGTCAATGACATCTTAGCCATCATGCGGAGGCGTTATCCACAGAGCAAGTTCATTGATAACTTACCTGATCAAGCTCAACTTAGCATCTCCACAGATTTTACCGTGCCTCTTGCTCTATTGAAGAAGTGGGCAAACCAGGACGGATGGAAATCACTGGAAGAGACCATTACCGACAATGTGGATAGTATCTTGAAGTACAACCAAGTTTAGGCTTACACCGAAGATTTGGCTCTGCCAGCACCCTGTACGATAGCTTTAAACTAGGTGAGAATTTAAAGAGAGCAGTCCTCAAACTGAAGCCGTACATCATATTGTCTACGATATATATTACAGGTTTTAGCGAAGAGCAGGAACACAAATCAACAGGCTAGAGATCAGCTTCTGTTATAGTACTGGTATAACTATCTTAATCGTGGCTTGTTAACTTTTGATTTCCTTAGTGTATCTGACGTACTCAGGAACATGCTGCTTTCTGTTTAGCACTCCAAGAGCGTTTGGTAGGTTAACGATAAATCACTTTAATTATCTATATATATGTATATCTATATTATTTTTGAAAATATTTATGGTATCTCTTGGAACCTGGAAGCTTTTACTCCCCAGCAAATAATGAGCCCACATCAGAATTAAGCTGATCCTAGTGTGAGAGCAAGCGTAGAAAGACAGCACCGTCTTGCATCAATCAAATTTCTATGCCTAAATTTTCTTATAGCTGCTCAATGCTGAAGGCGAGGAGCCCTTTGAATGAGCTGCTATGTTTACTGATTTTGCTGTCTTTGTAGGGAATTATTTTACAAAGTGTGATAGAGGACTTGTCCTTCCGCTCTCCGCCACGTGTGCAGAACTGCTCCAATGCGACATTAGCAATTCAACTGAGACACGAGGATTCATTTCTGGAGGCATGACCGTATGAAATTTGTCGATCAAACATCGCGTTTCCATTGTTGCAGCCACGGCGGCGACTGAAGGTTTAAGATAAGTTTATGCACATTTTGATGCAACATCTGGCCAGCTACCGTACGTGAAATGTAGGAGATTCGGGACCAAGATCCCAGAAAACAGAACAACGTAGAAATGCGCCCATATCGCTTGGCATGCTTCTCAAGGCCTTGCTAAGTCTGTGGAGTCGGAGAATCAAATTGTATACTTAATTGGGAACCAAAGTCCATTGAGGCAGAATTGCGCCGCATACAATACTTATACCACGACTGAAGTTTATGCCCAGGACGATTCCGGTATCTAGCTGTCAGCTTTCACAAGCATTCACGGGCGAAATGGTTTCGTCTCTGCTGGAATGATGAGAGCGGCTTGATTAGTGCTTCAAGAAAAAGAAAAAGGAAAAAGGACAATGGAGGTACTTAGGTGACAGGTCGCGGCAATCTTTCTCGGATCAAGCGGAACTGAATGCTATGCTCCGAAGACTTGTTCTAGTTAGCCTTAACTGATTTAAGAAGTTAGTTATTCAGGTCCTCAAGTCGCTCGCGTATTATTACTCCTAAAACCTCATCTGTGGCGGGTTCGACTAATTTGGCACCACCATGCAAGTGCGAGCGACTTTTTCCCACGTGCCTGTTTACCCGAAACACGATTCGCTCTTCTGCACGTCTACAGCTCAGCTCTTTTAATGCAGCCTCAGGCATCAGAGCTTCTATCCACCACGTGGGTACACCGGTGTTACGGAAAGTCCCTGGATAGGCCTAAAAGAACATGGCCAGACTAGCTCGTCTCCAGTGCCCGGTGCCATCAGGGCTCTGGCATGGGAGGTCCACCACGTGGGAGTGGGAGTCCATCCTTTAACAGCAGCCGGCCCCCATACGCGGATGTATCTATATAAGCGCCGTAAAGTTAAGAGCGGACAGGATCGCAGAGCATAAGTGCTTCTCAGAGACGGTGTCTTTGTAATTGATCATTATGGCTACCTTTACTGCTCTCTCCTTGGCCTTTTCCCTTTTGTCCGGGTGAGTAAATACTGCACACTATCTGCGGACTGGAAATGTTCATCGTCCAATAATTTCATCTTTTTTTATTACTGAACCCAACACCCATAGATAACAGCTGATGCTAACGCACGTCCGCACAGTGTTCATGCAAACCCATTTCCCAAACAACCTGCATGTAACAGTATCGAAAATGGGTATACATGTAACCAGCAAATCGCTCCTGAATGGGGAATGTATGCACCATTCTTTACTTTAGCACCCGAGTCAAAGATCTTAGCCGCCATTCCTGAGGGCTGCCAAATTTCAGTCGTTCAAGCCCTTAGTCGCCATGGAGCGCGATTCCCTACTGCTTCCAAGGATAAGACCTACAAGGCATTAATCGAAGGTATCCAAGCAAACGTCACATCTCTAAAGGGAGAGTATGCCTTCTTGAAGACATACAACTATACTTTCGGCTCCGACGACCTCACCCCATATGGTGAACTTGAGCTGTACCAAGCAGGTATTGCATTTTACAATCGCTACGAGGCCCTCGCTCGCGACAACGTCCCTTTCATCCGCTCGTCAAGTGCCGACCGCGTCGTGGTCTCTAGCGAACAGTTCATTTCCGGATTCCAAGCCACCAAAGACAGTGACAGATTCTCCAACAAGGCCCAGCAGACTCCTGTCATTAATGTAATCCTCGAGGAATCCTCCACTTTCAATAACACTCTGAATCACGGCGTGTGCCCAAATTTCGAGAGCAGCACCTTGGCCGACGATGTCCAGGCTGGGTTCGCGAATATTTTCGTTCCCAGCATTCAGAAGCGTGTCCAAAAGAACCTGCCGGGTTTCACAGTTGACGTCAATGCTGTCATTGATCTCATGGATTTGTGCTCATTCGATACTGTTTGGCAGACAGACGACGCCAGCAAACTCTCTCCATTCTGCAATCTCTTCTTTCCCGAGGAATGGGTGCAGTACAACTACTACCAATCCCTTGGAAAATACTACGGTTACGGTGCTGGCAACCCCTTAGGCCCCGCCCAAGGCATTGGTTTTGTCAACGAGTTGATAGCTCGATTCACTCACAAGCCGGTACAGGATCACACCAGCACCAATAGCACCTTGGACTCGAACCCAGCTACATTCCCTTTGAATGCCAAGATATATGCTGATTTCTCTCACGATAACGGCTTAACTCCTATCTTTTTCGCCTTGGGGCTCTACAACGGTACCAGCCCTCTGTCAGAAACTAAGGTCGAGACCATCCAACAAACCAACGGCTACTCCGCCGCCTGGTCTGTTCCTTACGCTGCTCGCTCCTACTTCGAACTGATGACCTGCTCTCATGAGAAACAACCCCTCGTTCGAGCCATAGTGAACGAGCGGGTCATCCCCTTGCATGGCTGCAAGGTTGATGAACTTGGTCGTTGCACCCTTGATGATTTTGTCAATGGTCTCAGCTTCGCCAGATCTGGCGGCAACTGGGCAAGTTGTTTCAACTAGATGTATTTGTTTAGTCACTTGTAGTAAAATTATTACATTTTATTGATATGTTATATGCGCTTTGCAAATGGAAATGTAAGATGCGATGTGTATGTCTCTAGAGCCACGTATAAGATCCTCAGAAAACTGTAACAACCTGACGAACGCGGCCAACTTGAGGGGAGCCCATCCCTGAAGGTTGTGTTCCCATCCTCTAAAGTGTTCTAACAAACTATGAAACTCCCGGCCATAAATAATATTGTGAATCATCTCCCCGACTTGATACCGTGCTCATATAGATTGAGAGAATCCGAAAGGCTGCGCCGCGTTCTACGGCAACGGCAGGCTTCCCTTGAAGTATTAGGTGTCCGATCCAGCCTACCTAAGCATACACCACAAATCTTAGTACTGGCATCCCACCAGCTCTTCGACTCAGCACCTCCGGTGCCTCCAGGATCCGTTATGCTAGGGTATATAGGCTTCACCGGTGCATGGTGAGTGCCATATCTCATCGTATCATTATCGCCTTCCTTCCAACACGATTGACATACAGCTGCCCAACCTTTCCGACCAATGCAGGTTCCACACCTCTGACAATTCCAAGAGCATTGATTTGATTTGACCTCCCGAGGAGTCCTGCAATCTGGACAGAGAATATGCTGTTTATCAAGAGGTTTGCCAGGTGTCCACTGACCCGACCTGATTGCGAATCGGCTGCAGGTTCGGTACTTTTGTATAGTAAAGTCCGTGTAGCTCTGAAATACGCGCTCTGGTCGTGGGTAGGGCCACATTACGAGATACTCAGCAGTATGCCACATTACACAGTCCCTACACAGGAAAGGCGGTGATCGGTCACCAGGAAAAGTGACAGTTGAAGGAAAGGTACGGAGAATAGTCAATCGGTCATGAATAGTCGGGAGGTAGTATGGAAACGGAATAGTAGAATACAGCTGCTTGCACGATAGCTTCAAAAGACTGGTGCTGGAGTAATCAAGGTATTTAACTATATGAGCAACCAATTCCGGCGCGAGCTTAAAGATATGTGGAGGGTTCGGAACTGGAGGTGGCGGCACTTTTGGCTCATCTAAAGCGACTGCTTTATTAGGGAGGTTTGTGCCAATGCCAGTTTGTGCACTAGTTTGTTCAGCTTCAACTAATGTAGGAGAATCTTGTGCATTGATTTTCTGAGTGACGCTGACGACCTTTTGCTCAAGGTGATTTGGTGAAGAATCTTGACGATTTTTCCGAGCCTCCTTCTTGGCCTTCCTCTTTATACAGCATTTGGGAAGCTTCATATTGCGATACTATCACCCCGAAAATGTAGTGTGATAATGCTGTGCTACGAGGGGTGGTGGGTAACGACACGTATCTGAGTAGAGAAAGTAGTCAAGCTGAAGAAAGTGGAGCAAGGGCAAGCTGAAAGTAATAGAAGGTGAACTATCACAATTAGCGAATCCTGCAAGCCACACTATACATCTAGAGTATGCACGATATCTCATCTCGAATAATGTCACAGCATTCTAAATTCGCGATAGATGTCTACAAAATCAGAGCATAGTACTATCAAAATCTTCAGGGATGTCCGGAGATAAGAATTCAATATCTCTTAACAGTGAAAGTCGGGTCCAAATGTACATCTGTACAAGCGCCGCGGTGGTATGCGATGAGGCCAACGGAACTAACGAAATGACTACTCTATTTGCTTGTCTATCTATATAGGGTTTGTACAAAAGCTCCAAATATCTGACAAGTGAGCCAGCCCTATATACACTCTATATATGGATATGGATATATGATATAGGCATAGATGCATATTTGCCCCAATGATGCAGAAAGATAGGTAATGGAAATCATGAATCATAAGGAGAGGTATCTCTCATAATATATACTTCGCCAACAAGCACGGTACAGCCCACAGCCATTGAAATAGCAATAATCGGGAACTTGACCCGTGCAAAATCGACTGCCTTGACGCGAATGTTCTTCCTGGCAAGAATATCCCTCCAGAGCAGACCGGCCAGAGAAGCGCTGAACGCCGTGCTGAATGCTCCATAATTAACTCCGATCGCCATTCCGTACACTGTTCCCCAGAAGGTGCGGTTGGGTATGGAGGTCCCATTTTCCTTGTGAATTTGCTGCCATGCCTGAATCACGCGTGAAAGAAGTATGGTAGTGCCTATATTCGTGCCTGCAAACTGAGCGGTTGGGTGTAATGTTAGTGAATCATGCTTGTCATGGTTTCTCAGTACCATGTGGGTATGGCTACTTACGTTGCATAGAATCACAGATAGAAAGCCCATTCCTCCAATACTACCAACTGTTCCGGTTTTGTTCACCCAATGGTCCCACCCGTAAGCAAACACCGGGACCCAGCCCTTGGTAACCAAGGCTTGAACAAGTATAAACATGCACAAGGCAAAAGGTACAAGCGCATATGGTAGGTGGGAAAGTACCACCATGACAGTGGGAAATGTCACCCGTAGCCAGCGGTACGCATCTTTCACGAGGGATAGAAGTGTGGTAGGTCCGCGTTGTTGCCGAGCATCCACTTCTAACGAATTTGGATCAGAGCACACTTTCTTTCTTTTATCCGCTTCTCTACCTGAGGTTGTGCGCGACAGTCCTTGAGGCGTAATGGCCGAGTTGATTCTGTCCGGTCCCGGCCCGTCGTCGCATATATCCGTTCCGGCGCTGGGTGAGAGACCACCACGAAATTGGGCGTCTCTTGAAACAAGCCTAGAAACCGGCGCATCAAGTGCAGGTGTAGAACCCGGAGCACTATTATCCATATTCCCATACACGGATTTCATATCCAGATTCTCTTCACCAACTATGCGATCCGATTTTGAGTGTTCAATGCCACTCGTTCTCCTAGCATAATTTCGGGCCTCTAGTTGCGTCTCTGGAGTCTGTATCGCACCTGGATTATTTCTCGGCGTGGCGTCCTGTTTCTCCATCTCGATAGCGACCTGTCTTGTGATATCCTCATTTTTTCTCCGAGCTCGAGCTTGAAGACGTGCTGCTCTCTGTCGACCTTTTCGAGCAATCTCGCGTGTCTCATGTCGATGATACCACCCAGAAGCGACATCCCAACAAAGCATGATAAAGGCGGCTGGTAGGGTCACCCAGAAGACTGGATGTTCACTGCCACTTCGGCTGACAGCATTTAGTACCAGGATGGTGACAAGGGCTGCAGATATAACGACAGCTCCGAACACCGCGCCTCCGTTATCGAGAAATGGGTTCATGATTTCTTCTAATTCCAGGAGCTCATCTCCTTCCTCCCCTCCTCTGGCGTAGGGAATGTTAGGATTCACGGGTTCCTTCGCCCTTGCTTCTTCCGATAACTCGTGCATCTTGATCGAAAGCGGGATTAGAGTTTCGTCACCGAAGACGATGTACAGGAGGAACGGAAACAGCACGATTGCTGTGGCCACAACCGGAACAATCATGTTTGCCGTGTAATTAATAAACTTTATATTGAAGGCGCCAGCCAGCACGAGGTTAGTCGGATTTGAGGAGACGAGAATTGCCGAAGCAATGTTCGCAATGGTGAACTGCGTATGGATCCAGGCTCTCGGGTGCATGATGTTACTGGAGACTCGGGTCATGTAGGCGAGAAATGGAGTGCCGGAGAGGATAATCGGATCATTGCCAATGAAGCTGCCCAGGCCAAAAAAGAAGAGGTAGAGATAGAAGAACAGCCTATGACCCATCTGGCCGCCCTTTTGGAGCACCTTGAATGCCAAATACCTGATCAACCCGGACGCATCAATTGAGATTGCGATATAGGCAAGCGTAATAAAGAAGACCATGACATCAATTGGCGAAATATTGTCCGAACCAACTGTGCCATCATGCACCTCCTGGCGACCAATTGCCAAGATGGCCAGCAGGAAGAGATCTGCCACCAAGGGGGCCGTTACAAAATTCACCGGGAAGTCTAGCCGGACAAAGGGTTTGATTCTACCCTGGCATTCATCTGCACGATCGGGGCGGGGGGGATCTTGCCTCGGCGGGATGATTCGCCATCTGCGCAAGGTGTCCAGAAAGCCATTCCACAACGTTCTCGGGATATAGATTGGGAAATGGAAGGGGAAAAGCACGGCAAGATCTGTAGCGTGATGAAGACAATTAATCAACTAGTCAAGACTGACTCGGACTGTCGGTTACATATAATGTCGACTTACTCGCAAAGACAAACACAATCAAGGTGACGATTGAGCGCCAGTTTCTAATTTGGCTGGTATCCAGCTCTTGTGGCATATTATCTCACGCTGGCTGGATCGCAAGAAGAGATGCGATGACGTCACCACCAGGCGTGTTTCGTTGATGGGAGGTTCGCTCCAGCGAAATCTCGAATATGTCGACAATCGATAACGGTGCACAGCTGTTGGGTCTGGCGTCGGGACTCTACAGTCGACAAAGGCGCGAGGTAGTCCTCGTGAGGGGAGTCTGACTTACGGGGAGCACAGGAGCTGTCAATGAGAGCTCCATGCGTGGTATTGTAACGGAGATTGCCAGGCCCATGGGTATTGGAAAGCTTTTCCATGCAGTAAGAATCATTTTCCTGGACCGCGCTGTGGCGATTCCCTTCCGCGACTGTGGGGCCGAACAGCAGCGCCACGTAAACCCAGAGGGCAAATAGAGGAATCACGTGGCCGCAATGGTGTCCCCAACTGCACTGGACAGCGGGCGGTATTGGTATCTATATCGGCCCGGATTCATAATATTTATTTGTATCGCACTAATGCGATGTGAACTATTCCAAACTTCTATCTCAACAAAATGTTTTTACTATTCCCCCTTCAAATAAATCTTCTATTTCTTAGTCCGCGTCCAGCCTCCAACCACAGGCCAGATCAAGCAGCCTCCTCTCCAACGACCCTTGTCACCTCGACGCCATCCTATAAGTCAAGTCGGGAGAAATAATCCAAGCGCAATATTGCATGATAGGGTTGAAACAAAGGAAATACGAGCGAGCCCTACCTTTCCTTGACCAAACTCAAACTCTGTAATTGATGTCTCGTACAATATGTTCGGATTCCCAAGAGCCCGTCTAGGATCAACCAACCCATCCTTTTTCGTAGAGATATCCACCTCCTCTGTGCTAATTAGGCTGGACTTCCTCTTCTGCATCATTTCTCTTTTTTGTGCAGGACTCGCCCTGACCCATTCTAGATATTGTGGGGCTCCTGGGAAGAGAACATTGTCGGCCAGGAGGACAGACACGCCCGGCTTCAGGATATTCAATTCCTCAATCACCCATAGGTCAGGAAGATAGAGTTCTTGCCAATGATCGATGAACAAGAACTCAATATGGGAGATTTTCTTCTTGACCTGGACCAACTGGATGAGGGAATCATTGCAGGGGCCAATGATGATGGAAACGAAGTCTTTCAGGCTCGCCAACTCAATGAGTATGTTGGCTACTGCTGCCATTTCTGGGTTGATTTCCAAGCTCAGGTACTGTTTTCCGCCGTTTAAACGGAGAGAGTTGTCAGGGTGCTGCGTAGTACGGAGTGAGAGCAGGTTAATAGGTAGACAGTAGCTGTAGCTATCTCCAGAGGATAGCTGGTAGGTAGCGGGTGGGTCAAGGACTGTATTCCAAAAACTATAGAATGACTACAAATTGATCTCTGAATCTTTTAAATCTCCGGGGGAAAGCTCTTTTATTTATACTTGTAAAGACTTATAAACAAGTAGCTAAATAAAAGTTACATAACATATAACAATATTTTATACATGTGACATAAGACCCTGATAGGATACCTCCTTTTGTTAAACTCTTATTTTAGGAGTACTAAAACAATAGATAATTTAGTTGTTTTTCTTAAAAGCGAAATAAAGGGATTGCTAAGTCACTTATACTTAATATAAAACCTTAGAATAATACTAAGCTTCAGATCTCAGTTTACTTTGCTTTGTAGTTAGCTATAACATTATTCTTTTTTCGGAAATATTAATTAATAACTCAAAATATTACACTTTTTGAACAATAGATATTAGTTAATAGAAAACAAGCAGATTTTTTAAATTATTTCTTATATTATAAGTATTCAAGTATTTTTAGTTAGTAAAATTCAA